>OX438581.1:1212500-1630784 GCA_949316365.1 Hoplodrina blanda | reverse complement strand
AATAGATAGAGTGATTCAAGAGGAAGGTTTATATGTATAATACATGCACCCGTGCGAAGCCGGGGCGGGTCGCTAGTATTAAATAAAAGAAAACAATACTTTGGTGTCCAACAAAACCTGTACCACTCAAAAATAATACAACTATCTAGCCACAAACAAACCAGATCTAACGACGATGTAAGTCATACTACTATATTGTTGCAACGACAACCTATAACACTTCAGGGGCGTGATCAATTCATGGTAATTTTGTGCAATCTTGCACGCCACCACTCTGCAAGCGAATTGGCATCAATTGAGAGCGAGTAGCAACGCATCGGTGCCGGCGCACTCAATTAGATTATAAAGCCGAGACTTCCCGAGCCGATGCTTTGAGAGCAGGAAGCTACGTTTGCAAGAAGTCTTGATAGAATACCTACATAGGACGTCTGGTATAATACAATTTGTTGGGAATAGCTGTGGAGCTAACCAGCTCGGTTAGAATCCCCTCTGTGCCAATATTCATGATTATTAAACTGACAAGTCCACATTATGTTTCCTCTGAATTATAATGCATTCGTTCCCCCCATCGGGAACGAGCGGCAAATTCAGTTCCTGTGCGTTTCAATGCGGTAAACGTTTCGTACTTAATTCTATTTCGACAGGACTGACAATACTACTTCTCTACATCTTTACGGGGTGACAAATACTTGCACTGCTGAACGTGAAGATGAACTAGAATTCCATGACAAGTACAATAGTAGCTTATACAGCACGACAAACAGCTATAGCGCTTTAAACTCGGTAAGTGACGAATCGTAACCTCTATAGAGAAGGTACCTAGTTTAGAAAACCGCAGAACACTATTACCCTCAAAACAGAGACAGCTACTCGCGACTGTTTGGCAATCAAGCCGTCGATGCCACCGACCCGAGAGATAGGATTACAGTGTCTACCGCCTAGCAAGACCTAGTTGTCTTAAGGCATGGCGAAGACAGTCGATAGTAGACGAAAAGTTTAAACGCGACTTGGTAAAAATTCATGACTAAAGTTTTTACAATCTACCCGATTTCTGCATATAAATTTTATGATATTCGATTAAGAAATTTTTTATTACCCCATAGGGCAATATAAAACGTCGAAAGATTTTGTTTTTATGGGAGGAACTCCAACTGTTCCACGAAGTAATTTCGTTGACCTAGTTGAAGCAGTTATTTAACATCTGCCTTTTGTAGTTAGTGTTCGATCTAATATCTGGGCAAGACTAATATTCGTATCAAGTATCGACGATTATTCGAAGTCTGGTTGAAAGGGTAATTCATGAACACATTAGGTTCATGATATCAAGGTAGATGATACTAAGGAAAATCAGATGTTGATTGTTTTCTGTGATCTTTGATTTAGCAAAACATGCTGATCAAAAATAATGTTTTCTGTAAAGATTTAAGTGACATGAAATTCAGCGTAGATTTTTTTTACAGAATAGGCATAGGACCGTAAAAATGAAGAGGTTTACGTAAGTTTTCCTGTAAGTCTAAAATTATTTATGCAGACGTCTAGCCAACTTTTGCGTCATTTGCCTTGACGCTCGTAGACTTACAAATTGCTGCTAATGTCTCTGAGAGAAGCTTTATTTTTTTATGCGATTAAATCATTAGTCCGGTATATATTAATGGCGTCCTTAAAGTAAACAACCAGGGAGACAGCCAAGTCCACTTAAACTTGCTGGTATAAAACTTCCTGGCAAGCATTGCATATGCGGTCATAAAGTACCTTCATAAATTAGACTATTTTCCGTGATATATCCGACCATAAACCTTATATTATGGACACTGCAATTTCTGTGATGCCAATGATTTATTAAAACATGGATGGAGCAGAGATATGCCAACATTATTGCACTTACATTTCGCTGGTTATTAATAGCGGCCCTAGGGAGCCTTCCGGTCACAAATCTTGACTCCCAAGCTGCTAATGAGAACTTTTTAATAAACAAACCGATAATGGAACCAAACTTATGAGGGCTTTCACCAAACTTTTTATTCGTGAAATAAAATTGACGCCAAGAGTTTTTACATTGAAAAATTAACAAAAAGCTCAAATTGATTATCAGGTTAAGTTTTATACTAGGTATACCTATCTGTGAATAAATATTGAATTTGTGATAGATTTTTCATACAAAAACTGTAAGCCGCCAATTTTTTTTCCAAAAAAAAAGATTTATTCAAGGTAGGTACCGTATAATAAAAGTTTGGTGAAATCCGCTCAAGTAGAGATCTGAATAAACAGAGAGACGCAAACACACAGTGTTGCTTATAAAACACGTATATTCTCCGTTACCATAACATTATACACATATTACGGATCGTCGTGAGACAATAATAACATCGACAGTGTTGCGTGCTTCAATAACAATTACTCAGTGTTTATGATACTACCTAAGTATTTCATTTCAACTATTATTGTTAAGTGCACTATCCATCACAATCTTTGAAAGACAGAAGAGTAGTTGCACGTAATCATACACGGTAATAATTAGCGGAAAGGACTGGCACTAACACCGATACATAACTAACATTTTCGCAACTGTGTGAGGGTCAGCGGTTCGGCATTTTACAATACATCGTTATCAAAGGTTGTACTGAGAATGCCGAACCGAATGTTTCAACCAGCTTCTGTGTGTAGCGACCCTTACTTGTGTTAGGGTCGACAGTAACCCTAAGGAAGCCCGGAAATTCGGGGATCTCAGAAAGCGCGTACGCTTATTTTAGTCAGTAACAGTCTGACAGACCTCCCTCAGGGCGGAAGTCATCTATGGGGATTTTCCGACCCGGAACAAAAAAACACTGAAATCCGGACAGGTGAAAGTAAATAAAAGCTTGTAGAAAGGGCCGCAGTAAAAGGTTACGACTGCCAACCATGCCAATAGACTTTTACAGCCTCATCTCTAGGCTAACCGAATATTGCAAGCCTAGACCTGTGGTCGGAGAATTCTTTGACCGAATGTCGTCGTTAAACTTTTACGGCGCAGCAACTAGTTCGTGTCTTTCTTTTCGTCTTGTCCTCTACTCCCGAAATAGCTCATCATTAGTAAGTTTTTGTTGCGTCGTGCTTCCGATATGAGAAATGCAGCTTTAAATATGTGTGGTAAGTCGCATTTATATTGCTGGTGGAGGGGTAATATTTTCCCGACCGAATTTTGATCACGGAGGTCTATTTCAACGCATTATTGTGCAGAAGGGTGTGCGCAAACACAGGTGCCTATTTCCTCACTCTCATAATCAAATGGGACCGCAATCCACACGACCGGCACACACCAAGTTCTATACTCCAGGCTGCTGTTGAGAAAATCCTAATGCAAAAACAAGAACACTTGCCCGAGCTGGCAATCAAACCCACAAAAACAACGGGGCAGCCGGGGGTAAAGCAGTGCGCATGGGTAAAAAGTATGGCTATTGCCTAAATGTGTTTTCGATTTTGCATGGAATTTATCACGTTGGCACCACATCAACGACGGTCGTCTACGCAGTTCGGTGCGTAGAAAATCGTCTCCTATTTTTGCAAGGGGGCTCCATATTCTGGTCATACACGTGTCAGAACCAAGCGTGCTGCATTTGGTGCGACAGAGCTTTAAAAGACGATAATGTATTCATTGTATTATGCAATGAAAGGTCGCCGACTCAATACGTTCTGGAGTGGACCGTGTACATTCGATGACGGGTCGTGGGTGCCATTGCACTCACAATTTATATGCACAGAAATACAGACTCGGCAAATTCCAATAGCTCCCTCCATTGGGAGTCATTTTGCCGTGTGTCTGCCTTTAGCTTTTAAAAAATGTACCCCTACACTGCCGCCACGCTTGCTATATTACATTTACTGCTACGACAAAAGATTTTTGGAAATTTGCTTGCCTGTTCCACGCGAACCGATATTAATTATTATCATCAACGAAGATGAATACGAAGAGTATAAACACTTTTTAAACGGATCTTGGTATGACAATGCGAAGGATTGTTAGGACTTTAGATGCAGGTTACAGCCAAAGACTAGTACAATAAATGCTACACAGCTCTTTTTAAATGGAGAATTAATATCTGTTTAGTTTCTCTGAATTTAGAAGAGCCTTCGTTTGCTCATTGGTCTCGTGTCGCAAGCGTAACTGCTAACGTGGGCTCGATTCCCAAGTTGGGCAAAATGTTATTGGAATTCCTCAATAGTAGCCTGGAGTTTGTGTTACACTCCCATGTCTTGGAGAGCACGTAAAGTCGTTGGTATCTCGCCTAATCTGTCCCAGGTCAGATTGCCATCAGATTATGAGAGTTAGGGAAGTGAGAGTGCTCCTATGTTTGCACACACACTTGCACTACAATACCTCCTATATTATACTCGGCTAGTCTCCATTGATTTTGCACAAACCTGCCTTAGTTTACAATGTATACTTTGTAATGTAATTATTCTTAATAGCCATATTTATATTCTAAAGGTTAATTGCCCTCACAGGTGATAGGCCAGTCTTTAACCATCATTTGTTAATAACTATTATTAGGTATAGTCTTCAAATGCAATATATTAGTCTGGCATGTACAATGTATGAATGTACAGTCGCCAGCACATACCTATTTGTAGTAAAATCAATCCTATTACAACCACATAAGATGCAGTGTTTACCTTAAAGTGCTGTTATTAAATGCTTAGGTACTTCATGAAGGAAAATAGGCTGTTTTGTGGTTTTAAGTATGCAACTGTACCTAGTATAAAGTGTTTGACTTGCTACCCAGTTGGTTAGTTTTATCACTGGCAATGGTACAAGAGGTTTCTGACCTTTTCCATATTGACTGTGGAAAGGAAAAATTTACCAAGCGACAATTTGAAATAACTACAGTTTACTAAACAATTAATAATATGAATGTAATCCCTAAAGGGTTAGGCAGAGGTGTACCCATTAGTACACCCATATTTCGCCAGTTAGGTATGTTTAAGTCCCATGTAATTGGGGGCGATCCTATTGCCATCAACCAGGCACAAATCCAGACTCCGAGGCTGCTACTGAGAAATTCCTGATGGAAAAACTCAAAAACACTTTGTAAAGGAATCGAACCCAAGACTTCATGCGCAGCAGTCGCGCTTTGCGACCACTAGACCAACAAGGCAGACCAAAGAGAAGAGTCAGTTGATTCAGTAGTTGTAGAGTTGACAAGAACATAGTTGAAAGAGTACAAACCATAACTTTTTGTATCTAGGTTGATACAAAAAGTTATGGTTTATATAAGGTTGGATATAAAACACAACCAAATTGTCACTTGGCACATTTTACCTATCCACCATCAATATTGTGTTCACAAAAATATTTTGCAATATTTTTCAAGAAAATACCAAGGTCAATGATGATAAACACTCATAAACAATCTTAAAACATTATACCAAACAATTTATCAGAAACTCTGATACCTATTTACCTATCAAAAAACATTATTCAGATAGCATAGTCAGATAGACATTCATAGAATAAAACATGAATCTTTATTATTACTGTTATTTTAGTTTTTGATGATTACCAACAAGTGATACTTTAAAGTACAGTTCTGAGTTACAAATATATTTTATGTAACTTGAGAGGTGTCACTTGCACTTGGGATAGGATGAGTGAAAGGCGATTAACAAAAGGTAGAGATATGGCAGAGGTGAGTGGCAACACAGGGAGGGGTCGCCCTAGGAAGACCTACACTGACCTTATTGGTGAGGTTCTTCAGAAAGGTCAGGTGCGGAGTACTCGTAACCGGCGTGCTTGTATGACGAGATGTATGAACGTAGATGAGGCGAAAGGAGTATGTAAGGATCGTAGCAGGTGGCATTCTGTGGTTTCTGCCTACCCTCATGGGAAAAAGGCGTGAGTTTATGTATGTATGTATGTAACTTGGGACCCTAGGGTCGCAGACCTTTGAGAGGCGTACAAAGAAGCTGAAGCTAACTTGCGGAGGACCCTTAGACAGCTCTAAGGTGAAATAAAACACTACCAACATTTATGCCTGTATGCACTAAGCAAGGGCATCCAAGGATAACCCACGATTGGCGCAGGACTATTGCAGGATATGGAAACTATATTATAATAACTAGGTACCTAGTTATAATAATGAAAAGTTAGGTTTCAAGATAAATATATTCAGTACAATCATTAAGAAAAGTTTTGGAGATTACAGGTCAATGAACACAAAAACTGTGCACATTGTTTTTTCTATGAATTCAAACAATGCAAGCAAATGTCAAATCAGGTTTTAAAATTCTCAATTGATGTGTATTTTATAAAATGTTGTCATAATAGATTCTTGCAAATTGCCATGTATTTAACATGGCAATTTGAGAGTTATTATATTTAAAAACAGCCAAAAAATGTTTTACCATTGTTTTGTTTAAATTATTGGGTTCTATAAATAAAACATAGTATAACTGAGTTGTGTGGTGGTCAGTGTAGGTGTTGATGAGTTTAATAGATGCAATTCAATTAACTATGTATATGGAAGCTAACATGAGCAATTTATAATATTGTGAATCATTGTTGAATTTTCAATAATCTGTTGTATGAATGTGGGTATTTTATACACATTACCTATTCCACTTTTGTGGTTAATAACTCCCAATCAACAACTTACCAATACAAAAATAATAAAATAAGTATTTAGCACTTTTATCACCAAATGCAACTTAATTAATTAAGCATGATAACACTAATATGTGAGGTCATTAAAAAAAATTAAGGCTAAGTAATCAAAACACGAAACACAAAAATATAGGACAATATCAAGTTGATAGCTCAGCACTAACTGCAGTACTTACACATTGTCAACACACTGCAACTCAACACTGAAAAATGACGCCAAGCCACTGCAATTTCACCATAACAATATACAACCTACCAGTAACGATAATATTATAGTATACATCGTGAATAATGCACAAACATCGCTAAATACGGGCACAGCACCCACTGGCGACCTCAGCAGCGACAGCAGCTGTCAAATATAGGTAAGCAGCGTAGCAACCGTATCACCGCAGCCGTAGGAGGCGTGTACATTATATATTACTTTACCTGGGAGCTACGTTCGTCGTGGGCGATGTGGCCGTCGTAGAAGCAGCCTCATTGATTAACGGTGCACTGCTGCACCTTTTTAATATGTTAGGAGCATCCACATCCATTATCTTAATGCCACCATTCGTTCACTGACGTACTATGTAGTTATATGCATCGGGATTGCCGAAACGATTAGCCCTCTACTGTTTATGTAACACTGTAAGTGCACTTACAAATAGTCTAATAAACTAATCGCGCTACTGTTACAACTACATACATGTTATTTATTACGCGTAAATGAAAGGATAACACAAAATAAAATGAAAATACGCTACTCGGAAAGCTAAAAAGTGGCTCGAAGCTGACCTGTCAAATCGCCGCAATAGAGAAGCGTTCATGTTTATTTTTTATAATAAAGCCGTCAGATTTTTCAGCAAATACGGATGTAATCCGAAATAAAATGAATATGAATTGCATATTTAACAACTATGTAAAAAAAATTGGTATGCATACGCAATTTGTCCAATTCAAATATGAATTTATCATAAAATGATTTTAAGTTTCTTAATAATTTCTTTTAAATTATGAATGCACCACAATTAATGTCAACAATCAAGTATCCTTGACGTTCCGTTCCTGCCAGTTTTTGCATCCCTAACTTAAAGAAAATAGAAAAGTACTAAATTATTAAAAAGTAAAAGTATTAATTTATTATTATAATTTATCACTAGAAGTATAACCGGACCTAAATTTTATGTAATTGGAAAGCAATAATATTTTATTGTATTTTTTAGGTAAATTAAACGTTAAAAACACAAAAGTTTACTCCTTCTCCGTGAAATGAAGACTGCACATAATATTTTGACATATCTATTTGATAATTCTGAGGTCAATATTTTCAATTTTTGAGATGGAACAGGCAGTAAAAGTACTTATTTTAATTTAATTATAAAACGAACAAACTATATTTTTTTGGAAATAATGTACTTAAGGCGAAGGTGAGATAGTTACAATTTATTGAGTAAAAAATCAAACGCAAAAATTAGAACTTTTAAAGTAATTTACACATGGTTGATTTTATGGCTTTTTGTATTGTAGCACGACTGTAAAATACGTCTTAGCGGCGTTCCTAGGTGCTGTTGTCTATTGCGAATGGTTTGTCTACCTCGTCCAACAGCAGTACTGGACAGAATTAAGTTGTAGTAATGAACTTGATTCCACTTGTACCAAGATACTGTTTATAGCCGACCCTCAAATACAAGGGGAGCAAGCCGTCCCTCCTCCCATGAGCTACATCTTTAATTGGGACAGCGACCGGTATGTACCAAAATGATCTCAAGCAACTTTGAAAATATATTTTCTTATCATATTTCATTCTTACATTATCTAAGATAAAATATTGAATTCATCAACTCCTTATCTATAATCCTAAAACCTGTAAATGTAGGTACATAAGATGAGAAGGAATGCTCTGCTATAAATTAATGACACTTAGTAATTATATTATTTTAATCCATAGTTGAAAATAATCATTAATAGATAAACTCCTGCTCTATTTAGTTGTAAAGATTGACCTGTTATGGAAAGATTTTATCTAAAACAGTTTTATCTTATAAATATACTATCACTAACTTCAGCCTATGATTTTGTCCACATGAAGGTCAAGTATTACCATAAAATATAATATTTCACAAAGCAGTAAAGTAGTTTTCTATTAGTGAAAAATTTTGTTTATTGAATCTTTTCTTTCAGGAATCACCTCTTATGAAAGTTAAGTTGTGTCATACACACACTCAAACTATTTTACCTCATAATAATAATAAATTGAATGTTTATAATTTAAGCAACAATATTTTTTTCTGAACTATCAAAAACTTAATAGGAAATTCTATTCTTTTTCCAGTTATCTAAAGTCAACATTCAACGTGGTAGTAGACTACTTCAAGCCTGATATCCTAGTGTACTTGGGTGACCTCATGGACGAAGGGTCCATATGCACTATACCGCAGTTCCATGGCTACGTCAAGAGATTGATGGACATATTTGATTGGGATTTTCCTGCTGTGGTAAGAGAAAGTATTACTTTATTTTCAATTCAAACAAACTCTACAGTTGTAGTTGTAATCTATCTATCTATATATACAAATAAAATGCTTTGTCTTAAATGACTAACAGACGGATCAACGCACAGCCTAAACTGCTGATCTTAGAGACCTGAAACTTGGAGGGTGTGTTCTTTGTATGACGTAGGCATCCGATAAGAAAGGATTTTCCGAAATTTACTCCGTAAACTGCCCTAAAGGGATGAAACAGGGGTCCAAAGTTTGTATGGAAAAACCAACTTTGCCGCGGACGAAGTCGCGGGCGGAAGCTAGTATAAGTAGGATAAAATACAGTAAATAATAAACATATATTTATTTCATATTTCAGCAAGTCTGGGTACCTGGTGACAATGACATCGGGGGTGAGAACGAACCAATACGTCAGAACAAAGTAGAAGAGTTTGAGAAAGTGTTCACACAACCGTCCATCATATCGTTTTCCAACGTGTCCATATACAAAGTGAACGCTATAACATATACATTCCCGCAGACTTCAGGGCCACCAGGCAAAGACAACAGCTTTAAAATTGCTGTCTCACATTATCCTGTTACTATGAGAGTAATGTTTAGTAAAAAGGTAAGATATTGTAGTAACCAGTATTTTTATAATTGTTTTTTACTCATCTTCATTGTTTTCACATGTAGAAGCAACAAGAATATTGTAGCCGGATTTTGTAAAAACCTAATTGAAAATAGTGTCTGTGACGTTTCTTTCTTGTTCTATTCCATAGAGGCCTACCTGAATTTTGGAATGTGGAACTATCTTCAACTTTCTGATTAATTGACCCACTCCTTGACAATTCAAAAGTGCCTGTAAATGATCTAATTGATATAAATGTTTTGACTTTGATTTTTCCAGATAATGAATGCAATCAATCCTCAAATATTCTTCTGCGCCCACGACCATGAGTCTAAGTACATAAAACAGCACAAGGACTTGACACACAAAGTGACAACTTGGTTTAACGCACCAAAGGCCACTCTGAGCATAACGTTTGACGATGACTCGCTGTACGAGATCTATGTGCCTACCTGCTCTTATAGAATGGGGACAAGCTACATTGGGTATGGAGCTGCAGTTTTGGGTAAGATAAGCTTCTTTTTTTTCTCCAATGGTCAATAATCTGCCCGCATAATTTAATATATAAAATTCTCGTGTCGCAGCGTTTGTTACCAAACTCCTCCGAAACGGCTTGACCGATTTTTATGAAATTTTGTGTGCATATCGGGTAGGTCTGAGAATCGGCTCTATTTTTGATACCAAAAAAAAAAATATGTCAAAAAATCAAAAACGTGCCTTCGGCTGAAGCTACGAATTCGAAACTTTTAGTTTGACATTGTTTATTTAATTTTTGAGAGGTTGTGGATTGGTTCATTTAGGCAGACTAAACTCAATTTTGAGTTTAGTCTGCCATCCATACCAAACTCAATTTTGAGTTTAGTCTGCCATCCATACCAAACTCAATTTTGAGTTTAGTCTGCCATCCATACCAAAACTAAATGCCATCATATAAAGGCTTATCTACACTAACTAGGATAAACAAGATACTTAATGATAGTAAATGAGTTAATTGATTTTAATTCCATCCAAGGTGGCTTGTTAATAATGACTGGGAATTAGGCGTGCTCATATAATTAACTAGCTTCTGCACTCGACTTCGCCCGAGTGGTTTTTTTCACCCGCTTCAGGTTACATCTTTGGTTACTGCTCCCCGCTACCGTGGATCGTAGCGTGATGGTATATAAATCAAATCAAATCAATTTATTTGCAGTAAGTGTTGGTACAATTTCGTTCTTAACATAGATAATTACAGATCCATAACACATAGTCATAATAATGTGACATGCAAACATTAAGGTCAATACTTCCTTCCGATGCCTATATAGTACGGCCGACGTATCTTGGCGGTTCTGAAGTTAGCTGTTTAGCTGCGCAATGAATCTTTTAGGAATGAAATTGTCTACTGCGCAGCCTACGGCTAACTTCAGAACCGCCAAGATACATCGGCCGTATTGTACTATTCCTCAGGAATCTGGCTATCATATACTAAAAGATTTTTTCCTATCGGACTGCTTGTTCCAGAGATTAGCGCGTTAAACAAACAAACAGACTTTTTAGCTTTATTATAATTATTAGTAAAGATTGTTGTTCTTTTTTCCAGAAAACCACCACCAGAACATGAGGTACACCGTTTTTTGGTCTCCGACAAGATTCCCATACCTATGCCTATACCTGGTCATACTGATCATTCTTCTGGTCTATTGCCTAGTATTCTGTATTGCCAGACTCTGCCACAGGAAGTCCAAACCTTCAGCTAAGAGTGCAGACATGTCACCACTCTTGGAAAGAATTTAGCCCTCGCCCTAGTGGGCCTTAAAAGCGAATTAGACGCTTCAGCTTTGGTTGTAATCGTAGTACTTATAAAATATCGTCAGGTGACGTTTTGAAATCGAGGGAATTGAACAAAACTTAATTGATATTTTTAATTGGTTCGGGGAAAATTTAAAATTAGTACTTAATCAATGAATTGATTGTTAGATTTAACATTGAATTGAAGTTTTGCTGACTGCCCCATTTTTTAAAATACAACCATTCATTTTGATGGTCTACAAAAATACCCCAATTCAAATATTGGCTGTGCTTAAAATTTATGAATAAAAACCCCATCGATGTTCTTAAATATTTTTAAATTAATTAATTATAAGGAATTGAATTCAACAATATTATATTTTAAATGTTGTAATCAAACTTTCCAGAGTGAACTAAATTATTGTTTATTGTTAAAAGGAAAAACTTGATATTAACAAAAGCCCTAATTTTAAAGCTTTAATTTACTAACAGAGTACAATTAGGAATTAATTAGATACTAATTAAGATTTTATGTAAGTAATGGCTGACTGCATATTGTTTATTTTTATTGAATATCGTCCACACTTAAAAAAAAAATTTACTTTCAATTCACTGTAACACTGTCCAACTGATGCGTGACTCGCCTCGCATGCGTAACAGCTAAAGTGCTATCAGGAAATTTCCAGTATTACCCTAAAATAATTTATGCAAATAGTATCATGAGAATTTACGATATTTGACTTCATTTACTTAAATGGGTGTTTCATGGTGTGATTCTAACAATATAGGTGTGATCAGTGGTATAGCTTGTCCTAGACGGGGCCCTGTATCAAAAATTGTTAGGGGGCCTTTCTAACTGTGGCTAAGTCCAAATGGTGGTAAAGATTTTCCACAAAAGAAACAATAATATGTTTATTTTTCCGGGGAAGTTTAGCGTATGGCCTAAGTGTTAGAGTGAGATAGTGGATATAGTTCGGGCCCCTGTAATTGGGGGGGGGGGGGCCGTATCTTTGATACGGCGGTAGCTACGCCCCTGGGAGAGACGATAATATAATACGATGCTCGTGTCGACTGTTTAAAAAAGGCGTATATCATACTTCTTCTTTACCGAGTCGATGGTTCAAATTATTTAATTATTTTTTATTTTGTTAGAGTGCTTGGCCCCAGTAACTGGCCACGTTTACCGCGGCATCGGTGGCGTTTTTAATGTCCTTAAAGGTGCAGGTGTAGGAACACTGGGCACTGTAATAAATGTACTTTAAAATCTGCAATATGCAGTTAGCCGTATATTATAAAAAGCAATATTTTGACAGTAATAACCAAATGTAACAGGAATATTGACCATGACAATGTACTATACATAAATCTACTCAGCTATGCTCACTTTCAACGAAGATATTGAAATATTTTTAATGACAATATTATTTTTAATAAAATCTGTAGATTCTAGGTTTAAATAACAGAATTGGGTGTCAAATCCTCCTATTCACTTCCTGATAAAAACATATCTTTTTAGGTAAGAACTAACTCTTATTTTCAGTGACTCTAACCCATAGAGTCACTGGTTCGATCCTGCCACGGAATATTTGCAAGATGTAGGTACTTTTTAATTCATGTTCTGGCCACTTTCGCCAAGAGATATTCGTATAGAGCAATGTTTGTTAACCAGTGATCTGCAGACCATTGGTGGTCCCTTCAAGTATTAGAAATGGCCCGCGACGGCATCATGTAATTATTAAATAAGTAGTTGCAGGCGCGTTTTAAGGGCCCTAGACTTGGCTTTAAATAATTTTATATATATATAAGGTGCATTGGGGTAATTACGACAACCGGGTAAATTCCGATTTCTATTAATTTCAATCAAACGCTGCCACAGATTTAAACATTGCCGTGCATTGCTAATAAATAATTATACGTGTTTCATCTTTAAAACATTGTCAAAATAAGATGTGGTACGTAAATGGTGCAAATTAATAAAATCGGAATTTACCCGGTTGTCGTAATTACCCCAATGCACTATATGTTTAATTTATAAAACACTAGAGTAGCGACCCGCCCCGGCTCGAAAGGGTGCAATGTAGATATATGTACTGAATATACATATAAACCTTCCTCTTCAATCACTCCTTTGATGAAAACCGCATTAAAATCCATAGTGAAATTTAAAAAAAAATAAGTATACAGACTTCAGGAAGCAACTTTGTTTTGTACTATGTAGAGATTCTAATATTACCGCCAGTTTGTGGCCCATGGCTAGATATTTTTGTTTTTGTTTTGTTCCTTTAATACTAAAAGAAAAACCATTTAAGAACCACTGGAGTAGAGCGTACTATTGACTCGTAACGAAATACTCTATTCTTATACCCAAAATATGTTACTAATAGTAAACCGTTACTGCCATGACAAAAGTTCCAACAAAACTATCAGGTTGTGGTGGGGGGAGCATTTAAAGTCAAAGACTGTAATAGCAACATTAAATATAATATTTTGTAACACATAACATTTTATGTAGAAAAATATAAATTGTGAAAATAGTATGGAATGTGAGTAGACCATGTTTCACAATATTTTTTAATTAAATAAGGCATTTACAAATTAATGTACTAACTTAAAATGAAATACTCCATCTCCAAGTATATCAACAACATGAATTTTTATTTAACTTAATTATTATGTAATTTTTATTTGCACTTAACTTTTAAATTTGATCTCTTACATCAAAATTATAAATATAGACTTTTGTAGCTTAGCTTATTACAATTTTTTACAATTATATGTTAACATTATACACCTGTAAGTATATAAATCACATAATTACAGGAATTGATCACATTCTTTATCAATGATTAAATTATTATGAAAAAGCGGTAGGAATGCAATATATTATATGTAATTATGTATAATTATATAAAAATAATTTATTAAGTACTTATGGAATTATATAGGTACCTTTGATTGATTTTTCTATTCCTTGTTAATGTTGTTGTAATAATGTATTATAAATGCATAATTATAAATTTCAATAAATATTATGAATGTTTTATTAAAAGGAATTTATGTTTAAATATGTATATTAATTTCATAGACTAGACATTTCGGACTTATATTTTTAAACCTAATACTTTTAGATAAACTATAATAACTAATGTGACTACCATATAAATATTTAAAATAAAGAAAGTAACAATACTAGGCACTAGTAAAGTTCTAATAGATAAATTGATGGCACCGGTTAGCAAGTTTGCTATTAGGAAATAAGACAACCCATTAGTATTTACATGTGATAAAATAATAGGGACCCGAAAATGAAAATTTTTGTCCTCAACTAGTACTGTCACAAAGTACAATACAGATGTCATTGTTATTAAAAGCGTATCTATGTATAAACAATAACCTGCGTTTGCTAATGTCCTAGACGTCGGTCGAATAAAATTCACAAAATATATTGCTGTCCACAATAATGCTGTCCCAATAATTAATTTTATTTGGGTTTCGTACCTCGTAATATTTCTATCAAGTAGTATATTTTTTATATATACACCAAATACGTAGATGGACACATATCCTAAGCAGGATGAAATTCCTTCACGATTTGCAGATATCAGGGAGCTTCTAGGACTGTCGCCAAATACCCAGTCTTGTAGACCAATGTATAAGGCGAATTCATGAAATACTAAAGAAAGAGCACATATGAATAAAACACGGTTTGAAAAATATAACACAATAGTTGAAAGAACTTTACAAACAGCTATTGTGAAGAAAAAGTTCCAATGTACGCCATACTCCGTAACATGCTCCTGATAGTCTAATTGTTTTACTGATACAAATCTTCCAATTCCAAGAACAACGAGTATAGATATCATTTTTAAATTCCCTTTTATGATATCTGTCAATTTTTGTTGACGTAGATTTTTATGGACTAAACCGCTTACTACAACGAATAACCCAACTCCGGTATCCATTAAACTGTAACCATAATTTTCTGTTTTCGCTAAATATCTAGGAAAGTCTTGAAAATCCACAGCTAAGATGCATAATACTGTGATAAGATACGTCAAGCCTCTAAGACAAGATATTAAAGCTATTCTATTGTTATGAAAAACATTTTTTTGCGTAAACTTCTTGATTGTATATTGATAATAGAATAAAAGATTGATTTGTAATAGAATGAAGATTATAAAGTTTAGTTCATATATATATTCCGCTAGGATGGTGTGAGCGAAGACCATCGGTAATACAATCACAAGGTATTCGTAAGCATATTGGCAGCACACTGGAAATCTTGACTTTATGGCTATGTAGATAGTACATTGTACAGTAAACAATATACATGCGCATGTGTGAACTGCTGTAGACCCGTGGTTGTTCTGCATGAAGGATTCATGGTATTTCTTGTACTCTGTCGCATTCATCGTAGTTTTATGATCCAAGTTTGATAAGTTATCTCTTCACAATAATAATCAGTACAGATGTTTTAACACTTAAAGTTCATCCGAAATTAGTTCAGTCCAAAGAAAAAAGGTGCCGTTCCCTCCTTTTTCTTTCTAGACTAACACTTTCACAAGCCAAAATAAAAATAAATACGATATTTATGTTTACTTGCATTCTAACCTTAAAACCAAAACAATCTTATGTCAATGACATGTCATTGTCACTGTCAGATTGAATCATTGAAAATTCAGTGATTTTTTTTTACAATTTTTTTGAATTTATGGTTTGTCATAGTGATTTTAGCAACTCCAGTTTCAACCAAGATGCTTAAAGCCAACTCCTTCAGAAAAGCCATTTGAAGAGTTAAGCTAGAGTTCAGATTGCCACTCACATTTGTACGCTTGTGACTGCAGAATTCAGTTTTTAAAGTCTGGTAGTCAGAATATGGGCGTTCATAGTAGCCACTTTCGAATAAATTACGCGAATTGAGTGGTATAATGATGGTTTTCGAAATCTTCGTACCTATGCATGATGACGTTATCGAACCTTCGTCGTTTAGTCTGTCAGTGAACTGATTTTCAAAAAAATCTACACTTCAAATTGCCTGACAACATGTGAGAGACATTTCTCTCACATGGGGTACCAATACCCGAAAAAACTTAATTTAATACTCATCTAAATCGGCAAGATGTTCCAGCACTACACACAAACAGGACCAAGTTTTCATGCAACTGTGTAAAAAGTTTCGACATGATCGGAAACACTTAGTCAGGTGTAAAAAAGATACTGATTTTCCGAGTTTAGCATGTAGGCATTTGGCATTACAAGCATCAATACTGGTATTTGGAGGAGTTTTCATTACTTATATGTAAGTAGCACATACCCTTGTTCACTTCATGTTGTATTCACTTGCAACCAACAATGTAGGTAACTCCATTCTAATGGTAAAGGCTGGCGCGAATCCAGCCCTCAAAAAAGGATGTAGGTAGTCACCGTTACAAATCATAATCACAATCACAAATCGGCCAAGTCCGAGTTGGACAATACGCGCATCACATTAACGCATCTAGACTCTAAACTACTGAACTAATTTTTTTAAACTGTAACAGTTTCAAAGCATAGGTACCTATTAGAATTAATTAAATGCTGGTAGGTACCTATACATTTGAAAATTAAAACATGCAAACTGAAGTTATTTTACGCGAATTTGGGTTGTGGACATGCCCATCGTTCCTAAAACGGTGGATCCGCTCTAGGATAAAGAAACATTCACTTAGATACCACCTTGCATTTGCTTTTACTTGATGCTTTTTTTTAATTCCAGTTGTATTTTGATTTGGCGGGGACTTGCAGCAATAGAAAGGGCTTCAGAAAACGCACATTTATTTTGACAGTCACCTGCTTCTGGTAAGTAAAAACATAGGTTTTAATATACTCTATAAAATTATCAAGGCTCGTTAGGCGGTTGTTTGCAAGTTAAAAATAAAAAATAAAAAAATGAGTAAAATTTTTGGTTCACTTACCAGCACTCTAAGTGCTGGTAAGTGAACCAAAAATTTTACTCATTTTTTTTTTACCTCGTCTGAACTCAAGAACCCACCAGACACAACACTCGTCTGGTCTGAGGATACTCGATTTTTATTGAAGAACGAGGGATATTCCACCCTTTTCCTCATGCCTCTTGAACCCTTACCTACTAATAAACCAAAGTCCAAAATCAGCAACGTTCATTGCGATAACAAAAAAAAAACATGTTTGCAGACGCTTGTTGTCTTGTATAGCTTTCTGGATGAAGAGCGCGAGTCCGACCGGTTCAGTGTCCGGCGAATGCATGCGTAGGTACTTAAGAACTCGTCTCAGCATCAAAACAAACACTTCTGGTGTGCAATGCGCATACGCAAACAAACACATTAGGTACATCCGGTAAACACATTTTCAAAGTCAAACTTAAATCATTTAATTTTATTTCAAACCTAAACACCCATAAAATAGGTATGTATACCTAAATGATAAAGTCTAATGTTGTTTAAATATTTCATAGGACTTCAACAAATGAATCAAGCAGGTTCAGAAAAAATATGTCTGAAGAGTGTCTCATACGAATGTATTCTCAACAATCATATAATTGATGACGTATCTGACCAAAACATCATTAATGAGAATTGCAAGGAATGGGGCTGGTTGGTGTGCGACAAAGATTCATCTGACATAGGATCTGTCCGTAATAAAGAACGTGTAGTTGGAGTTGCTGAAGTACAGTCATGTCAAGCACTGAGTCTTAGTAGCGTGTGTTTGAAAAAGCCAGAACAGACAGGTCAACAATCTCTGCTGCAGCAAGCGTGGGTATTCCTAAGTTCAGTATTTAACCCCAAGAGTGGTTGCCAACGTTGCAATCATAAGCGCCCACCCTGTCCAAGCTGTCCAAGCTCTGAATCAATCAGTCTAAGGTCTCTACTATCCTTTTTAAGCTCTACGTTATCAACAGCACCATCAAAAACACCCAGTCTAAGCTGTAAACCAAGTTGCACGTCATGCTGTGTAAGAGCTATATCTGTTTGTCCTAGCGCTAAACCCTCCTGCCCAAACGTTCAACCACCCTGTCCTAACTCTAAGCCATCCAGCCCTAACGCTGAACCATCCTGTCCTAAAGCAAATCCACCTGGTTCTAATGCTAAACCATGTTGTCCTCTCGCTAAACCATGCTGTCCTAAAGCTAAACCATGCTGTCCCAACGCTAAGCCATCTTGTCCTCTCGCTAAACCATCTTGTCCCTTAGCTCAACCATCTTGTCCCTTAGCTCAACCATCTTGTCCTCTCGCAAAACCATCTTGTCCTCTCGCTAAACCATCTAATTGTCCTTTCGCTAAACCATGCTGTCCAAAAGCTAAACCATCTTGTCCTCTAGCCAAACCATCTTGTCCTCACGCCAAACCATCTTGTCCTAATGCCAAACCATCCTGTCCTAAAGCCAAACCACTTTGTCCAAAGTCTATAACCAGTGTATACTACAGCTTTTCTGATGACTCTTTATGTAGTTTGTGCAAAGAGTCCGTGGTTGAACTGACAAAAGCTTACATCCAAAAAGTTACGTCTGAACACAAGAATAAATGTTCACGTTGCTCGAAACAGACCTCTTGTCCAGCTTATCCAAACGAAACAACATCTTGTTATTTGCGGAATGTGTTGGATCAAGCGTGGAGTTATATTATGAGTTCAAAAAATCCTCAAACACAGCAAGAGGATAGTTGCTCACAACCTGCCACAAGTTCGGGAATTTTAAAAATACGTTGTTCTATTAAGCCAAGATGTCGTTGCACCCCGGCATCATCGGAACGCCCGAAAGAACAGCCATGTAAGAGAGACTGTTGCTCTAAACCAGCCATTCGCTCCGAACCAATCACTTGCCCCAAAACTGTCAGTAAGCCAAAACCTGTCAGTTGCCCTATATGCCTTAAACCCGTCGCTTGCCCTAAACTTTACAATTGCCAAGTAATAACAATGCCGGCGCCAATTAATAGATCTGTACAAGAAGGGACCCACGAGAATAAATCTTGCTACACATCCTGCTGCATACACAACTCACAAGGTGTACAGCCTTCTTACGCATTTGACCCCCATCAGAGACCTGGTTCGTCACCGCAATTGTCCATGAAATCCAATATTTTATTACGACCAATGCATACTCTTCAGTCGGTTCAAGAGCTTCAGCCCAGCAAACCCGTTGAAGATAAGTTTTCTAATAATTTGTCCGATTGTGAATCAGTAGAATATAATAACAGCACAAAATACTCTAATCCCGGTTTGCAAGACCCGAAAAGTGATAACCAACTTAAGGTATGTTTGAGTATAAATAAGAAACATAAAAAACGCAAATCCTGCTCTCGCCGCAGGGAGGGTAAACATTCAGAGGAATCTCTAGAAGGTTATGAAGAGACGTCGTATGCTTGCAATGATATGGAAGAACAGACTCGCACCGAAAAGGTATCATGTCCCAGTAAGAGTGAATCGTATTACGAAGAATGTTTTGGAACCCCATTAGAAGATCATTTGAGCAGTACTATTACAACAAAACAAAAGCAGGACCCAAAAATAATTCGTAAATCCAGTGTTACTCTTGATAGTATTGAGCCTGATCACAAAGGTAAAGTATTGTTTTTATCGCTGTAGATTCTAGAGGCTATCTATATTTTAATAAGTACATAATTCAACTAAAAGCAGGATTACACTATATCACTTTTGAGGTAGACCTACGTCTAAAGTAAATTACGTAGACTGAAATTAACCAGAAAAATCATCATATGATGAAAATAAATGTAGGTAATTCAAATGTTACATACATAATTATTTTCATTAGAGAATGGGACTGCAAGTCGGACTCGCGCACTAAGGGTTCTGTACCACCAAACCTTGCCTTATTTTTGTTATATAATGCCTAAGAGCCCATAGCAACTCGTATTTTTAAGTCTGTAAAAAGCACCATCAAGAGTTCATCGCTACCCATATATTATTAGCTTTTTTATGCATTAGAATTTTTATGCATTTCCATCAAAATGCAAAACCTGCATCTATAATAACACGTAGGTAACCTAGCCAATACTTTACTTAACAAAACGACATACTTACTTCTTCTTTTTAAAAAAACGTTAGCACTTTTCTATATTATAAATCGGCCATTTCGTAGGTAACAATACCTTTTTAGTCATCACGAATATCGGCCAATTATGGTCCCAGTGCAGGGCCAACAAAGTCCTCTTCTCATAAAGAGAAGGCACGAGTGCCTTAACCACCGGGCCAACACGATATGTTATCTTAGCTGTTCCTGTGGAAATACTTACATAGGTAATCCATTTTTCCATTTAGAAAACTTTATAAGTCTAAAGTATGCGGCATAAACTAAACAAAAATATGTTTTGTGCTATTGGGCAGTTGACACCATCAATTAATTGACGTACTTTACTTTTGCTTTACTATTGCTATTGCTATTGCTATTGCTATTGCTATTGCTAAGTTTTTGAACATCCTACATCATTTCAAATACAGCAGTTTTCATTTTGATAAATTTTATTATCAAGTAAAACCTATTGCAATAGAGAATTTTAAATAATCAAAAATGTGCTGTGACAATAATGACATGACAAATGTCAACTTGAAAAGAAAACACAATATTAAACACATAACCGATCAAATAACGATATAAATGATTACGAGATCAGCTACGCTACGTGCACGCCCACCACCTCCGGACCCGTCGCTCAGCTCCGCCTCGCCGCCGCCGGAATCCAGCCCCACCGTGAGTGCTGTGACACCGGCCTCGGCAGTTGCGTCGAGCTCGAGCGACGAGTATTTCTCTCCGCCTTCGACGCCACCACCTGTTCGTCGGCGGGGAGGACGCCGGCCGCCGGGTTGTTTGGGACTCCGAGGCCCACCGGCCTCTGATAGGGTCCCCGCTCCCGGTGGAAGTGTGCAGCGCATGAAATGGACACAGTCAGTCAATGAAAACGTCATGCGCGCATACTTTGGGGCTACAGAGGGGGGAAGTAACCTGACTGCGTACCGTGGTCGGATGCTCTCTCTGTTTCAGGTGCTTGAGCCAGCTGTCAACGTATCGGCACAACGTCTATCGGATCAGGTGCGTGCCATCCAGCGTAATCATATGTTGGATGACATTGTGCTTGATCGACTACGCCTCGAATCACGGAGTAGCTGCGTTACGCTTGCTTCGCCAGTGGTTGCGGTCGCGGTACAGTCGCAGGATTTACCCAGTAGTTCACCGCGACCCGACCGTGTAGGTGAAGAGGATGATGACGGGGCTATTACCGTGAGTTCCCAATGCAACGAACAATTGAGGAGTGCTTTGGAGGATGCGTTTCGGGAGTATCGTTCTATGCAGCCTGAGCTTAGACCACGATTGCCTCGTTTGCCCATGCACAAGAAAAATAAGGCGCTGGTGTGTGCTCTAGATTCACAGCTGTCAAACTGTTTTGACGGCAGTGTAGACCTCGTTGATACCCACTCAATCTTGTACTGTGCAGCTATAGCGGCATGTCGTGTAGCTCACGTCAAATTTCCCAATAGTGACGGAGCTACACGACCAAAACCAGCGGTGCCAGCATGGCAGTGCAGGATTGAGCGTCGTATCGATGGGGCTAGAGCACTCATCGGCAAATTAATTTGCTTTAGGGAGGGCAATACTCGCCCTAGAGTGATGCGCTTTGTGAGGCGGGCGTTCTCGGGGACTGATATCAGTCCTCGAGATTATTTGTCCTGCGTCACAGAGCGTATCGACTTCCTAAAGCAGAAGATCTGTGCATGGGCAAATCGTATTCGTCGGTACAAGCGGCGAGTAGAGCGATACTCTCAGAATCGCACATTCCAGAGTGATGAGAGGTGGGTTTATAGAACTTGGGAGCGACCAGACCAAAGTGTGATTGATGCGCGCCTACCGGATGATGATGCCATGAGTTTGTTCTGGCGAAGCATCTGGTCGGTGCCTGTCAGTCACACTGAGGGCGATTGGACTCGGGAGGTTGAGCGAGCGTGTGATCCAATACCGCAAATGGGGGCAATTACGATCAGTCCCCAAGATGTAGCTTGTGCAGTTCGTCCGTTGCCTAACTGGAAATCTCCAGGGCCGGACGGACTGCACAATTTTTGGATAAAATGGTTCCAAAGATCGCACGTTCGTTTGGCGTCCCAGTTCCAGTCGGCCTTAGAGTCTGGATCGCTGCCCCAATTTTTTACAACTGGAATAACCCACCTGCTCCATAAATCAGGTAGTACTACGGAACCCAAGAATTATAGACCGATCACTTGTTTACCGACGGTCTATAAAGTTCTTACATCTATTTTGAGAGCTAAAATTAACTCACATATTAATGACAATTCCATCATGTCTGTATCTCAGAATGGATGTAGGAACGGGTCCCGTGGTACTAAGGAGCTACTCCTCATTGATATGGCCATTAACCAGCAGGTTCGTCGCTCTCGAAGGGATATGTCGGCATGTTGGATAGATTATAAGAAGGCCTATGACTCGGTGCCACATACATGGCTCATGAGGGTGCTAGAGTTGTATAAAGTGGATACAACTCTGTGCACCTTTTTGAAGTCGTGTATGGGGCAATGGAGGACGGTCCTTCGCTATCCAGGATGCCGGCAGATCCGGGAGAGCGGTGAACCAATAAGGATCGAGCGTGGTATATTTCAGGGTGATAGTCTGAGTCCACTGTGGTTTTGTTTAGCCTTGAACCCCCTAAGCACACTGCTGGAGGGTTCGGGGCTGGGCTATCAGTTGAGAAGAGGTGGTCAGGTTATATCTCACCTTCTTTACATGGATGATCTGAAACTCTTTGCCCCCAACAATTTTCGACTGATGGAGCTACTGAAGGTAACAGAAACTTTCAGTAGTGCCATCAGGATGGAATTTGGTGTGGACAAATGTGCAGTCATGCATGTAAAGCGAGGAGAGATTGTGGAATCTGTGGGAACCCAACTCTCGGATTCCATAAACCTTAGATCCCTTTCCTCAACTGAAACCTATAAATATTTGGGTATGTCGGAAGCGTTAGGCATCAATGCTGCCGATATGAAACAATCGTTGAGGGAGCGCTTCTTTGGCCGCCTGAATAAAGTATTAAATAGTCTTTTATCAGGCGGAAACAAGGTGCGCGCCTTCAACGGTTGGGTCATGCCGGTTTTGATGTACTCTTTCGGCATACTCAAATGGACTCAGACGGAACTTGATGCCCTGGATAGGAGGGTCCGCACATTGTTGACCGCAAATCGGATGCATCACCCACGGTCATCGGTAATGAGACTGTATGTCCCGCGGAAGTGTGGAGGTCGAGGCTTTTTAAATGCTAAGACCCTGCACAACCGTGAGATATGCAGTCTCAGGGAATATTTCCTTAAAGCCGACGTGGGGATGCACCGAGATGTGGTCTCAGTGGACAAGGGCCTTACCCCGCTCTCCTTAGCGAACGAGAACTGGCGCAAACCTATAGTATTGGATACTAATGACCGCATGGAAGTATGGAAGAGCAAGGAGCTTCACGGGCGCTACTACCGGGCCCTACATGGGCCCGATGTAGACTTTATGGCGTCCGTATCCTGGCTGCGCTTTGGTGACCTCTTTGGGGAAACCGAAGGTTTTGTCTGTGCAATTATGGACGAAGTTATGATGACGAACAACTATCGGAGATATATTGTGAAGGACGGTACGGTTGACATTTGTCGGGCATGCCACCGTCCCGGGGAATCAATCCGACACATTATATCTGGGTGTTCTCGTCTGGCTAACGGAGACTATTTGCATAGACATAACCTAGTAGCCAGGATTATTCACCAGCAGCTTGCTCTTAAATATAGTCTTGTGGAATCAGAAGTGCCCTACTATAAGTATGTGCCCGACCCAGTTCTTGAAAATGGCAATATCACGTTGTATTGGGATCGATCTATCATCACTGACAGGACTATTGTTGCCAATAAGCCTGACATAGTGGTGATAGATCGATTAGAGCGTCGCGCAGTGATTGTGGATATAACGGTCCCACATGACGAGAACCTCGTGAAGGCTGAGAAAGATAAACAAATGAAGTACATTGACTTAGCTCGCGAGGTTGTCGATATGTGGGATGTGAGTACAGCAATCATTGTGCCGATAGTCGTGACTGCCAATGGCATAATAGCCAAGAGCCTCGATCAATACCTTAGGAGGCTCTCGTTGGGCGGTTGGATCAAGGGCTTGATTCAGAAAGCGGTACTCCTGGACACGGCGCGTATTGTTAGGAGATTCCTTTCTCAGGAGCCCTGACCACCGGTAGCTTGGACCCTGTTCCCGATGCCGGTGGGATACTATTTTTTATATTTTTAAATGTTTTTATTGTTTTATATTAATATTTAAAAATGTAATTATATATGTATTAAAATAAATAAATGTGAATAATAATAATAATAATAATAAATTTGCTTAAAACACGGTATAAAAAGGTCTTACATAAAAATGAGATCATACATGTTTAGCTTAAAAATAAAGCATGCAAAATTGTTAAGCACAAGCGCAAGATGCAAGTGTTGCATGTTGCTAATATTAGTGTTCTAGGAAATCCTTAATACTATAGAAATTATTTTCCTTCAACCAATTGTACAATTTAAATTTAAATAGTCTACAATTTAATTCTTTCAGTGTCTTTGGTAACTTATTAAATACACGTACACACATAGCTACACAGTTTTTATTATATTTAGTACACCTAGGCAGTTCGTCAAGTACAAGTGTGTATTGGTCACGCCGACTTCGTGAACATACTTCTTCTGCTGTTTTAAATAATTCTTTGTGTTTCTTTACAAACATACACGTCTCATAAATATATAACGATGGCAACGGTAGCAAACCAAGCTTTTTAAATATTGGTTTACACGATTCATCGGACGGAATTCCGTATAAGGCGCGTATACATTTTTTTTGTGCGATAAATGCCCTGTTGTGTTCCGTACTATTTCCCCATGTTATTAGTCCGTACCGCAACGAGGACTCAACGTACGCTCGATAAGACATTACAGCCGTTTTTATATTAGTTACATATTTAATTTTTCTAAGGGCATATACAAATTTATTTATTTTATTGCAGACGTACTGAACCTGCGCCTTCCAGTCTAAATATTCATCCAATACAATACCTAAAAATTTAGTTTGTTCTACATGTGTTATTTTACGTATATCCATTTTTAAATTAAATTTATTATTATGGTGTTTATTAAATTGTATGTATACGGATTTGTCGAGATTTATAGATAGATTATTATTGTTCAGCCAATTAATTAGAATGTCAATAGTATTATTTATGTCAGTTTCATGGTCAGTAATTGAATTATATTTTTTGTCAGCAGTTACAATTATGGAAATAATTATCATCCGCAAAAAGAAAACATCTGTGTTTAGTTATGTCAACTATGTCATTTATATAGAGAAGAAATAAGATGGGACCCAATATGCTACCTTGGGGCACGCCGCGTTTTACACATTGATATTCAGACGTATGCATTATCATGTCTCTATTTTCGTCCAGCTTAGTAACTGCGACACTCTGTTGTCTGTCAGTTAGGTACGACGATATCCATTGATGCGGCAGTCCTCTGATTCCAAGAGCTTCTAATTTTTGTAATAAGTTGGTATGTGTAACAAGATCGAATGCCTTCGATAAGTCAAAGAAAAGCCCCGTTACCAACTGATTTTTGTTTAAACTGCTCAGTATTGTTTTTAAGAGTGAGAATATGGCTAGTGATGTAGATTTACCTTTTTGAAATCCAAATTGTTGTTTCCTTATTATGTTAAATTTACTGCAGTAATTTATTAATCTGTGATACATACATTTCTCGTATATTTTTGAGATGATGGGTATTAATGTAATAGGGCGATAATTGTTTACATCACATTTATCGCCCTTTTTGAACAATGGTTTAATAATGGATAATTTTAGAGCTTTTGGGAATAAACCTTGTGAAAATGACAAGTTGATTAAATATGTCAATACTTTACTTATTTCATTGGTACATGTCTTAATTATTCTGGTGTTTAGTTCATCGTAGCCTTCAGAATTGGTGTTGTTCAATGATAATATCTGTTGCCTCACCTCACTTTCAGACATAGGAGTGAGGAACATCGAGCTAGCAATAACGTTGTCATTGGAACAACTATTTATTTGATTTTGTGTAGGGAAACAGTTTATGAAATGGTTGTTGAAGGCAGAAGTTATTTCCGCTGGATTTGTTAGAACTGTATTGTCAACCTGTAAACATTCAATATTATCTTTAGGGTCCGTATTTTGGATTTCGTTTTTTATGACTGACCAAGTGGCTTTACATTTGTTTTTATTGTTGTTCATAAACTTGATATTAGCATTCCGTTTAGCATTATGTATGCAATTTTGAAATATTTTAGAATATGTGGTGTATTTGTTCTTGTTGGTTTGATTTTTGTTTTTGTAATATTGATATCGTAAGGATCGTTTAGTTTTAGAACACAGTTTAAGACCCTTAGTTACCCACGTTTGTTTAATTTTATTGTTTGTATTTACTTTAACTCTTACTTTTGGAAAACAGAGATTGTAGAACAGGCATATTAAGTTATGGAAGCTATTGAATGCCGTATTTGCATCATTATCCATGTATACATCCGTCCAAAGTAAGTTTTGCAAACATTCCTTAAATTTAAGAGTATTATTTACACTGTAATCTCTTTTGTAGATGTAATATATTGTGGCTTTTGATTGAAAACGTAAGGGAAAGCTTAGCATTTGCGCTGTATCGTGGTCAGAAAGATGTAGTGGTAAGACGTTAGCAATTGCGTTGTGTATATTACTTAGTATATGATCTATACAGGAAAATTTGCGCGTGGCTACGTTAATATGAATTTTCAAGTTGTGTGTGTGTGCTAAGTCTTGAAAGTCTTGGGTTATTTTGCCTTTTTTCAATGTATTTATATTAAAGTCCCCAGTTAAAACTATCCGCGTTTTTGATTTATATTTTTTGTGTAAATGTTGTAGCATACTATCTAATTTAGTTAAAAATAGGTAAGGGTCTGACTGAGGTGTTCTGTATAAACAAATAATTACTAAATTCTCAAATGCTAACTCTATTCCGCATGCCTCGAAGGTATTTACTGATGCATAATTTTTTACAAATGCTAGTTCTCTAAAACTTATACCCTTCTTAATTAGTATGCAAGTACCACCACGATTTTTCTCCCTGCAAAAATGTGTTGCCATGTCATAATCCGATAACTTGAGATAGTTCTCATATCCTTTTTTGATAAATGTTTCGGAGAAGCAAATTATATGCGGGTCATTCTGTAAATCTCTCATCTCCTGTAACGTTAATTCTAAAAGTTCCTGTTTTGATAGTACGCTTGCAATATTTTGGTGGAGTATCCTAAAATTGTGAGAAGTAGGCATCGCGATTTTAGGCACGAAAAAAAGTGTCATTTTTAATAATTGGAGGAAAATAATAAGGTATGGTACCTTTTTTAGGTTTTTCAGTAGAAATATTAGAAACATTATTTACTCTAAATTCCTTACTGTTGCTACTTTTGAAGTAAAACGGAATGGTCCCTTTTTTGGGCTCAATTACCGTTGTTTTTGGTAAAAAGCTTAGTTTGCTACTGACAAGGTACTTCCTGATCTCGACTGGATCTAGGAATTTTTTGTTATAATCTTCACAATCTATTAGGTAATTTATTGATTTACAAATGTCAGGCAAGTTATATTTGCTATTGTGTGTGAATTTACAATTTTTATAATGTTTACAGATATTTTTGATACTATTGTTTAGTTTATTGACATTTAGGTTATCATTTTTAAAATCTAGTTTTACCGTTGAAAATTAATCGGATTCCCACGACAAAAATGAAGTGTTTTTTTAGATTAGTTTTGTCTTAGAATTATTGGTTAATGGTGTCAACTACATGAAATGGTGGCAATTGAAGCCATTTTATATGAATTTTTTTAACCTCTACAATTCATCCCCCCATTTCGGCCATTTCATAACACGAGACCCAAGGAATGTCTGGTACGGGGACGTAGGTATCAGAATCAGAAAGGAAAGGGCATATATCCAGCTATGGGTGATTCCTTCCTGAAATGATGGTGATCGTATTGTAATAATAAATAGTTAAAGCAGCTGTAACAGGCATACAAATAGAAAGGAAAGACGAAGTCTTACCCTAAAAAAGTCACATTTTGCAACGGCACCCTGAAAATGAAATAAGAATTATATGATAGGAGCATTAAAAGCTCATTTTCTTTTGTTTTAGATTATAATGTTGGCGAACAAGATGCTCTCAATTACAGATACTATTATTGATTGAATATTTCTTTAGAAGGAAAGATAAGCACTATTCATACACTTTTGGAAAAATACCCAGAGATTTATAATTACATATAATAATACAACAAAAACTAAAAATGAGTACTGAAGACAAAGCTAGTGGACCTCTAATCCGGGTGTTGAGCAGTAGCTCTAGCACTGTGAGTACACAGTGCACACGTTCTTGCCCTATAATGCGAGTTTGTAGAAGGCCTGATATTAAAAAATTCCCTTCACATCAATTTTGTAATTGCATCGGTGGGATGGAGGACATACCAGAACACCAGAACAATGACATAAGCAAGACACTCTGTTACCATAAAAAATTCGCATGCTTTAACCCTAAGGCCGGCCTCAAGCCTTGCGAATGCGGAGGAATTACACCACCAGAGCCAACCATTACCAATGAAGAAGTAGAAACCGACCAGCAAAAGCCTAGCTGTGCACGCTGCTCTGAACTCAACTCACAAGGCGTACAGCCTTCCTTTATATATCCTGAAAGTTGTTCTGATTCTTGTGCTGGAAGTTGTAGCTTGACGCAATCACTAGTGAAACCGAAGAAACCATTATTATACATTGAACCTCGTAACTTAAACTTAATCCCTAAATCAGTTGAAGAGCTTAAGACCAGTATAACAGGTTTACCCAAGGTGGAAAGATCTTATCTAAATCAGCTCAGATGTTATAATTTGGAAGTAGTATGTAACGACTCATGCCCAGGACCTGATGGGCAGCAGGGAAATTCAGAAAACCCAGCTGGTTCAAACCCTGAGAATAAACCTCCTGTTCCTACTCGTAAGCAAGGTTTAAGTTTAACAATGGAACCTAAGAACCACAAATTTTGCCCTAACCCCAATGATTGTAAACATTCAAGGGAATCTCTACTAGACAAACCGCCATCGGGAACGGAACTAGATTCACCGCTTCCACCGCCGCCGAGTCCACCGCCACCGCCTCCACCGCCTCCACCGCCAGCGTCTCCACCGCCAGCGCCTCCACCGCCAGCGTCTCCACTGCCACTGTGTCAACCGCCACTGTGTCCATCGGGACCGTGTTTCCCGCCACCGTGTCCACCGCCAAACTGTCCACTCCCGCCCGTGTGTATAATTCAGCCACCGCCGTGTCCATCTGCATCTTGCACAGGACTCTGCCAGGATGTGAAGCCTAAAAAGAATAAAAAACGCTAACGAAGCCATATCAAATGACTAGTTTAAAAGGACATCAGGAAGACAGCTGTTGGAGAAGGAAATTATAATTGAAGCTGGTTGCATGACTTATCAAAAAGGTACACGCTAAAAATTTTATTATTGTTTTCCCACAGCAGACTGTTTTGCCCTTAGCAAAACTATTAAAACAGAGATAACTTACAAAAAGCTCTTTCAAATAATATCTGACACTATATATTTAATTTTAGGAAGTGGAAGGAGAGAGCTTACGTACCCCCCTCCCCCTCTTCCTTCGGCCAGTCATCGACTACACGTATAGACAAAGCAATTTCACTAGTTACGACAGCGCTGCTATAATCCTATGAGGAGTTCTGTTCCATATCTTCGAAGTTCATGATCAGATCATGACAATATTTATATGGGACCAATTGGCAAGTATGCCCTTTCAAACAAAAAAAAGAATTTTCCAAATCGGTTCAGGCGTATTCGAGTAATCGGGGAATATACATGTATTAAAAAGAAAGATTCCGACGAATTGAGAACCTCCTCCTTTTTTTAAAGTCGGTTAAAAATAGGGTTTAAGGTAAAAAAAAATTGAAGACATAATGGGTACAGTAAAGAGACCTGTCACATTTCCGAAAACCCATAATCTACCCATTATTACGATCATTTTTTTCTACTGCACCATACTTAGGAATCCACTAGTTCTGGAGATATTTGGAGATTGAAGGTCAAAGTTTCAAAGTTCAAAGAAAACTTTTCACTACGTTTTATTGTTTGCTTGAACTCTAATCTCAGGAACTACTAATCCAATTAAAAAAAAAAAATTGCGTAATAATTATAGCTTGTTTCGAGGAAAGTTACTGTATGACACGTCCTACATTTAGAAGTAAAATGTAATGACTATTAAAAGCCATTTTCTTTTTTATTTTAGATCCTAATGCAGACAGGCGGAGAAGGTACTCAAGGAATATATTCTCACAACTAAACGTAACATCATTATTGATGTAATATTAATAATTTATTTCTGTTATAAAACTCATAACTTCATTGACAAGCTTTTATTTACTTTCACCTGTCTCGTGTCTGTGGCTCAAATCTTACAAGTTAAATTTGAGTCACTTGCCGATGTTCGATTGAGCTGAAATTTAGCGTTTATGTGCAATTTGCATGACAATGCAATATAATGATGTCACAGAGCTGGTTTGATAATGGAGCCGAAAGGTGGCCATAGAAACTTAATCAAACTTTCTGGTGTTGCTGGAGATCGAGCTGGAATTTTGAAAACATACCCATTGCATGACATATCAATATTAAAACAAACTAAGATTTGATGGAAATAAGAGAAACAAAAAATTCATAATTTTCATTTTCTTTATTATACTTCTAGTTTACGCAAACACTATCTTACAACTAATTTGTGACTTATTGTACAGAAACATAAATAAGTTTTTAATTAAAACTTAAGCTTAAATAGATATTATGTGATGGTACAAATCAATCGAAGGTCGATTGAAGAAAGTCAAATGGAGTAATAACACCTCACGGGTGTCCGCACCGATTTGTTCATACTTATATTTCAGTGGCTCTTGACAAGGATAGAACTACGGTTTATTGACCATTAAATACTATTGTAACTGTACAAATTTTTCAGGAATAGAAGTCATCAATTAAAAATTTAAACATGATGACAAAATTCCTGTAGATATATTTCCTATACCTACTCTAATAAAAAGTCAAGAACCACTGAATAAAAATGGCTAATCCAATAGCCAATAAAGGCGAATTATAGCAGAAGCTTACAGCCAAAGAATGGCGTCTAAATAAAGAGGCGGTTTAGAAGTCGAAGTCGTAGGGGCGCTGCGGGCGCCTCTGGACCAGGGGGATGTTCACCTCCTCGGCCGAGCGGAACACCTGCGGCGCCTGCGCGCGCGCCACCGGCCGCGCCTGCAGCTGCGCCGGCGCGGGCGCGCGACGTGGCTGCTCTTCCTGCACAGATACATTACATTTAGGAACATTGTTCTTTCAATCTGGTCAAAAACAGGTCAGTCTATTAACATTTAAATTACTTAAATAGCTGTTTACTGATATGAAATAAAGGAGCAATTACAGCCAAGCTCTTCCCATCGACATGCAGTTGACTGCACGTAAGCTCTAATGGAAATATTGGTAAACATTTTAAAAGCTGACAAACTGTTCGGCTTTTCTATAAACTACCTTACTTTTCTGTTCTCTTAGATTCGTACTCTTAATAATCTAAGTTCTTACCTCTTCTTCCTCCTCCTGTTCGTATCTATCGTCCCTGTACACCTCAGCGGGGTAGTACCTGTCGGAGTACTTGAGGGACACGTTGGGCTTCCTCTGGACCTCCTCCTCGTTCACTGGTCTGTACAGGTACTCGTTCACGAAGTGGTACTTTGACGACTTCTGGCAGATGTTCTCATGTGTTGGCGGCATGCAGATTAAGTGAACCTGCAAGACAGAATTTGTTATTTAACATAAATTATTATAACTATAAAATATTATTATACTTAGCAAAAATCCAAAAAAAGAAAAAAAAAAAAAATTTGTGGCAGCCGCGCTGCTGCCGCAATGCTTGCGACGTAATGTGAAGGCGGCCTAATATTAGTTTATATAAGTATTGAAAACTAAGCAGTTTCGTATTTTGATTTGGTTTGGCAAAACTACACTCTGTTTAGTGTTGTGTGTAGGGCCATCATTCCAAAAAAATATAGTTTTGTGCCATTAAAAGTTACTAGGAAAATAATCAGCTTCATAATGAAAAACGGCACATACCTGGTGGAAAGAGAATCCATCGGGGCAGACCCAAGAGTGCTTCACATTGTCCTGACAATAGTGGAACACCTCGCAGTTTAGTTCCTCATCAGCGTAATACCCGGTCTGTTTGCTAACACAGTTGAACTTGGACTGTTGCAGTAACTGAGATAGACGGTCAGGCTCCTCCTTCTCTTCTTCTTCTAATTCCTCGTCAATTTCTTGGACTGGTCTGTGCTGCAGTTTTGCGGGGCGTTGGTCCGGCTGTTTAAAGTTTTCTAGTTAGTTTTTTTTTGTTATTTTTCGACTGTGATCAATGTTTAAAAAACATATAAGTAAAGGAGTTAGCTGGCAGAAATCTTCACGTAAGGAAAAAGAGTTATGCCCTCACCAGGCGACCTTCCCTCTTATGTCTCTTTCTATTAAAAGGATGTCAGGTACTTTGTTTCTGGGGGTCCCTCGGGTGCATACATTTTTTTGTTTAATTTTATGTAAAAGTACCTATGTGCTAGTCATCATCAAATAAACTACTAGCATTTACTACTAGTTGTACTAGTAGTAGTAAGTACTGTAGTTTAGTACTAGTTTCTACTAGTTTTTGAAAACAGCGAATACCAAGTTTTTTTTATCAATGTAGTAGAATGTATCTCCTTAGTCTGATTCATCGCTTACCTTCCTGTGTGGAGCTCTTTGTTGCTGTCTGGGCTCATCAACGTACTGCTGCTGCGTAGGTCTGGGTTGTAGCACATACTGCTCCTCTTGTTGCTGTTGCTGCTGCTGCTCCTGTTGTCTCTGGTAGCCGGCCAGCTCGGCCAATGAAGGCGTCGGCCGGAACCCGCTGGGTAGCGCGTTGTAGGCTGTTGGTGTGTATGCTCGCGGCCGGAGGTTACGGGATTCCTGGAAATTGAAATGTAATAGTTAAGTATAAATCGATACTAAGTATTGATACATGAAAAGTAAGATTCCATTCAAAGAGATAAGAACGATGATTCAACGTTACAGTAAAATTTCTCCCAAAACTTTGTTACTTCGATGCAATTCTATGAACATCATCATATACCTATGTAAGGCTTTTGATAGTGTGGTACGTGGTTTTGTGCGTAAAGTCGCTATGTACAATTATTGTATATTACTCTTGAACTTAAACGGCCATATTCATCCGTAATGGAAAGAAGAAACATGCGACACTAACAGCATAACACTTCAGCAATGAAATTCAGCACAATATTAGTTGAAATTAGGAATGCCTCAGGGGACTATTCTCGGCCCTTTTACTCCCTACTAATAAAAGAGAAATTATAGATACACATCAAAAAACGTTGCCTGTCGACACTTTCCTTTTACTTTTATAGCATAAAACAATAGAAGTCAAGTGACTATGCATTCACACGTGTAGGTACCCGCATTAGTGGCAAATTTTTCCGGCCAATTAAGTTTGCGCATAATCAGTTTTTTGTTGAAACTAAAAAACTGGAAGTAAGTATAGCAGTAACAGTAAAATTACATAATTTACGCAATTACCGGTGGATAATTTGTATTATAAACAGTTTCAATTGTGGACGACGACGCGTGCAAAATTTCATTGCAGCAATATTATTGGTGGAAAAAAAATGGTACAAGCGTGCAATCGTGCGGGACGACGGCAATGTGTAGTTATCGAGTATTATATCACTGTTACATGTTACCAGATCCGGGAGAGAGGACTTTTACTCGTTAATGAGTTTGTGTTATTAATTTTGTTCGAAGTAGTTGCATTTGTGCTGTAATTGTCGTTCATCGCCCTAGGGGACGTATGCTATTAATTCTTTTAAAGGGTGCTCTAGAACATTTTTTTAATTTAGAAAGTAACAATTAACTAGGTAAGTATACATCTACCTATCAGTCTATTATTTCTTTATTGTCTTTTATTGCTGCCTCAATCATAAATATTGTATTTCTAAAAGTGTGTAATACATGAAAAAATGTAACAGTAATATGTTAACAAGCGTTTAATTAATTCAAATTAGTAGTTTTAACACAATAGGTACGTCGAATGGATTTCCTCAGATTTCAAGCATGCAATCCGGCGCGTGTTTCTAAACGAATTTAAACGCGTATCTACCTACAATATAATGGGATGTTTGTATTATTCTCACGCGATTACGCAAAATGAACGGCAAAATGTGGAACTGTCTGTATATCTTAAAATAGATCATTAGGCAAATATTTGTTTCCGGCAACAATGAGATAATCTCATTGTTGCAGATCACAATGAATTTAGAAACCGAATTGTTATTTAGCTTTCCTCTTTTATCTTAAGACTTTCGCGCCGAAAACGGGAACATGGCGGCCAATGACGCTTGGAAAATGTATAAAAAAAGAAGAAAAAATAGTTAGTAAAGAGTTGCTTTCGACTTTCACTCTCAATGGCCTTGCTAGACGGACGTTGACACGGAACGGTGTTAGAAAAATTGCATCGTGTAACACGGCTGTATTGTAATTTGTAATATTCGATTTCGGTCACGACTTTGGTCGAGTTGTCGGGAAAACTGATTCTGTTTAGTTTTTATTTCTTGTGAGTTTGTTTTTATTACTTTTAAGCTTTTTTATTAAGTTGTAACTTTAATTGAATGTGCAACCAGTGCATAACTGACACTCGTGGCAAGGTAAAAAAAGTGTTATCTTGAATCGATATTTTAACCAGTTTCAAATATCAAGTTGCAATTTTTATATTCCCAACTTGTAACGCAATACTTATAGTGTTGTAATGGTATATTTCATTATTTTCTCCTTGTATCTTATTAAGTATCTACTCACTTACTTACGATTTAATACTTTCACAATAGTCAATCTTTAATTTGATTTATTCCTTGCCAAAAGAATCACTTTCAGTTTTCGTGTAGACCATAAACACCTATTTAAAAAAATATTCACAGTTCAAATTGAATAGAGCAATGCATCGCATCAATTATAGGCAATATTGCAACCACATAATGTATGGTCATTACTACCATCCATCATTTTGATGGCTAATGTCCTACCTAAAAAAGTAATTGAAATAATTTCGCAAAAAGTTTAAAATGTTACTAGACATCACGATCTCTTTACAGTTGAAGTGCCAAGAGATATCTTATTCGTGGGTCATTAAATTTATTACGATCGTGAGTCATTAGATTCATTTCGATCTGATTTTGATCTAGATAAAGAAAGCGACAGTGGCAAGGCTGAATCGTGACTTCAAGATCCGCATGGGAGCTGTGAATGGATCGGTCAACAGATAGCTTCAATCAGCTGTTAATAGACTGATATACACTAAATCCAGAACCAATTAGGAAAGTAAAATTCTGTCGATGATACTTCTTAATGAGAAGAGGTGATGGAGAAATGCCAGAACAATATCCTGATATGGACAATTGGACATGGAATTTGGAAGCAGCAATGGTAAACTAGAGCCCTTTAAAAAATACCTAAGAAGTTCTTTATCCTATCTATCTATATAGCACGATATTGTGTGTTTTTTCGATATCTTTCTTTCTTATTATTGTAATTGACTGCCCCGTTGCCGGGTCGTTCTCGTGGTCGCACAACTGCTGAGCCCCATTCTCATTACGCTTCCTGGGTGTTATTGGGTTTTTTTTAATACGAATTTGTCAGTAGCAACCTAATCTCTTCCCGATCCTATCTTATTGATGTCTCATAGGACTTAAAGCGAGGGAAGAGGAAGTGCACCTGTGTTTGAGCGTAAACCCTTGTGCACTGTAATATATGTGTATATTTTCTGTGTTCTTTGCACTTCCTCCTTAAACTCGATTCTCACCTCTTGATCCAGAGCTAGTTCATCACTGTCATCTACCCCCGCATCAGGTATGCTGTCTTCATCTTCTGCTGCAAACGCCACGCCGAGCACAAGTAACGTCAGCAAATATCTCCACCTGGAACAATGAACAGCTTGGTTTAAACTTTGGACATGCACAGCGTCATCATCTTAGATCGGAGACATGGGCCACGACCACGACCTGTTTCCAGCAGCATCCAGCAGATTTCCTACTCCAACGGGATTATAGACTATGTACAATCTTATTTGGTCAACATTCGAAGGTTCTAACGTAGAAGTAATTGAGAGCAGTGATAGTACCAGGAAATCGTGCCGTTGTATCTATAAATGTAAGGTCTATTTGCCTTTAACAATTATTTATGCTAGTTTCTTTTATTTGCAAGTTTAATCGAATGCTTGTGATTCAATTACAGTTTGTAGATCGTTTACCTTCCGTACACATCTCACAATTAGTTACAGCGTACATTGCAATCTATCGGAAGGCAGAATTGAATTAAATTTCACTTTCGTTCAACATTAACTTTATAAATCTCTGTAAATATCAAGTGTAAAGCATGTACGGTACGATCGGCGTTACGTAATGGTGGCAATTTCTCCAAAATGGACGCTGCACTGGCGCAGGCGCAGGGCAGTTGTGTAATGTGCGCCGATTTAATTCGATGACAGCGGAACTGGTTCGCACACGTTTATGATAAAGCAGGTTTGAGATCAGACTTGTTGCGTATTCGCTCCAATTTACGAAGATTTTAGTGATTCAGCTGACAAGATAAATCTATTACGAACGTAATTATAGTACTGTTAGAATGTGGTCCTAATGATTGACATTTCCGAGAAATTCCAGCTAAGGTCTAGCAAACTTTTGCTTGTGATTAAATAATTTATGTGTAAACTTGGTTTTGAACTCTGATGTGTATGGAGTAATTTGAAAAATGTGTAGGTAACATTTCCTGCAATTAGAGAAAAATATCGGAAGTTGTAATTTTCGAAAGCGCACGAGACGACGGGGTTTCATGTGCGTCAACGACCCAACTGGGCTATCAGCTAGCTACTTTGAAGTAATTGTAAGTTTAACATCATTATCGTTTTGACGGCACGGTTGGTCCCGTGGCTGAGCGGTTGCCTGCGTGTCACGGGTTCGATTTCGGCTCGGAACAACTACTTGTATGGGTTAAAGGTAGTCCGAATCTGGCTGTTTGTTTGTATGTGAGTTTAGATGTTTATAAACCTACCCACAATACAGGAAAAATCCCTCAAGCAGGGCAATTTAAAAAAAAAACCTTACATAAATCACGCCTGGAATCCCCGAAGGGTTAGGCAGACGTGTACTGTATTAGTAAACCCACATTTCGCCAATTATGTTTAAGTCCCATGTAATAGGAGGCGAGCCTATTGCCATCAACCTGGTCAGAAATCCAGACTCTGAGGCTGCTACTCAAAAATTCCAGATGGACAAAAAAAAAAACACTGCCCGACCTGGGAATCGAACCCAAAACCGACTACTAGATCAACGAGGCAGCCAAAAAAAAAAAAGAAAATTGGTACTGTATAAAAACAGCAACCAATGAAAATGATATCTCGTTCCATCCAGGTTAATTTATCCGATCATATTCTCATTGCATAAACTTCCAAAATGAGACCTTCTATAAGCTATAACCGGAAAAAGAATCGTTGCTGCCTATACAAGGAACATTGCAATTGTTCAAACCTTTAGTAGGCCTTTCGATATGTCTTACATATCAAGTTAAAATGTTGGCGTAACTTTTGGGTGTGGTCCTTCGGCATTTAGTCAAGTAATTAATGTGATGAAAGCTGTTCAGTGCTTAAATTTATTCTTTTTTGTGTCAAGACATTGGTAGGATCATAAAGTTGCATAATTAGTCGTTTATTTTGTCACAGCATGTATCGTAAAAACTGCACGATTTATTGATTGAGTGCGATTCGATTTGTATTGGTAAATTACACACTACAGTTTACTCTCTCTTATACTTGGTATCTATAGATGCCATATAAGGATCAGCTGATATAAAAAATACTTCTTTATCATTAAAAAACACGAATACCTTTCGACTACGAAATTATACCTAAGTATGTGCTGGAAATAAATATGAGTATTTCGTGAAAATATGTCGTTTTCCAGTCAAGATTATTTCGAGAGCCTTATTAATGTTTACAATTATGATCATTAAGAAATAATCTTCATAATTATTGCCTAATGAGTTTTAATTGACACACAATGTAGACAGAGTTGCAATTCGAAGAAATCACCTCATAAGACATACCTCTTCGCAAGTATCAAACACTAGATTTAAAGCTTCTTTACTAACTGTATAAACTGTCTTTTGGCAAGTCCTCCAAAGGATCACCTTTGTAAACCCCTAAAAAGCTTTCTTCAATTTGCATCAAAAGTGTTATCGATCAACAAGACACCTATCGTTAATCCACTTATTTCTGAACAGTGAATGCTGGGCAGTTGGCTCGATGACCTAAGATATCATGTTCTACCTACCGGTAGTTTATCGTAATCATGTGTAAAAGCTTCTAAATAAGGAGTCGTGAATAAATCAATGATCGATATCGGTAAACGTATATTCCACTATGTCAGTAATTATTATGAAAGTTGTAGAATATTTATAGGGTTGACCTAGTTTGGAGTTTTTGCAAATCAATCTTATGTCTTCGTTTTAAGCATGGACGCCTTTGAATTCGTTTGCATGATGTGGCATGATTTTTCTTACGGGTCCCTAACTTTTTGAAAATAAAATATAGCCTATAGCACCCAGTGATAATGTAGCTTCCAATTTTCGAAAAAACAATCAAAATCGGTTCAACAGATCCAGAGATTACTCCCTACAACCTAACAAACTTTAGCTCTTTATTATAATATTAGAATGGACTACTTAGCTTCAGACTGCAACTTCGTACACTTGTAAGTTAAGTATACCACAAAACATATATCCTATGATACTCGGCAATAATGTAGCTTTCTTTCAGTGAAAGATACTGTACTGACTTTCAGAGATTACCTCTCACAAACAAACTTTACCTCGTATAAATAAACCTACTAAAACACTTTGTAATTGCTTGACCACAAACAATTAAGAGTAACGATTAATTTTGGTGCTAATGCTAACATGTTTCACATAGACAATTAATCACCTTTTTTGTTGGTGAATCAATAAATGTCGACCATAAGGAAGTATTAAAATAAAAACTAACAGTTATTAAAATGAACTTTTGTATTTAAAAGCAAGAACTTGACCTTTTGTTTATAACTGCAACTAACAATATGTTTTGTTTTATTTTTCTCGAAAACGGCTTGTTTTGCGGTCAGGTTGTGGCTGTTGCCAGATCGGATCTTTTCCGGGCTTAAAAATAACAGTGCTAAGTATTCTGTAGATATCTTCTTCGGTGAATTTAGGCAAAGTGGGCTTAAGGTGAAATGGCGACCACGTAAGGGAAGGCGCAATGTGGGAAGGCCCCTCAGGTCCACGAGTCGACTGACGACCTGGTAAAGGTCGCGGGAAACCGCTGGATGAGGGCAGCGCAGAACCGTCATTGTGGCTATCTTTAGAGGAGGCCTATGTCCAGCAGTGGACGTCGGATGATATGATGATGATGAACTTAAGGTGTAGGCCGCCGCCGCCGCCGGGCCCAGGGACGAAATCCCCCACAATCTTATTTTACCCCCCTTTGATTGTATATGTAACATCTTCGTCCCGCCAGAGCATCCCACCGGCGCAATCACAAAAGATAGGTGACAGTGGAAGGGACAGTGGGAGTCTCACAACAGTCCATAATGATTATGTTTGTAGTCACTAAGGAAATATCTACCGTGCTGACAATAGGTGAGCTGTCATCGCACTGATACTAGAGACTGACAACTCACCTGAAGGAAGGACGAAAGAAAGAGAAAGAGACTTACAGAATACACCAGCCGTTTATAAAAAACCATGACAAAATGATGTGCGTTAGTGAGCGCAGTAAGCAGTAGCAAACAGTATCAAATAAATTCATGAAGCTCTGCTGCCCTACCATGAACTCTTATTGCGATCCAAAAACTGAATTGTTCTTCAAATAAGTCAATATAACGCATCAATTTATGCGTTATATTGACGTATTTTCTCTTATCGCGATCCAAAAACTGAACTGTTCTTCAAATACGTCAATATAACGCATAAATTGATGCGTTATATTGACTTATTTGAAGAACAATTCAGTTTTTGGATCGCAATAAGAGTTCATGGTAGGGCAGCTGATAAAAAAATAAAACGATAGTGCATAGGACGTCGAAAAGTACTCAGAATTTTGCAGCCACGTACTAGTAGTAGGTATTTCAAAATATTTCACTGAAAAAAATATAAATTGAAATAAATAGTTTTCACAGTCTAAGTTTTAGTTTTGCTATTACTAAGTGAATTGCAATGTTTTCCAACAATTAGTGTCCATATTGCGTAGGAGCGATTGATGAAATTTTATAATCTTGCCAAATATCTGTTGTTCAAGTAAATACGCGACTTACTTAGTTAAAAAATTACCTAGCATGTTATGTCTGCAATATGATTAAGAAATCCTCAATATATTTTATGATATACTATTAAATGAATGTCTGTATGTCAAGGGACTGTGTTGTCCAAGTTTGGTAATATTTAAATGTCATGCATGTCTTGGATACACTCTGAATAATTATGTTTATTTATGCTCTGATCCTCATTTAAAGATAACAAACTGCTTTGTTACAGGAAAACAAGTCAAGTAATTGTTAGTTGTGATGCGAATTCAAAAATTAAATAATTTATTATAAATAGGTAAACCATTTGCAGGGATTTTTGAATTGTCAAGGAGTTAGTCAGTCAGAAAGATATGAATCTAGATGCTCGTTCCAGATAGTATGTGTATCTTCTCCATAAGAAGAACAAGTAAGAAACTCCATGAACAGTCTTTTCAAATCAATAAAAACGTAATCATCTTTAGACTAGTCTGTCATCGAATCTGTCAGTCCATCAGACCGCAAAATACTTAAAAACGATTACCAAACCAAATAGACCAGAAAAATGCCTTGTATATTATAAAACAGGTGTAACACAGTCGCACAAAATGCGAACTATAAACTACTACTTTCTCCATCAAAATCATCGAGTCGTGAAATGGAAGCTTGCGCCTGCGCATTGACAGCTGGTCTCGTTGAGACCACAGTCGCAATAAGTAGATGTTGGTCGAACAATGGTACTAGTAATACCTGCGATTTGGTCCGTGACGAGATTTGGCTAATGCACTTGTGTTCGCGACTTGGAATGCACTGCAATTTCTGAGGTGACTTCATTTGAGGAATTCGTGTTATCGAACAGCTGGTTGTGTATTAGTAAAGTGTTTGTTCAAAATACTTCTTATACTTAGAGTAGTACGATTCTGTTTCAATTATTATGATGCTCATAAATAAGCTATACTGTCCCGGCAATGTGTGGCTTGAACACATCGTCAATATTTTCAGAGTAAAATACTTGCCAGTATGACCGGGTCGGTCATACTGGCAAGGCCTGACTTTTAAATTGTCGGCGCCATTTTTTCCCAGCTTTGTGTGTCTGCAATACCTACTATGCCAGTATTGCTAAGACTGGACAATGTTGCAGCTATTAATTCTAGTAAAGTGTTGTTAAAGTATCAAAACAATGAGATGCATCCGTTCAAAATCGAAGTGCTTGCACTTGTCGGTGCGTTCTACTCAAATCGTTCTACACTATCCCACTCAAGCTGCTTATATTTGTCTCTTTCCCTTCATTTATTTCTCCTTTTTAATTGATTAATTGATTGACCTTGTTTCTTCTCTGTCTTCTTTATTCTATGAACTTCAAATAGGCTGTTCAAAGTATTTTTTACTGGTACTTTTGCAAGTTCGCAACACATCTTCGGTTCAACATCCTTCGTTACACATAACATCCAATTATTCACGGTTCAACTATGTTGTCACACTTTTCAGACCACCTATTGTTAGCCTAGTCTACCATTGAGCTCGTGTAGTAATAAACTAGTATACTATCTCTTGTATCCGTCCATCCAAGGTCAGTAAAGCTTTGCTAAGCTTTTCTAATGCGCTAGCACACGCTCGATTTGTATTGTTTGAAATATGTTCAGGGTTGTCAAATCTTCTAATCCGCTATGTTGTGTTACGTCGCATATTCATGACATATGGTACAAATGGATTGGGATCTCAGAGTCATTTTCATCAGAGTTATTTTATCACGCATATTATATAGAATATCCTTAAAAAGTCATGCTAAAATGACGTTGATGGATGGATGTTTGTTTGTTACTCTTTTACGCTAAAACGGCTGAACGGAATTAGCTGAATTTGACGCACGTAGCTTCTATCTAGATTAACGCATTATGATATTTATATCCAGTTTTTGTATTTCCGTGGTAGGTAAAGGTATATGTTTTATCATTTGTTTTCTTTGTTTCTCTTTTGGTTAAATTGTCATGTCATTCTCCAAGTGTTACTTCTCTTACGCCTTGTTAAATGCCATTACCGTATTACCTTTGTAAGCATCTTGTCACGAGATTGTTTTGCGCTTTATTCCACACATTTACATCTTCATTCGTAGATTTCCATGCTACTAAAGCTCTCTCTCTCTCTCTCTCTTTATCGTGTGGGCAATAAGGTCTTACGACCCCACACACCCTAGTGTCAGAGTTTTTAAACCGCCTCAAGGGCCTTTGGCATGGTTTGAGTGGAACAGTAAGTCCAGGTTTCCTCAAGATGTTTTCCTTCACCGATGCAGTAATATCCAAGATAAACTTACTAAACCACTTTGCCACTTACTTTGCTACTAAAGCTTAAAGTATTATTTCAAATGATTTTGCTATTGACAACCCTGTGCACGTTTCAGTAGGCTGCCCGTGCGCATATCGTGCGGCGTCAGTTTCATTGTCAAGTATAACGCAACGCTCTACAGATCCGTTTCGTCACTTTTAATTACGTTTCGTGACGAAAAACAATTCAATTGATCAAATTCTGTAATTTTTGCAAATATTTTGAACGTTATGCAAATAAGCGTGGTATTTAGACCAATCTTAATTGGATTGATCACGATTGAACCATTGAGATTGTTTGTCAATGATTGTAAGTACCACAGGGGCGTAGCTACCGCTGTATCAGAAGTATCAAACACTAGGGAGCCCTTCAGCTACGGGGGCCCCGAAAATTCTTATTCTTTTCGGGAAAAAATAAACATTATTTAAGTAGTTTGTGACAAATTTTTACCCTCCATTTGGGTTGGACTTCGCTGTAGTAAGGTAGAAGGCCCCCAGGGCCCGACTAGGGCAAACTATGCCACTGCTAAGTATACTTAGCTGATTATGATAAATGAAATTATAACTACGCAAATGGGTAATAATAATTCTTATTGTTTAGGAAGTATTCCGCTTGAAGTTAGATAATATCCTGTTCAAAAGTAAATATTCTGTTGGCGAGATTCATCTTTATGCTCGTACTTAGACGTCTTGGCCGTAAATCACGATTTTCTCATTTCCGCTATTATAAGACCGTATCTTTGAATGATGTGAAACCTATAATATGCTTATAGAATATTCTAGAGAGGTCAAAAGTTAAATGACCGACAAGTCACCAATATGTTAGTAGTCTAAGGCAGGGCTGTAGCTAGAGTCGAATTTGAGGTAGGGCAGCATTGGTTACAGGTAGGTCAGAAGTAAAAAAAATGTCATAATTGATCTGCCCTCGAAACACGGGCTCCTAATCAATCACCATGTATATCTGACATCTTATGATGACTCTGAAACTATGAAAAAACCATTTAATTATAATAATTTATCTTATTTTTGGTATTTTTAAGGTAGGGCATTGTGATTTTAAGGTAGGGCATTGCCCTACAATGCCCCCCCCCCCTAGCTACGGTCCTGGTCTAAGGTACTTTTTTTTTGGATGGGTTTGCTTTTGACTCTAGTCTAGGTCAGAGATGACAGAGACAAAGTCTACGATGGAACGAGCTTACCCAGAAGAAGCCAGCTGTTCACTCTTACTTTAAAGAGATAAGAGTCAAATGCCTTCAGTAATACAGACGCAGGTAATACAGACAAAATTATCTCGAAGAATTATGCCGAATACGAAATTAAAAATTATGCCGTTTGTCTGGTTTCGTAACACAAATTGGCAGCTTTAAATTAATATCTTGCGGAAATAAGTGTTACAAAGTTACAACACAAAGAGGTGGCGAGTTCATTTTCTTGTTTTGAGGCGTGTACACACTTGTGCAACGGACGAAACTTGTTAGACTCGTCAAAGTGATGCGAATGCGAAATGTAATCAATGCGTTGGTTGATAACAAAAAATGTAAAATATCGGATTTTTTTGCTCTAGTACTGGTTGATGCTAGAAAAAATATTGAAACACTATGATTTCACGGTTAATTTAGGTATGTGAGCTTGAGGTGACATATATGTCAATCCGTAGGTATCAAAGTGGTTTGATAGCTGGCCTCACTTCAGCTAAAATGCTCGAAAGAGAATGATGTTTACAGAATAGTGCTGGTATGGGTGATTACCAAACTTTTATACCTAGTATGGTACGTCCTAAACTGCGAATTCATTATGAATGAGCTAATGATGATGAGCTTTCATAAAAAAGCGTCAGACGACAATTTTATGCCAGGATAAAATACTAATCTTACTACTTAAGTACCTATTATTTATAAATGCGAAAGCGTAAGTAGATGGAATTATGGTTGTTTACTCAATCACGTCCGAACGACAGAACGGATAGGAATGAAATTCAACACGGTGATAGATTGTCTGGAACAGCATAGGCTACTTTTTATCCTGGAAACTGTACGATTCCAGTGGGATAACATATCAATTTTGACATGGACGATGTCCCGGGCAGAAGCTACTACTTAGGTATAAAAGTTTATTGATATTTACCCAAATAAACAAATTAATAAATCCCAATGCTTGTCATTTGTTTCTGTCAAATGACAATGCTGTTTCACGCCATCTTTTTCTGCATAACCCCTTAGCATAAAACCCACAAAATAAGCTCAGTCACTCCCCATGATTACGTTGATTAAACAGAAGCACGTTCGCATCGCGTGTTGATATGACATTCTGTACGGATTTCACTTTCGATTGTGTAATAACCTCCTTTAACACTTAGGTACTTACTGACAGTCAAAAGAAATGCTGGCAGCTACTCTAGGAAGACTGAAGACAGTGCGTGATTGAAATGAGAGTAGGACAAGTCAAAGAGAGCCCTATAAATATTTTTTTCTTTTGATAGGTAACGCATTTGTGCCGAGAAAAACCGTGAATTGTTGTCATTGTAGTGTAATTCATACTTGCAAAACTATTTTATATTATAAATTCAAAAGTATCTATGTCTGTAAAAACGCGACTACATCACTTAACCGATTTTGATGAAATTCGGTACGGGGTAATTTTGAACCTAAAGAAAGGACGTAGGCTACTTTTCATTCTGCGACTTCTTCTGCGTCGACGGAAAGTACCGGGCAAAAGCCAACTTCAAAATGCCGATTAAAGTGTCCCATCCCTATATCTCAATCTGACCTTTAGTCTTCTAAAGTTAAACATCTGGATACCTTTATTGAGGACTTTTTGTTTCTACTATTCAAATACCTATGCAAATTTTTATAGGACCATTAAATTGACAATTAATCTGATTAAATTATAGAATGAAAGTGGTTTCGCTCATTGGAGAATATTCATAAGGCAATAAATAAGTACTACTATGTTAAATGATCAACTATGGCGTCTTTAGGACTACATTTGCAAATCAAACAAGAGTATTTTCGAATCATTATAAATGACATAAGCTTTTAGCGAAAGCTTAAATGTTATGTCATTATTATCTTTATTGCATAAAACTCGCGCAAAGCCGTTGGTCCTGATCTCTTCCCGAACGTGTCTGATTCCGTTCTAAAGGACTATTATGAGAGTGATAGAAGAGGACAGGGCCCGATCTAGCTATTTAGCCGCTCCGGGCAAAATAATATTCGCCGCCCCTTACACTAACACCATAATAAGTCATGAGCTTGCTATTCCAAAGATGGTATAAGTAATATACCTAATTATGTGATATTGTTTTAATTAATTGTATTATATTCAAATACGTTAGTCTACTACGGTTTCTGAACAAGTTTTACAAAAATTCATGAGAGTATGTCGGACTACGTGCAACCGCCCGGCACACTCATTTTTGCCGCTCTGGGCATTTGCCCGGCCGACCCCCCTTTGATCGGGCCCTGGAAGAGGAAGTGCACCTGTGTTTGCGCATATACACCCTGAATTTTAATCCGTTGCAAATCTTTCAGGGGGTGAATGTACTCATGAATATGAACAACTTTTATTAAGGGACATAGTACGAAATGTGAAAAAAAAACAGCTGATCCATACAATTTGATCGTAATGTAGTACATTATTGTATGGATCAGCTGTTTTTTTTTTCACATTTCGTACTATGGCCCTTGATAGAAGTTGTTCATATTCATGAGTACATTCACCCCCTGAAAGATTTGCAACGGATTAAAATTCAGGTTGTACTTGTACACTATAATATATCCTTCTTACTTGGCTAGTCTCCATTGAGATTGGCCTCCGTGACTGAAATCACCATCGCTACCTGGTTGCTATTCCAGTAATTCGCACTAAGCGTTTCCAAATGTCTTTAGCAATGCACACTGCAACGCAGTGGAACTCTCTACCTGCGTCTGTATTTCCGAATGCATTCGACGTAATCTCTTCAAAGTTAGTCTGTACAGGCTTCTTCTGGGTAAGTTCACTCCATCGTAGACTTTGTCTCTGTCACCTCTGACCTAGACTGGAGTCAAGAGCAAACCCAAATTACTTATACGTAGCAGTGGCGTAGCTACCCAGGGGCTAAGCGGGGCAGTGCCCCGGGGCCCTCAAGCTCAGGGGGCCCCCGAATTACCAGATAATCTCGATCGAACCGAACTTTTGAAAATTTCTCCCATTTTCAAAATAAATAAATATGACAGGTTGCAACCTGACTTCAATCATGGCAACTCATTTGAGAGAAATTCGAAAGTTATACCTATTACCTAGGGAATTCCCCTAAATTCTTTCTGTGGGTTAGCAGTGTTGTCAATTTGACGGATAGCGATATGTGCGTTTTATTATTTATCGTGTTGTCAGTTGGTTGGTAGGTAGGACCGACCTTTATACAGAGTGTTTGGTGCATCGTTTGCCAAATTGAATTCGCCGATAGGAGAGGTCATTGGCTATCTCTTCACGCCCAATAACTAACTATTCGTTACACCGGCTTTTTTTAGAACAACTTTTTAATTTTAATTTTGAAAAATTCCAAATCTCAGCATTTAAGTTTATTTTTTTTAAGTTATTTATATTGGCTTCTTTCATTTTTATTTTTATGTGTACTGTTGTATGTTTCTATCAAATACAAAATTACTTGCTTATAACGTTTATTTTCTTTTTTAACTCGTAAAGTTTTTGTAAAAGATAAACAAAGTTATAACTCAAAAATTGTTATTAAAAAAAAAACCAAAAGCGATCGGGATCTTACAATTATTTTAGGAAGTTCTCTAGTCTGTCCTTTTTCCAGCGGTATGAAATATGTAAAAAAAAAACTCTTAATAAAGTCACTAATTCGCTAAAGCGCACACCAAGCTATTCTATATACAGAGACGGGGCCCCAACGTGGCCAAACGCCTGCCGGGGTTGCGGGACGTCTTAACAGGATACCGTGGCCCCGGAACAAAAAGGGCAACAGAAGGAACAGGGTGGTTTTTTTGTCAGTAAAAGTCTGTCAGCCCCACCCAGGGCGGAAGGACTCAATTGACGATTTTTGCCACCTCAAAAAAAAAAAGCTATTCCATATTCGGGATAAAACCGTGTTTTCGGCTAAATAATAAGCTCGAAACAAGCAACACCTGCTATCAAAGAGACCACCATCCGTCATTATCCGTCCTGGTTAAGTTTTTGGAAAATCCTCACGGATGTCCACATTGACCACCTTTCGGGGAAGGCGGAGGGGTCTGTCAGACTCTTACTGATTAAAACCACCCCGTAACCATTCCCTTCGTACACTTACGCCGGGAGTCAAAGGAACGGACTCGCCTTCCGTGATCCCGGACTGGTGCTGGCCCGCCGCTGCTGGCCTCCTCAGGTCATGGGAGTAAGGTGTTTAACTAGTTCAGCGACATCAGAGTGAGGCGCGCGTGGACTACCGGACTCGAGTCCGGTTTAATGTGAGGAGACGGGCGTCCACAAGTCCGCCGCCCCTGGACCTACTGACGTTTCAAGCAACGCAAGTGCTCATACAGTGGCAGGACGGATAATGACGGATGGTGGTCTTTTTGATAGCAGGTGTTGCTTGTTTCGAGCGTATTATTTACCTAAAAATACATTTTTATCCCGAATATGGAATAGCTTGGTGTGCACACATATTTAGCGAATTAGTGACTATTTATTAAGAGTTTTTTTACATATTGCATACCGTTGGAAAGGGGACAGACTAGAGAACTTCTTAAAAGAATTGTAATATCCCGATCGCGTTTGGATTTTTTTTTTAATAACAATTTAAAGTTGAGTTAAAAGTTTATTTTTCTTTTACAAAAACTTTACGAAAAAAGAAAATAAACGATAATAGTACATACCTAAGTAATTTTGAATTTGATAGAAACATACAACACATTCAAATAAAAATGAAAATTGAAGCTTAAACAAATAACTTAAAAAATAATTAAAAAAAAAGGAATTTTTCAAAATTAGAAAATTAAAAAGTTGTTATAATAAACCGGTGTGACAAATATTGAGTTATTGGGCGTGAAGAGATAGCATACCTCTCCTATTGGCCAATTCGATTTGGCAAAGGATGCACCAAACACCCTGTATAATAAACCCTTGAATATTTTCTATTTCGTTTTGTTTCCTACCTACACCAAGTATTAATTGCAATTTGTGTTGTTACTGTTTAATATTTTTATTACTTGCCCTGGAGTGCACGAAAAAGAGCTGATGATAAAGTAGCTTAGCATTTTTAAAGTATTTGTATATTTAATATTTTACTTGATAAAACCTAACCAATTAAAAAATAGCAGTGGGGCCCCATTTTTTTATTTGCCCCGGGGCCCTTGGTTACCTAGCTACGCCACTGATACGTAGGTATATAAAATTACTAGCACTCTCCCCGCGACTTCGTTCTCGTGATTTTTCTTACGGATCCCTAATTTTTTTGACAATAAAATATAGCCTATAGCACTCAGTGATAACGTAGCTTCTAATTTGTGAAACAATTTTCAAAATCGGTTCATTACTTCCGGAGATTACCCCCTACATACAAACTTACAAACAAATGTTACCTCTTTATAATATTAAGTATAATGTATAGATTATAATTACACCAACCATCAAAACGATCGATATAGGTAGATCTACATAATATAATTCACCTAATTTTAAATAACATGCTTTATTACAACTCCAGTAAAACGATAATCAAATTATGTAAGTAACAAATTGCGTTCGCGAATAATTAAATTAAAACCACAAACTAATCGATTTCGCTATTCGTTAAAAACGGCGGTGTAACCTCGCCTTAACACAATTTCATAGTAATAAAACCGTGTGTATTCATTTATAATGTTATTGTATGTAAAATTAATTGTCTTTACCTCTATGTTCCGGTTGCCACAACACAAACGTTTTAAATGATTTAATAATTCACTGTTCGGCATTCGGAAGTAGAACTGTTACGTAAAGACGTATAATGGCCATCTGTTTGTGTTGAATATGTAGGCATCTAGATTCTAGACTTGTGTAATATCTGTACTAGACACTACGTACTAATGGCCTAGCTAAAGTGAGCGGAGTATAGTTAAACGTAATGTTAATTGGATTTTTTTTTATTTCAAATAAGTACGGTCGGGGTCAGGTTTAGATATGTGATACATATTAGTGCTTCTCATATAAAATTAAACCAAAATGCTTAAAGGTATAAGTATCGCATTTCCAATTCTAAAATCGACTCTATTCCAATACTTTTACTTTAGTAGTCTCGTGGTAGACCTACAGACTTATCATAAGTAGTTAAGTACCTACCTACTTATATTGTTAATGAAAAAATAATTATTATTATCTTTCAAATATTTAAAAGGTTATTCAATAGGCAAAAGCTTACGTTCGTCTCATAAATTAAATACAACAGCTGCTATAGAAAATAATCTAGATCAAAAAAATAATTACATTAAGAATTGAATGGAGAATCACATAATCTTCGAGTATAAAGGCATGTACCAACTCTATCACATAGCACACATTCATTTTAAATTAAGTAGGTAAGTACTAAATGCAATTTAAACGTAGATATAAATCTAATCACTGTTAGGTCAATTAATCACATTTAACTCGACACTGTTGTGCGATAGTTGCATGCAAACACGACATACCCTACTCGTAGACTCGTACGCAGCATAAGCTGGGTACTCATTAGCAAGCTGTGACTAACCTAAAATGGTAGGCACTGTAGAGACTGTGGGTGGTTTAGTTAGTCAACCTTATTTTGTATAAAAATTCTTAAGAGATATATCATCATCATCTGCCTAGCCTTTTCCCAACTATGTTGGGGTCGGCTTCCAGTCTAACCGGATGCAGCTGAGTACCAGTATTTTACATGGAGCGACTGCCTATCTGACCTCCACAACCCAGTAACTGGGTAATACGATACCCTTAGGTAAGACTGGTTGTCAGACTTTCAAGCTTCTGACGACTCGTAACGACTGTCAAAGATCCACGTATGACAGCCGAGACCAACAGCTTAACGTGCTTTCCGAGGCACGGAATGATGTCAGTAATGTCTAAGATAAACTTTAGAAAGTACATATGAATTGAAAAAGTCACATTGGTACTTGCCCGGATTCGAACCCGCAACCTCATGCATGAGGAAAAAAAAGGCTAAAATAAGAAAGACTTGACAGTTTGCCGTGAGGGCTGACCTATGACAATACCTACTCCTGCTCGCGACCTCGACCGCATTAAAGTTGATATACGTAACTGTACATTTTTCTGGGATAATAAGTAGCCTATGTCCACACTATGATCTCTGTGCCAAATGTCATCCAGATCCGTTCAGCCGTTCTGACATGATTGAGTAGCAAACATGCATCCAAACTTTCGCAAATATAGACTTGTAAGCGTCCAAATTTACAACACTCGGTTACGAAAAAGCGGTCTAGTGAGTACCCAGCTTTAGGTACAGTGAGTGACACGACATGTATGATCCATTTACCACGCGTATGCGCGGGCGCACCCATGAGTGTGAACTGTGATCATTGCACGTGTGGAGCATTAAGGTTGCTCGTGTTTCGTTAATTATGTAATTGTAGGTAATGGTTTAACTACATTACCGGCTGGTGAGTAAATGAGGTTTTTTGTATTACGTGATATTTACACGTAGGTCCGGAGATACATATTATGAGGCTGAACATTCCAAAAAGGGAGAGGAAAGATTTAAAATGCTGGACGCATTGTGGCACCAACATAAGAAAAAAAAATACTTGAAAATCAATTGACAAAATTTACAGAATAATCCTCTTTCAGCAGTGCTATTCTGTAATTTCTCTCAGAAAATTTAAATCAAGTGAGCTTTAGGTGATCTGTCATCTCACCATCATTGGCCTCACTTTACCAAAATGAACTGAGAGAATTTTTACAGAACAGAACAGCTGTTCTAATTTCTAAAGCACACAGTCGTACATGGAATTTACCAACCCTAACCTAAGTTAACATTAACTTTGATGAAGTAGGTTTAGTATTAGCATATTTACTGCCTATTGCACGTGTTTGTAACTTAATACTTAAGTGGCTAATAATTTTGTACGTGTTTTGCAAATATACTGTTGCTTAGACTGACTTTCAGTTAGCCGTCAATTATAAATATCATCATTAATGGTTATCAACTTTATAATTGGCTCCGGTATAGGTTGCCAAAAGATCCATATTCTGATCTACTTGTGGAAAACCTCAGTAAGCTTACCTCGACTGAAGGCATGCCTTTTAATTTTGTCTTAAAAAAAAATTAAGAGTTTAAACATAATTCAAGTAAAAATATAAAATGCAAACTCTGTAATAAACATTTTCCCTAGAATTTTCCGTTATGAGTCTCGAAGACTACAAAAACCGCCTGAAAAGATTTGTGATTCCATATTTAAATAATGTAAGGCTACGAAAATTCGACATTTCAAAAATAGGCACAAAAAAGAAGTGAAATTCCATAGAGTTAATATTGAAATATTAACTCACAAAAAAGTTCTTGATTCCATAATTCATGTAAAGCCAGGAATGCTACCTTCTCTCAGGTCTGCACTGATCTCCAGTGGCCCCAAGTTACGTAACTCTGGGCTGGCGCGGGCGCAGGAAAACTCGCTGCCATCATATTAGCATTTCACCGCGCGCCCTCGATAGCTTGGGTACGATTTATAGAATTACTCAATATCCATCTGTAACATGCGTGCCTTATAATAACCAAGCATTTTATGCGTTTGCAAAAGATATACCGGTACTGCAAGATATAAATGTACCTAAATCTGATGATGCAAATACAAAGACAGATGAAAATGATTTCGAAAAAGTAAATGATTACGAAGATTTGAAGACACTTTCAAAGTGTTGCATTAAAGTACAATATTTTTCCATTAGATACGTAATAAAATAATTATTTTTCCAGTACGATGAGCAATAACGATTTTAAAATAGCAGCAGCTGCGGCAACGTTAAAAATGGAAACAAAATAGCTCAAACTGATCCACAGCTTCTTGCGTACGACAAAAGTAACAAAAGTTCGTTTCGGTTGAAATACCAAAACATTAACACAAAACGCTTTCACGTTAGTTAAATTAGTAGAACGGTAACTACACATAGGTAGGTAAGTACACTAATAACATAGATAATATGTTCTGCTTTACCAAGTATTCAAGAGCTATTACGTCTGAAGTACCTACTACAAGCAACGTTGACCATATTATACAGGCACTTTTGAATAGTCAAGTAGTCATTCAGAAAGTAGAAACTTGTTGCCCGTTCCAAAACTTAGGCAGGCTTCTATGAAGAAGAATGAGCAAGACACTTCACGGAAAAACAATAACCCAGTACCTATATCAAGGTACAGCCTTCATAACATGACATGACGCAACACACACTTGCATCACGATCAATTAATACGTACTACTTGAATGCCCACAATCGTATCATTAGCGTTAAGAGTGTTACGACAGACGACACAGATGAAGATCTAGTTGAACCTGTTCTGTGACATGTGTGTCAGTGTCGTTACAACACCAACTGATGTCCCCAGGGCCAGGGTTAACACACGGATTACTGAATAGACGAAAGAACACCTGTGTAACAAAAGCAGGAGATCATGGAAAGGGTTCACAATGGAAAGAATACTGTATCACTGAACTAGAGTGACATACTGTATATGCTTGTTCATGAGCATCAATCGATAGCATTGCACTACAAAAGCTTGGCTTTGTCGTGTCTGGAAGACAGACTGTCAGCATGACGATAAACATCTGTAAAAATAAAACAAATTGAAATGTCCGTTTGTAATGGAGTGAATTTCAACAGGTCCTGTAAAATCTTCATTTCCGTGTTTTTTTTCATCTTAAGGTTTTTTTAAAAAAAAAAACGTTTTTATTAAAGTTTTTGATAATGTATTATATTCTTGCTTAATGTCTAGCAGATAACTTAAAACACTAACGAGATATCAGGATTTAAAATTTCGTGCCACGGCGATGAAACATGCGTGCACGGCAATGAAACAAGCGTCCACGGCAATGAAAGAACTGTGCCATGGCAATGAAAGAATCAATCCACGGAAATTAAAATATATTTTTATATTGAAATAGACAGATAGATAGAATAAAAATGACTGTTTATTTTACTGTTTGGTCTTGATTCCAACACTTGTATGGAAGTAAAATTTGGGTAAGGAGATATTACAAAAAAAGAATGAGAGTACTTACAATAAGTAAACAAAAACTGTTGAATTACACTCGCAACACTACTTAGAGACTTTAATACTACAGTCTTTCTTTTCTTATACATACTCCCATTTTTCCTTTTGTAATATTTATCCAAATCTTACTCCCATACACAATCTGTCTGGGTTTGCATTTCCCTCTCGGAGACAGGCATGATCAGATATATTTTTGGATTCCGAAGCTTTTGCGAAGTCATTGCACTTCGAGGAACAACTACTCCTGCAGCCTTCTTTTTAACCGACTTCAAAAAAAGGAGGAGGTTCTCAATTCGGCCGGTATTTTTTAATTTTTAATTTATGTATGTACACCGATTACTCCGAGGTTTCTAGTCCGATTAGTGTGATTCTTTTTTGTTCGATGCAGTAGGTATACTTGCCATTTGATCCCATAAAAATTTCATCCAATTTGGTTTAGTGCTATTTATTTTGTGAGAATTTTTCTAAATTAAATATATCGTGTGAGGTATTGTTTGAAAGGGCTTTTATTAAGAATTTCAAACATTAACACACAAGCACTAAAAAGTGAAAAATAAAAAGTGAAAAAGAAACAGCCGCCTTCAAAAACTCAAAATAAAAAATAACTTTAGTTTGGAAGTCGGAGGCTTTGGTTTTGTTTTTTGTTATGTAGGTATTGCCACCGACTTCTAAACTAAAGTTATTTTTTTATTTTGTAGTTTTTGAAGGCGGTTGTATTTTTTTTGTAAAAAAGCTTTTTTAAGAAATCCTCTTTTAATGCAGGGTTGCTTCTTAATTTCTGACGTCGCTTTTGTTCAGCCAATCCTTTCCTCTCCTTTCACTCCTCTTCAGATGATTTTGGTTTAGGCATCTTGGCATCCTAAAAATAAACAATCCATTATTAAAATCAGACTGTAGTATGTGAGGGTGCTTGCGTGTGTGTCAGTGTATATACGTGTGAAAGTGTACCAAATGTTACATCATTTTGTAAGGTTAACATGAAAACATCTTTTTGTAGTAGACTGTACAGTAAAAAACTCATCAAGTCTAAAGAGAGACCAGAGAGTCTAGAGTTAACTTGACGAGTTTTGTACTGTCAGTTATCGGTATTACCTGTATTACAGGTGATAAAAGATGTTTTCTTTGCCTAATCATACCATGGCGATGAAAACACAAGTCACGGAAATGAAATATCTGGCCACGGCAATGAAACTAAATTGTTTACAAGGCATGGCAATGAAATTTTTTTCATTGCCGTGTCTTTTTCTTCATTGCCATAGTAAATTTCGGCCACGGAAACCACGGCAATGAAAGCACGGCGATGAAAATCAAGGCAAAAAATATAAATAACAAAAAATCTATTAACTATTCGAAGAAATAAACACTTCATAAATTAACATATGAGAAATGGTGTTCTATCGATTGCTTACTCATGAAGACAAACTTATTCAAATATAAGTTATACCTATGCACGGCGATGAAAGAAAAAATGTCCAGTAACATAAAAATGGAATACTTACATTTATGGCGCGAAAACGCAGGCACGTGTGTACGTCCTTCCACGTCGAGCACTTAGGGGACACTAATATGCAACGTTTAGCATACCGGGAGGGGGGACGCAAGTCGTAGGTAAAACAATATCCTTGAACATGATTAGGACACGGCGATGAACGGTAGTTCTGGGACAAATGATTTTTTATTAACCATTCATTGTATTGTTTAAATATTTGAATAAATGTATTCCGTAACAATACTTTAACTATTCATGTATCAAATAAAACTAGGTTTTAATATAAATAACCAATAGATTTTTATCAATGAGGAATAATACACAACAAGGTGAAGTGTGGACAGACACGGCAATGAAAGATTTCGAGGTTTAATTAATTTTTTTGAAGTATCTATTAATCCAATTAATAAAATATTTAGTGCTACACATAGATTACTATTTCACCTAACCGGAAAAAAATGTGAGAACATTATACCTATGTTTTTTAGTACCGATTTCATTGATGCCACGCAATTTTCGGTCCCGGGAAATTCACTCAATGGCTTTCACTGGTAGGTAGCTGATTTAGGAGTAAGTTAGTCTACTTTTATTTTAGAAAAAGAATTAGTTATCTATGGGTATCTACGCAAAAAGAAAACCTCGTGATAACCGACTGTTACGCGAACGAAGTCGCAAACATAAGCTAGTCTCCAATATGATAGATGAAGTAACCTTTCTTAACCAAAGCAAATTCCGTGTCATACAAAACTAGAACAGATTTCTGCTCAGACACACATTTCTACAAATTACAATTGACAAATAGCTACAGCCCTAAATTGAACGGCACGTGCGCATTGTGTCACCGACCGTGAATTAATCGAGCTGTTTGTTAATTTGATCGCACACGATTTACCTTTGTAAGATTAAGAGCGTGTGCTGCAACTATTCATCAGATATTTTTTGACTTTACTGCTACATGGAGGCATGGTAGGAATAGATTACACCATGCCATTGGGTGTTCCAACAAGGCACATGTTGTAAGGGTCTTTATCAGGTTAAACAGCATCAATTCATACATGCATGTATGCATGTGCATATATGATACTATACTCCGTCAATTTTAATTCGTTGTAAATCTTTCAGGGGGTGAATGTACTCATGAATATGAACAACTTTTACTATAGGACCAACCCTGAAATCATGAAAAAAAAAATCAGCTGTTCCCTACTACATTTTTTTCACGATTTCAAGTTTAGTCCCATAGTAAAAGTTGTTCATATTCATGAGTACATTCACCCCCTCAAAGATTTAGAACGAATTAAAATTCACGGCGTATAATATCAATACTAATATACATATAAAGCTGAAGATATTTTTTATTTGTTGATTTGTTTGTTAAAATCTGACTAAAGTCCCAACCGGGTTAGAAAAATCTTTGCATATGATAGCCAGTTCATGAAGAATAGTGTAGGCTATATAACATTAAGCTACAACCTGCGGGAGCAAAGCAGTAACTAACGACGTAAGCTGAACGCGGGTGAAACTGTTTGGTATAGCTATAAGTACCTTATCAGTCGTATCATGTATCTTACCATCGTTCTAACACAGGTCTCGACGGAGAAATTAGCATATGTTGGTATGAAATCCTTAAGCTAAAAGACTAAAAGGCAGGAAGGAAGTATGCTTCCTTACCACTTGCCTAAATCGTACTTGGTTAGATTAATGAGAAACTTCAAGGTTGCTCACGTTTGCTGTTTTCTCATTGTAATTACATTAGATCGCGTGTCGCCGCACCCGTCATCCGTTTCCTTGATTCTCGAGGTTTTATAGTTTTCGGAACTAACTTCCGAGCGTTTCCACGCGTTTTCACTTTGAAGTTGTTTAATCCTATTTCCTATTCGTAATATGCGTAGAGATTTCCTTTTCATTATCTTTTAATTAGATGTTAATAGACATTGGGATGGAGCTCGAAGGTTCTACCAGATAGGTGCGAGGATGTGTAGCGAGGGATGCGTGTGAGACCGGCTAGCTTAGCTCAAGTTATAAAAAGGAAGCAATGTCATTGGTCATTTTTACACACATCCCTAGCCATGCATCCACGCATATCTGTAATGGAAACGCAGTCTAAGATTTAGAATCAAGCGACGTGCATATCCAATCAACTAACGGTAAAAAATAGGACGTTTACTAAACTCCGGTAAACACTGTTTATAAAAACACATAATACACTTATAATAACCTCCAATACTGATTAACCAAACACCAAATCCCTGAGTCACCGCCCAGCTTCGATTTCACTAACCAATCGTTAAATACCAACAAAAACTTAAACATTACCATTTTGTTAATATGACTGTAACAATAATTAGTTATGATACGGACATCGGATTTATTATAACGTTTTAGACGATTACAGGTTCCACGCAACCGCACTCACGCTAGGAAGTCAATATAATTACAAATTATTACAACACTATCGGTTTGCACGCTTATTAATATAAAAAACGAAAGTGATGCGTATAGGTAATAATAAAGTGTAAACTAATGTTCCAGACTTAAACAAAGCCTTTGAAACCGTGGATATGTCACTAGTTCCTTGTAAAGCTAACAATTTAAACTAAAGAGAATTTTCTTTTAACTTTTCTACTTTGTTTTTCTATTCAATTTGTACGTGATATTATGTAACATGAAATACGTTAACGTCTACTAATATTATCGCAGTCATACCCCAAGGTACTATCATGGGACCATAACTATTCTAGTTTATTTTTTTAAATTACTAATAACAACATTAAAATGAACATTTTACATCAATTTACATAAGTTTTTACATAAAAAAAAATTAATTACTTAATCTACTTAGCTACAGACATACTTTCATCCTAATCATCCACCGTAACTGGCAACTAGGCTTAAAATTATGTATATTACATATAATATCAGTAAAAACCATGTACTTTTCTCATATAACTAGCATAACAGTGTTCATAGGCCGTATAAACCATGTCCGCGTCACAGTTGCCGGCGAAGCAATGATACAACGTTATGCAACGAGCAGTCTGTGTGAAAATGAAAACCGTCGATTTACAACACTGAGAGTAGCCTGACCAGTCTAGATGACGGAGATAACAATTAACTCGCTTCGTAAGCTTTGCTTTGGATGAATAGTTCCGTAAATGATTATTGTAGATTTGAGGATTTAAGATAGAATTTTAGTGTCGTGATGACCCACGGTAAAAACATGGGTTGTGGGTTTGACAACAGGCAAGTATTAATGTGACTTTTTCAATTAAAATATAGGTACTTTTTGGACATTATCTTAGACATTACTGACATTGGTGAAGGAAAACATCGTGAGGAAACCTGGACTTATAATTAATAAAACTTTGCGCAAGCGTAATGAGTCCTCTGTATGTCAGGAGGTCTTTGTCCTGTACTGGGACATTAATAGGGTAATATTATTATTATAAAGATTTTGGGGTCATGAAAGTAGGAAAACATCAGCTTTCTTGCAGAATATTTGCAATACTCTTGGCATGGACCATGGGCCCTTAAATAAGATCAACAGAAAGAAGTAAAGATGACCAAAACATTTTGAAGTCTTGGCCGCAGTATGAGTACATTTGAAGACTTCTAATCATCTTCTAATTAATATAGACTCTAATGAGCAGTCATTATTGTATTGCTTACTGAGCTAGATCTAGAACTCAAGACAAGTGTCTTGTTAGCCTAAAACTTATTTGCCTTCACCAATGCTATTCAATTAGCTACAAATGGTTCGAGACGGATCGATTTCATCACGGTTTAGATATCGATAAGAGCAGCATCTCGATTACAGTGGTTGAGTAACATCATTAATCGTTTATCTATAGAGGAACTACGCACAATATCCTCACGACAACTCTTCGTTAAGTAGGCAGAGTAAATTGAGCATTAGTGAGTACTTAGTAAGACCGTAGAATTGGCAAATAAAGTAAATGAAAGCGGCATGTCCAAGTGATCAACAGCGTTGCGCTTCTTGGTTGAGGTTCATCAGCTTTGCTTGATTTGGACTTTGGGAGTAGAAGAATAAAAAAACAAGTATTTTTATAATTTTGACCAGAATGTCGTAATTTTATTCGATTCATGAGGACCTCGTAGATAATAAAATAATAATGCAGTAGCAATACTAGCAATAGTCGAAAAACGCAACCGAAACTCAAATTTTAAGTCGCACGGAGCTAAAGTCAACTAATTTGCAAGTAGTTACAACAAAGTGGTTACCAATTGTTTCATTCCGACAAGCCATTAAGATGAGATTATAACAACATGTATGCAAACAACTTGCAGACAATGGTTGAACGTGGCCCACATTGGAGAGGTGTTAAGGGCCATGCTCGTGCTCGTCGAAGACGTCGAAATTGTTATTATAAAGCATAATGTAGCAGACGATGATGTTGGCTGGTTGGTTGTTAAAATGAATTAGTGGAATTAAAATATAGAAAAAACAGTAATTTCAGAAAAAAAACAGTATTGTTATAAAACATAGCAATTCTGCCAGCCTTTTTGGGAACTTGTTTCATTAAAAGTGATGCGGACGAGTTTTCTGATATCATAATGAGCTTCTCTCCCTTTTTTATAAATTGAACACAATCATTATTATCATTATTATGTATGAGTTTTGTATAATTATGGATGTAAGTTGTCAAATAAATAACTGATATCTGTCATTTGTTCCTCGCCCACAATCCTAGACACGTTGGCCTTCAATGATGGATGTTAAGAAAGAAATCTTAAGACTTTTATTCTCTGAAAATAAAATCAAAAGCACCCAAGCCTAGCCAGTCTAACCTACATACCAGGACCAGAGGAATTCAGCCGGCTGCTTATTTATTGAGTCACTGTCATTGAAAAATGTAAGTAGGCACATTGGACTTTTGACAATCGTAACGGATTAAAATGATCTTACTTGAGTAGGCATGTGACCAGTGGCGGCTGGTGGGTTATCGAACTGGTGGTGCACTTTACTAAAATATTAAAATTAGAAAATGCAACAAAACAAAAATTGACATAATATATTATGTTTATTTTTTATACATTATTTCAATGCGACATTTTTCTGAAGCGAAATGTTCAATCACCTTTTTATTAAAATCGGGTATTAACACCATACACAGTATAGAATAAAAGTTCTCGAAAAAAATCGAAACAAAAACTAAAAACAATTACGGTAATATAAATAAACAATAATTAACGCGTCACACATACAGTGAAACTATTCTGGTAGTCTGATAACGAGATGTCGCCTCGCGCCCATGCCGGCCGGCCAATTCGTCAAACATCGGATGCTCTCGGCAATCCTCGGTTCGCACGTGCGGCGCTCGAGAACCCACTCATTACTCGGTACATTTCTATGAACTATCTTCTGTTTCACGCGTCAGGCGTATTAACTCGTATCTCCTACAAGTTATATTAGCAGTCCTCGTGCACTCGCCGAAGCGCACGAGAATTTGTCTTTACAGGAAAATAAGTCTTAATAGTTTAGTAAAGCGCTTAAACTGTTTCACCATAATTGGAGATTTAATTTTTTATACGTTTTTGTATGTTTAAAAATAACTATTAAAATGGTAATTTAAAAATAAAGATGAAGTACTTAATATTTTGTAATTTTTGATTTTTGAATTGGTGGTTCAGCGCACGAGCGCACTTAAAGGTACAGCCGCCACTGCATGTGACATTCTGGGAGTGAGTTCTTAGATTTTGTTCTTTTTTGTTATACATGTACCAATAATTATGTGTATTAACTTTTTGAAAATAAAATAGCATGTATTTAAAACTTTAAGTTTAGCACTGGATTTCGTTCGGCTGATATGGTGATAACGATGATGAAAGTGAAAATCGATAAGATCGCTACTTACAGCTATTGAAAACCATACTAAACCTAGCAGATTAGACCTAACACCGTTTTTCTAGAGTATAAAATAGAATAATAGACTACGTAGAATTTCTTTGCGTTTTTTTTTAATGAGCTTCTGTAGTGTAGCTCGCCTTTTGCGGTTTGTATGTACAGTGTGCAGTCCCCTTCAAAGAGCGTAGGCTCTGAATACGAAATAGATGCAAAGCTGAACTTGTTACCTCTTATGAGGTGTTACGCAAACGCTTTCTTCATTGAAGACATTGCATAGACAGGCTATTGACTTGTAAATACACATTGCGGTCGAAGCCTTTCTGCGCTGTTTTTGGTCTGGTCTTTTGGTTTGGTCAACTAAGTCTTGTAAATGTGGTTAGGATTGCCTGTAGTTTCATATTGTATATCCATGGGGTTATTGTGGGCATCGAAGGAAGAAGATGGCTTAACTATTTAAGCGTCTTGACCAATTTTTTTACCAATTACAGTAAAGCCAATAATACCAAATGAAAAATTCTGGTCAAACAAGGCACATAAGGCACGCGGTTATAAATACCATGCATGACATCGCCACGCAAATAATAAAAAAAATACATTAAAAAAATTCTAAACTCCAGAGTAGTCTAGAGAATAATTTTAGACTTTAAGAGATAAATAAATTATCTACTGTCGGTACAATTTATGTCGTAGGCGAGTTACTTAGTTAGTTTTATATTTAATTTTTCTGCTTCTTTTTTGATTTGATAGTTTAAGTGCATCCGTATTTCTTTATTTTTTTTTAGAGTACGTGGCCCTTGTACCTAGGTCTTATTTTCATTTTTTCCGTTTCATTTTTAATTCAAAGTAAAAACTCGTCCAGTACCTAACATAATTATGTGCGCCTGTGTTTTGTAACTTATTATCAGCAAATAACGCTTGTAGTAATATGAGATTAGTTACGGCAATTGAGTGTTAAACTCATTAGAAAACACAATTAATTACCCACGACTAACTAAACGCGTCAAATTAACAAGCTCTAGCTAGTCCAATTCACATCGATGTCAATCAAGACATTATTATGACGTAATAGTTTTAATTAATAAATTCTTAGTTGCTTTCATGCTAGAAACAATAAAAAGTTAAATATCCTTGTTTTTCAGGCAATCTAATAAAGTAATCAAGGTTTAACAGAATCAAGGTTTTGCCGAAAAATCGATTAAATACGAAAGCTTCGATATTTAAATGATCGGAGTTTTTTCGTATAAACTCCTTGGTCTAGAACAACACTAGAAATGTCACAGTCTTTGACATTTCGCAACGTTTTCCCGCTAATTTGATATGCTAAGTACATTGCGAAAATTAAAAAAAAAAATCATCGATGCAATAAAGTGTTTCACAAAATCTTTTAAATATTTAATAATTTTTAATACTACAATAGACCTTTCAGAGAACTTGATCTTGCTATCAATGGCTGACCTACAAAGTTTATTGAAGAGATAATTGAAAGATTAGTAACGGTTAACACTATGGTAATGTAATTTACTACAAAACTATTGTTATTGTTATAACTTATTATAGTTCCTTTCATTCATCTTACTATTATTTAAATGCGAAAGTATGGATGGATGGATGTTTCTTCAATCCAGAATGGTTCAACGAATCTGAATGAGGCACAGTGATACATATTACAGTCTGATAAAGCACGTAGCACATAGGCTTTTTATTCCGGTAAATGTACGGTTCCCGAAGGATAATGTATATTAACTGTGACGCGGGCAAAGCCGCAGGCGAGAGCTAGTAATTTCATAGGTAAGTTTTATCTTATACTAGTGGGAATTCTAGATCAAAGATCTACTAGCTTAATAATTGCTTAATTTGCAGAAACCACAAGGATGCCTAATTACTTTAGTGTTAACCAAAGTTATGATTATTTAAAGAATCCTTGAATAATCCCGTGGTAGTGAGGTGGACGACCACAAGACCACAAACAAAGCCACAAAGGCTCGTGACCGTTCATTGCATAACAAAAAAATAAATAACGCCAGATAATAAAATCGCATTTCGCTTGATAAATGCATTTCAAATATTTTAAATGTGTGCAAACCCAAAAATATCTTTAAAAGCATGACTTGTTTTATTTTCCTTTTAAAATATTTCTTTTCGATCGTAAAATCCTTTCTCGGAACCCTTTTTTCCTGATTCTCAATTTGCATTCGCATTTTGGGCACTATTTTTTTTTCTTTTATCCGAAAAGGGTCAGCGTTTTATGCTCGCACAATGCACAAGACTCTTGTCCTTTTTTATGCCGAGGGGTCATTGATTTATAAGAGTTAGTGCATTCAATAAGTTCATGTGAATTTATTTATCGAATTAGATGTTTTAAATTTTTGGGTCATAAACATCTTTTTACAACTAAACCACAGAACCGATTTTGATGAAGTACGGAATACCTAAATTTTAACCCCAAGGAAGTTTGCGATCCGCGATAACCGACAGATGCAATGACCCTTTCATTGAGACATTGATGATTTTGTTTTGTTCTTCTTTTGATAATCATGCACTCATAAAACGATTCTTATGGAGTTTCAATGGAACGTTACATAGAGATTACACGCAGTAACTGTTACATTAAGATCAATCATTAAACTGCGATTAACGCAGACTCGTCTAGCATGTTGATTCAGTCCAATTTAAAAACGTTTATTATGCGACCTACCGTGGAAATAGAAAGTGCATTATAAAAATCTATAGTGCTATCTATATTATGTTTCCTTTGCGTTGGAACTATAAAGTCGCCGACTGGAATGCTTGACGACTAGAATGAGAATCTGATAGGCTTAGTTAGTTGATTGGGGACTTCTTCCGGGTAGGTACCTACCTACTTTACTTAGGTAGGTATTTAATAAGTATTTTAACTTATTGTTAAAAAGTTAGTAAGTAAGTAATGTAAAAATTCCTAAGTTGAGTTCAACTTAATAATTTTTACATTAAGTAAGTACTAACTTTTTTTTGCGGTTCATTAAATAATTTGTTGCCATTTTTAGCGCAATCACACATTCGATAGTATCTCTGCTCGTACGCAATAATTACAAGTCACCGTGTTGTATTACGAGAGTATAATGGCTTATAGAAATTACGCTAACCATACGAACTGTTCGAAACATATAGCTCTGCACTTACTGCCAATGAGACTAGAAAGCGAACGATTTCTCATCATTACATAGAAATTAAATGACATGACAAATTGTCGATTCAATGTGTGTTTGTAGTAGAAATTCGTAAAAAAAAAAACAATGATTGACGACCATTTAAACTTCAGAAATAGGTGCCAACTTCATTTATCGACTTGTAATAATTTAACTTAGCATAAATCATGCTGTCATAAAGCTTATATTTCGACTTGATAATTAATTATCGATTTCTAATCCAAAAATAATTATTAAAAAAATATTTACCTCATATCCATTGTGAAACACTAATAAAAATTATATCCGCAATAGCAACACCAAAATGACTGCACTTCAAAAAGGGCGCGTAACAGACAAAACGCAACAATGGCGGGACGGGACACGCGAGACTGTTCGGCCGCTGTGCTTTCTCCGCGCTTTATAACTTGCAGCGAACTGCCTGCACGGGGGGCCGAAGAAATGAAACTGTTTGGCAATTGTACGCGAAACTGACGAATTCTGTAAAATACGAATTTATTTCACCTACAAATAGTTATTATTGCGATTGGTTTTACAAATGACGTTTAAATGACATTGACGTGACTGTCCAACGTCGTTAATCGATTGGTTTATTTTTTAATACGTTTTAACACAAAGATTATATTGCGTTAAGCTTTCCTGATTCATTCATAATCATAAGTTAAGAATTCATTCCAAAAATTTCAATACAGAAAAGTCACTAAAAATGTTTGTCCTTCTTGTAGTTTTCCAGTTAAAAATTCAAGGCAGCTGATTTTGGATAGCATCCGTTTTTCTACGATATCGGAAGCCCATTGTTAGTTACCTACTAGGTATGTACCTATGTACTAATCCTCCAAGGGCCTATGAGTTGTGGCCGGCTGAGCAGTAAGTGAGTAACCAATTATCTGCGTCACTTACGCCGCACTAACGAGCATTTTAATTTCAAACCCGGACAAAAGTGACAATTACAAATTTCTGAAAATGCCATTTAAGTTGTCATTTTATTATACCTGAGTAATGGTACTATCATAAACCGGTCCTATCTCGGACCATTCCCCTCCGCGCGCCCTGTTCAGGTAGTCGGAAACTAGTCATTGTTTGATACGCACGTCTACTTTCACGATACGCTCTATGTATTCAAACTTGCATTTGGTTTAAAAAGTGGTTAGAAGTGGATAGTGGAAAGTTTCAACCATGGAGTCTGAAGAACAAGGTATGTACTTAATTTTAATGTATGTTTTCTTTATTACGATTGACTATTTTATATTTTTTGTACCAGTATCTATAGATGGGGAAAAAAGTGAAAATCGTGTTTTTTTTTTACTAATTAATACATTTGTAATAGTACCGTGTTAGATCGACCTATTAGTATACCTTTGTGGTAAAATATAGAGTTTTATCTCATCAGAACAGTAACAAAACTTACCACATCATTCCACCACTCCAAAAAATTGTACTTTTAAAGTGATACTAGCTGTCCGCCGCGGTTACACCCGCGTCTTTGGTTACTACTCCGCTCCCGTAGGTCGTAGCGTGATGGTATATAGCCTATAGCCTTCCTCGATAACTAATCTATCTAACACTGAAAGAATTTTTCAAATCGGACCAGTAGTTCCAGAGATTAGCGCGTTCAAACAAACAAACAAACCCTGCAGCTTTATAATATTAGTATAGATTAGAAATTTTTAATCGTTTAGCACTTTATCGTTTTTGTTGCAGATTTGACATCAAATGTGATTGAGATGACTCGGAAATCGTTGTATATGCTTTTTAAAGAAAGCCCAGCAAGAAGATTAGATGACAAGTTATCATTTATGGAAAACGTGTTTATTTAATATTTTTAGTCATGTTCATAAAAATATACGATTTTCTGTATTCACTTACGTATTTTTATTCATTTCCAATAAAATAAAAGTGCTAATTAATTTTGTCCGGTTTTAAAAGCAAAATGCTCGTTAGTGCGCCGTCTGACATAATGCACTGTTGGCTTGATGTTGCTGGTTTTAAGAGCAGCTGAACCAGACTGAACGGTGAAAAATATAGGCGAGCTAAATGACTGAGAATTTAAGAGATTATGCTGAATTATGCACTCCTAAGCTAAGATCTATCACTTATGTTTTGTCTGGTTTCAAATCAAGATTTAAGTATAAACAGTAGAGGCCCTAGCACGTGCACCCTTATTTAAAAACACCTAATCGATATGATTTGATTTTAAAATAAGAAATCCTATCCTATAGCATCTAGGTTTAATATTATATGTACAGGCACCAAGTACCTACCACTAATTGATATGAATATTATAAACCGTTCAAACTTAATAAGCTTTATCTACTTAAGTACGAAACGGGTAATTCCAATTTAAAAAATGGATGAAATCTGTTACTTGCGTTCTGCGAACTTGTGATAGCCTGTGAATATGCACATGTATCGATCAGTAAACGGATTTGGACACCAAGACAACGGAATAGACCACTCGCTGGCAGTGCCGGTTTTAGCACTACCAGCGCCCTGGGCGAGATTTCTAAGGCGCCCCCCCCCCCCATCTGCCATTCAAACCTATACCTACTGCCTTTACGAAAGAAAAAAAAGGGAGAGAATGAGAAAACATTTTGTAGAAAAAATCTAAAAAAAAACCTTTTCTAGAGTGTTGTCCCCTTGTTTCGCAGAAAGATATTTCATAGAATTTTATTTCGCAGATAATGTTTCATAAGTAGAATATTCGGTTCTTGTATCTTTATTTCGAATATTATTGTTTCAAAGACTATTTACTTATATTAAACATATTGAAAACATTAAAATAAAAACAATCCCCTCCTCCCCCCCCCCCCCCCCAAAACCAAAATTTTAATAGTGGTGCTGCTCTCATGGGGGCCTTCTGGGGGAGTGAAATTTTGGTTATTTTTCGCCTAAGACGCACCGTTTTCGAGAAAAAAATACATAGAAGCCTCCGCTGTCCTAGACAGTTCAAACTTTCACAGATGATGTATTCCTGCTGCCGCTATAACAACAAATACTAAAAAACAGAATACACGAATCGAATGAGCCCAAACTCGACGGGGTTGTGTCGTTCTATTACGCAATTCCTATGGCCGCCTTCCAGCTCCATCATCAGACCCTGGTTACCATCTAGGATCAAAGTATTCGTCAAGTCGAATCAAACGAGCCCAAACTCGACGGGGTTGTGTAGTTCTATTACGCAGTTCCTATGGCCACCTTCCAGCTCCATCATCAGACCCTGGTTAGCATCTAGGATCAAAGTACTCGTCAAGTCGAATCAAACGAGCCCAAACTCGACGGGGTTGTGTAGTTCTATTACGCAGTTCCTATGGCCACCTTCCAGCTCCATCATCAGACCCTGGTTACCATCAAGGATCAAAGTACTCGTCAAGTCGAATCAAACGAGCCCAAACTCGACGGGGTTGTGTAGTTCTATTACGCAGTTCCTATGGCCACCTTCCAGCTCCATCATCAGACCCTGGTTACCATCTAGGATCAAAGTACTCTTCAAGTCGAATCAAACGAGCAATGCTACCCTATGTTATGTTTGAACAGAAAAATATTTGAAAAAAACTTGGTTTTTTCAATATTTCAAGACATTTTGAGAAAAATTCGAAAGATTCCCGTTTTTTCCCAAAGAATTCTGTCTGCGAATTTTTCAATGTAATATGTAAAAAAACGGTGGTTTTTTTCGTGAAAGTAACAAATTGTTTTCTTCAGCATTTTCAACGTTAATCCGGACTCACGCCTATTATCACCATCGAGGCGATCCGGCCGGTGCTGGCGGACTGGCTCGGAAGAAGGTACGGCTCTCTGACGTTTCGGGTGACGCAGATGCTCTCGGGGCATGGCTTCGGGAAGTACCTGTGTCTCATAAACAGGGAGCCAGACGCCCGGTGCCACCACTGCGTGGACTGCCTGGAGGGCACGGCGCGGCATACGCTGTCAGAATATATGGCCTGGGAGGAGCCGCGTCGTGTCCTCATCTCTGAAGTAGGCAGTGACCTGTCGCTGCCGGCCGTCGTCGCTTCGATGGTCGGCAGCGAAGGGTCCTGGGACGCGGTGGCCTACTTCTGCGAAACGCTTATCTCGCAGGACTCGCTGCGGAAAAGGAAAGAGATATTACGACCTCTCTCCCGGCCCACAGCAGGCGCCCCAGGCGTCGGCGGCGCCCTCTTCCGGCCCCCCTAAATGGGCTAGAGGCGGCGGACTTGGGGACTCCATCAACCGAACCCAAGGTGGTGGTGCGTAGTGTTCCACGCGCGCCCCTCTCTGCCGTCGCGGGGCGAGTTAAACACCTCCCTCCCCTCCAGACCCGAGGTGGCCCGCGGAGGAGGGCCAGCACCAGTCGGGAATCGCGGAAGGAACGTCGTGAACCCGGCCTAAGTGTGGGAGGGGAACACCGGGGTCGCTTTCAAGCAGTAAGAGTCTGACAGACCCCTTCGACATCCAAGAGGATTTTCCACCCCGGGAACAAAAAAAAAGTCGCATGGTTTCGGCGATAAGATTTGTCAAGTAATTCCTTTACGTTCGGGTTCAATGGGGCCATGTTATTCGGTAATATACTTTTCGAAATCACGAAGCCTGAGCTAAGCGTGTTCCGCTTCGTCAAAAATAAAGCCAACTCTTTTTAAATTAAATTTTAAAAAGAGATAGATAATGTAACGTGTCTTGATTGTGGCCGCTTCCCGGTAAAATGAACAACAGTGTTAGTGTTCCGGCCAAACGCTGAGTTCCACTCTAGTGTTGTCACCATAGCGATTTTGTCGCTAGGCTTTGAGAATTTACAAGTAAGTAAGTACTGACTCAACGAGCGAGCGGCCCTAAAGGGGCGCCTGCGGCGCCCCTTTAGGTCCGGCGCCCGGGGCGGTTGCCCTACCTCGCCCTACCCTAACGCCGGCACTGCTCGCTGGCTTTCCTAGACCCTAACTAGGATTCGTAAAACACAGTTCCATGACCCCGTATAACTTAATTGCCCACTTATAGGTCATCAACAGGTACAGCAGGTTTTTATTTTTCAACAAACTCGTAGCCCGCACGTGTTTATCTGTTTATTACATGAAGCTAGGGTTGCTAGACCTTAAATCTGGAAAGCCGAACCACCGAGAATTAAGCCGGACTTTTGGGTAAAAAGCCGTATTTTGCGTCTGTTTTAAAATGATGACATTATTGTATTTGATTTTTTATCCTTTGAAAAAGGATAAAAAACCAACTAAAATCAACTCGACTTCTAATGAATTAAAAGCCTAAGAAAAGCCGGACACCTACTAATTTGGCCGGACAGACATCTCAAAAGCCGGACTATTTCCGTCTTTATCCGGACATTAGCGCTCAGCACACGCACAGTTCGGAGCGAGGCGCGTGCTGTTTCCCGCGGTGTAGTACGTGTAGATGTGCGGGTCATACATTTTATACAGTTCGGAGCGAGGGATTGGAACGGCGCGTGCTGTTTCCCGCGGTCCGAACTGTGCGTGTGCTGAGCGCTATTTGGCACCTACTTACTTTTGTTGATTTCCTCATGGACTGCTTCACCTCGTGGAAGACGGAGGGATGTGTCGGACTCCTACCGATTAAAAGCCCACGGTGTTCCTCCAATTACCTTTGGCAGGGGTCACTTTGAGCATTCTACCGCACCCAGGTAACACCACAAGGCGGGTCCCGTCAACTCCCGTCACCCACCAGCCGCTCTGAAAGGCGTTCGGGGAACACCACGCACACCTTTCTCTCAGGCCTGTCTCTGTTCGGGCGACGGACTGACACCGTATCCGCCGCCTGACAACCCTGCATGAAGCTGTTTTACCCTCGCTGTCTATAAAGAAAGGAATTAATCTTAACGTAATTCGTGGCACAATTTTATTTGCTTGTGACATTACGTCAGGGTTATTATCACATAATGGCTCCAAAAGTAAGTTTTCGCCGCGCATGACATAAATCACTTGAGTTCCTTTGAGTTCGGATGTCCTCGGTTACCGGTTCTACCTAACTTTTGATTTGGCGAATGATTTTATGTTCAAAACGGCCTGATTGGGTTCACAAAAATCGTAAAGTCTGTTGGAACAAAAATAAACGTGAACGAGAGTATAGGTACAGCTTTTAATTTGGCTGTAATGTGAATCGTGAATCATAGTTCATAATAATTCTCTTTTAGCGATGGATATTAGAAGATACAAGCCCATGGGCGTACCCAGCTTCTGGCGTAGGAGGGGGCAAGTCAGATTTTTTAGGTCGGATCGTACGCAGTTGTTTTGACATGTCAAATAAAATAAATGCTAGTCGCTCGCAAGTCCTTATCGAAGATTACTGAATAGGTACAGCCGAGCCGGGCCGAGCGTTCGAACGCTCGGCTAGATTCGGTAATGTACGTCCAGCATCGTCGCGCGCGGTTTTTATGGCAATTGCATCGTGCATTTTGTCAGTGTCTACTGCGCGGTTTAAGGCGGAAACAGACTGATAAGACGCTACGCCATCCCACGCGTGCTTATTGGCCAAAACACAAAGAGTAGCTTCACGAGATAAAATGTGGCCAATGCAAACGCTTTACTGACGTGGCGTGGCGTAGCGTATTATAAGTTTGTTGCTGCCTTTATTTAAAAGTTAGAGCATAAGGACCCGTTTACACTTTAATTAGTAATTAGGCGAGTTCATACATGTTCTGCGAGATTTTCAAGGGGGGGCAGTTGCCCTCCCCTGCCCCCCCCTGGGTACGCCCATGTACAAGCCTTCTGTAAAATAAAATAAATAAATAAATAGGTAATACAAAGGTGTTTACAAACAATCATTTTCGGTCGAGCAGCACAGACAAAGTTGCAATAACGGGTGGAATCGCAACGACAACTTTACTTTTAAACTAATCGAGAAGCTGACATTTACTAATTAATAATTTATAATGAACTAAAATAAACCACTTAAATAAAGTCGAAAATTGTGTGAAACGTAATTACACATGGCATTTATTATCTTGCACGCAATTTACTCAATAAATAAATGAAATACGGGGCGGAAAAGATATCCTAACAGGAACTTTTACTATGGATTCAGTAGGTACAAGATTCTAGACTGGCTCGTTGGTCTAGTGGTCGCAAAGCGGGCTGCTGAGCATGAGGTCTTGGGTTCGATTCCCGGGTCGGGCAAAGTGTTATTTTTCCATCAAGAATTTCTTAGTAACAGCCTTGGAGTCTGGAGTGATGTTATGACTATTATTATGTTAAAATGCATGACCCCCACCGAAGATTTTTTCATTATGAAATAGAATCACCTGTTCCGTATGTTTTAACCATGTAAGTGTTGCACTTTGGTAAGAAACAGCTGATTTTTTTAATAACCGACGAAAAGTTTTATCTTTTGCAGTCTAGTCTAAAATCATGTACCTATGTAAATTACAAACTAAAAGTAGGTAAAAAAAAATAATAACAAACAAATATCTACAATATTTAAAAACACAAAAAAATAATAATAACTTATTCCTATTTGTAACAATTATTTTGCAAAGGTTTATTTCACTAGACGCACATATTATTGATCATACGTGCGCACGCGCAGCTCGTAAACAATATCATAAAACAATAAGGACTCAATGTACATCCTTATGGCTCTATCTAACCAATAATATTATATGTATGTGTATATAGCTCAATTAAAGCAAGATAGTAGTTCAAGTAATTAATTGCACAAGTAGCTGCAAGTTTTACGCTGATGCTTTTTCATTTTAAAATTGGCAAACAGTATCAAATATACTTTTATATGGTTTGCTTTACTTTTATAGTGGATGTTAGTACATAAGTACATACACCCACATGTCGTCAGTATAATATCTTTATGGGCTGACTGAATAATAAAATTATTTAATGAAAATACCATTATCTAGCCTCGGAGTCTGGATTTGTGCCCGGTTGACGGCAATAGGCTCGCCCCCTATTACATAGGACTTAAACATAACTGGCGAAATGTGGGTGTACTAATGTGTAGGTACACTTTTGCCTAACCCTTCGGGTTGCAATCCGTGGTGCTTGGCAATCTGGGCTTCTCCCAGTTGCAAACGTCCCTTTGTGCCTGTTGGCCTAGTTCTGTTCTGCCTCCTGCTTGTTTGGAGGGAAGTGGAAATTATATTTTTTCTTACTCCTCCGCTATTCTTTTCTGATTAATTTCGTTGCGGGACCCAAGACAGTTAATCGTTTCTCTGGGACTCGTCGAGCTTCATTGCCTCGGCGCTTTTCTGGTGGCCTCCACTGTTGATTCTGGCTTTCAGGAGTTGCAGTGGGTGGCTATCTATATCTGTGGTGGGAACAGTGTGGCGGTTTAACCCTTCGGGTAGTATCTATAGGCATTTTATTATGGAAAAACCCAATAACACTTTGCCCGGGGAATCAAACTCAAGACCTCATGCTCAACAGTCGCGCTTTGCGACCACTAGACCAACGAGGCAGTCAATTTTACAACAGAATTAATTATTATCAACAAACAAACAATTTAACCTCTTTATAATATTGATCATGTAGATCTACTTTTAGTTATACAATCCTACATACGTATACTTTAGTAAGCATAATTCGTTACACCAGTTATGAAATCACAAGTGGTTTATATCAGAGACAACATGGCCGCTCAGTATTCACACGGTGACTCCACGAATTAAACTGTGGCTTCATTACCTACCTGTGTTAGATAATACTGATCTAGCGTAAAACTAAATGTTTGCTAACTTGTAGTACCTAGGTACTTATCGTAATCAATTTTTATCTTACATTCTACGTTGGTTGTGTCTAGTCATGGTCTCTCTAGAAGATGACAATGATCGACGACTATGATGATGGCTTGAAAGCCCGAAGGAGCTCGAAGGTACAGTCTACGGAGCCCCGATGGGCAGGGCTCCTATTTTGGATGGTTTAAAAAATAACCACAAAGGGGGTGGCGGTTTTTCCGGTTATATTTTTTTTTAACATAACCTATCTGAGTCGGGGTGCCCCAAGTCCCGAGCTATACCATTATTCGAGCTTTTACTGTAACATATAAATGATGAAGTTGTTTTATTCACAAACCAACATTTATCAACCTTTATTGGTAAAAGTTGACATAGACCAAACTCTAACGGTAAAAGCCCGAAAGATCGTGTCTTTATTATAACATTCTTACATTTACCAAATCAATAAGTAAACGGGCTTTTACAGTAACATACACCTACATTATTTATTTATTTAAACTTTATGCATCATAAAGGTACAAAGGCGGACTTAATGCCATAGGCATTCTCTACCAGTCAACCAAAGGTGGTGAAGAGATAACATGGCAGGTGCAAAAAATTGTACATTACGGAAATAATCAAAAAAGAGATTTAAAAATCATTAAAAACAATACAAATTGCTATTTTCTAAGTAAGTAGTTCTTCAAACAAAACTGTATCTGATATAGCTAAGTATCTATCAGTACATCATGACAATGCGTTTCTCAGAAAAAAAGTGAAAAAATCAAGTAAGTAACAGTGGCAACAGTCTCTTGCAGTAACTCAATGAAGAAATAAACTTGCACCTACCGGCTCTCTCCTCTCAATTCGATTCTACTAAACAATAATACTTATTCTATGAAGCTTTCTAATCGATTAAAAAAGAAAAGTTAACGAAAATTCATCATTTTTTTGGCTAAGTGAAAATTTGTTGTCACAGCACCGATTGGAGTCGGTAAATTAAATTCAACTATACTAATATTGAAAAGCAGAAGAGTTTTTTTATAAGGACACTCTAATCTCAGGAACTGCTGGTCCTATTCAAAAAAATCTTTTTGCGTTGAACAATCCCTTCCTTTATCGAGGTATATGTATACAGTAACCAAAGAGGTAATAAAAGTGCCAGTAAAAGGCGGTTGGAACCTGGAGTATGGCTAGTCAGTTATCATATGACCGGTGCATACAATTAAGGCTAGTTTTACGAAGCCAGGATAGTTAACTATACTAGCTTTTCTTCAAGCTTAGCTATAAAGCCAAGTAGTTTAGTGCAAAGTCAAGACAGTAATATCTTGACTTTACGTGTTGAAAATCTAACAACAGAAATTACAAAGTAATAATAAAATGGTACTGTCTTAAGAGGTGGCGGTATCAAGACAGTAGGTAATGTCTTGACTTTGCGTGTTGAAAATCTACAGAAATTACAAAGTAATATTAAAATGGTACTGGCGGCAGGCCCCCTGTACCCCATTATGACCTAAAATACACTGGGCACTATTTTGCGATGAGTGCACTCACTGTTTGCAGCCGATGAATTCAGATTTCTAGTTTTAACCTTGAGATTCTGTTTAGGTACGCGGAATGTAGACATCTACAAGGCCTTTTTAAATTAAAAGTAAAGACTTTAATGAATCATACTGTACTTATTGTCCACCGCTGGGCAAAGGCCTACACCACGTTCAACTTTCGTAATCATCCCAGCATCAATCTACTTTGAGTGAGTAACTGATCATGATTTCAAGTGAATCGAGAAGGACCTTGCCCAAAGAAATGATTAAAAAGTTCAATCATTGTTTAATTTTTGTGTGGGTAGACACAAGTCGGGTTGTAGTCATACCGTAGTCTATTATGCATTCATTCTGATGTGATAATGAGGGCTTTGTTTGTTTTTTGTTACTTGATTTATAGTTATACATATAGAGAAACGGTTTAATGTCGTTTATGCGGGGCCTGTTGTTACCTAAACCTATCTGGCTGTGCCAATTAGGTATAGGTAAATGCTGCCGGCCTGATGATATATCACCGCAGCCTATGGTCGCCTATCGTCTGTAATAGCATCTTGATCATCGCACGCTCATTGCCGACCCTTCAAAAACCTAATCAGGGGTGATTAGGTTTAGCTCTTGAAGAATCCTGGAAAAACCTAAATATATACCGGGTGTATGGTGCATAGTTTGCCAAATCGAATTGACCCATGGGAGAGGTCATTGGCTATCTCTTCACGTCTAATAATTACTCATTCTTTGTCACAGTTTACTTTCATTTTTAATAACTCGTATTCTTAATAAAAAACCGGTGTGACAAAGAATGAGTTATTGGGCGTGAAGATATAGCAAATGACCTCTCCTATCGGCCAATTTTGGCAAACGATGCACCAAACACCCTATATACTAAGAACAATATTTATGTTTATCTTCTAAACTGAAAAAACCCAATAGGTAACACTGTTTGCCCGTCCTGGGACTTTGAATAAAGTCTGATAGAAAATACGAAAAGAATTAGATAAAATTGTTACTTTTCAGCAAATAAGGAAGCTAAGCAATTCAATTTTATAATTGCCGCGAAAATAAAAATGAAACCTAGGTAATCGTTCACATGCAATATGTGTTTTCCGTGAATTGACTTCACGACTTAGTTGGTATGAGTAAATAGGTATACCTATCTAGTTAAACTGCGATTAGATCGGTTTTTAGGTTGTTTCCTTCTGTTTAGGGTCGGGTTGGGCTGTCTAGCTAAAGTGTTATCACGTTCCCTATCCCTTGTGATATTAAATGATAAGATAAGTAGGAATCGGAAAGTCGAAAAGCCCTACGTCAGCTAGAACTTCTTATTAAGTAAGTAGGTACCAAGACTTCTGATTTTTTCTAAGTCTCATCAAATAACTACTCCTTGAAATCGTCGCGCTGTCTATTTAAAAGAGACTTCTACGCCTGAAATATTTCCATTAGCAATATGTTTTTCTAATACACTTTTGCTCAACATGAAAACCCTGACACTACTCTATAATATTTCGTGTACGTTATTCCTTTTGGCTACGTGATCTGATATTTCATCAGTGGCGGAATAACACATTTCAAAGTATAAGCTTTAAAATTTTCGTCGCCCTTACCTTACCTCTACAAAGTTTCATGCATAGTGGTGGCCTATTTCTTGTTGGAGGCCGCGAACTGGGTGTTTTAAATAAAATGGAATTTAGAACGTCGCGGTACAATGAAAGGGAAGAGGGAAAAGTCATCGGAAATATGTCTTGTAAAAAAGGAAAAACTTCGGTCCCCTTTGCTGCCCCTAAAATCTGCCGCCCTAGGGACAAGCCTACAATCTGCTGGTAAATGCGTCACTGTATCTGATATAGTTTTTTATCACATATTAAGGCGGATGAACACGATGTTTCAAGGAATTGCATGAATTCAGAATTATCAAATAAAACAAGTGCGTTGACTTTGCCAAGAAATGCCTTATTTGCAATTCAAAAATATCATAATCATTACAATTTGTTTTGGACACGCATCTAATACTTTTCTGAGCGGTTCGAAAAATATACCGAAGGCTCATCTCGCATTTTCTCCAGTCTGTACAAACAGGTGCAACAGGGACAGAAGTACAGCCGCAGGAACCTGGCCATTTTGGACTTCCTCGTAATCTTCGAGTAGCCTGACTGGCTGTCTTTGGAACTGGTGTTCTCATTGTTCTCGTGACTGCATCTTGCTGCGAAAACATTCATTTCGTTTTTGTATTTTGCTGAAAAATCATTGAGTTGTTCCTCTTCAACGATTGGCTTTTCCTTTTCGGGCTCCTGGTCTTGCTCGTGATCTTGCTCCCGCTCCCAAGACGTCAGCGGTAACAGAAACTCTTCAATGTTCAAGCTATGTTTCGAAGGCGGTTGAGATTGGCGAATCAATGTTGCTAAGTTGGTCATGGATGAGCTATCGGATTGGTGAAGTCCATCCCCAGGAATTAGATTATCTACTTTTTCTTTTAAATCACTGCTTAAAAATAATTTCATTCTGAGCACGGTTATGTCCGAATCGCTCGGCCATGATATAACGTCCGGTACAGGACTCTTGTGGCGTTTCGATCGCAATTTCTTGAACTTCTTCTTACTATCACTGTTGGATTTAGTTAGGCCTGATTCTAAGCTCTTAGCGACATTAGCAGCAACCGTGCAACCCGACTCCGATGGAAGTTTGAAGGCCACTTGCCGAACATTCAAATTGCCATTTGCTTTTTGTATATCAATAACGTCTTCAATTTTTCTAATATTCTCATTTGGAGAATGAACGTTATGATCCATTGTTAAAAAATATTTTTAGCCATTTATTATTTTACAGATTTTTTATATTGTTATTGTTTCAATCAGGGTGGTCTACTTTGACAATAACATATTATTTTTTTGACTTTTAAAAAGAAATCGTGCATTCAATAGACTTGCCTTTTATTGAGGAAACTTCTTTTTTAAATTACATTACTTTGCAATACATCAGTATCGATTAAGAAATCTAGTCATCACTCCATAGGTATATTTTATTCTCAAGTACCTATCTGATCACGTCATAACAAAATAGGAATAGTTTTCATTAACAAAATATATTATTTGGAATGAAATGTTGGAGTTTCTGTGTAAAAAGAAGCGTAAAATTTGACAATACACTTTATTGACGCGTTCAGAAACTAGATTTTTAACAAAGCGTATAATTTCATTTAATGATGAAATATGACATTATAATTGGTTTCACAAGTAATTTTATGTAATTTCAGTTTGAATTATAAATATTGTTATGATAAATTATCAAATAAAACCTAAAAAAAATTATTGTTATTCGCGGAACGAGTTTTTGAACATGACATTTTTCTCAAATGTCATCACATCGCCCTATGGCGAAGGATGGTGTAATGTTTTCGCTCGATTAATTTTTAACTTTCTACCATGGAATCTAATAATACCGACGCCGATATTGGTGATAAGTGTAATGCTAATGGTGACTGTTCACCGACGCCGAAAAAACAATCTTTCGACTTGAATAACGCTCAAAATATTGATGACATCTCTACGCCTTCTGAGCTAAAATTCGATGAAGGTAATATAAACAGTTATTAAAACAATTTGGTTACTTCCTATCTGTATATATTCTTGATATATTACTCTGTGATATCAGTCCTATTTTTATGTAAGTTTCCTGAATGTTGTTGTGGAAATTGTGAGTGAAAGTCATAGTTGCAGCTGGTAATGTCATTGATGATTTTGTTTAGAACCTGACTTCGAGGACGCTGAAGTGAAGGAAAAGAAGAAAGAAATTGAGAAATGTTTAGAAAATCCAGACTGTGTGAATTTGGAACAATGGCAGAATTTTGCAAAAGGCAAAGCTGGATTGATCAGTGGTTAGTGTAATTATAAAATTTGTTTACGTCGTAAAGTTGTGAACAATGCCTCTCTCTGTCGTCACGCAATGCTATATTTATGACGAAAGATAACAGACTATGTTACATTTTGTAAACGCTTTATAAAGGATATGTTAAAATGGTTGGAGCACCATAAAAGTTCTGCTATTTTTGATGATCAAATGTCAATGTCAGTTGAGTAATGGAAAGTCAATATTGCTATTGCTTATTATCTAGGTGCAGATTTTTCAATGGTCAGATAACTTTTATCTAGACTGTGGGAATAAACATAGAGTTTAACCGTCCTCTACTCCTGCATAATTGGTCTTTCAGACTTACAAAACACTATTATATTTACTATTTAAATTATGTGCGAGTATAGGAAGGTTAATATTTTTTTTTATATGAAAGCTGTCATACCTTTATTTGGCTCCTTATACAAAGTTATCTGACATTCAAAAATCACCCCTAATTCCATGATGTATAAAGATTACTCACATTCCTAGGTTCTTACTCTCAAGTGCATCCATGAGTCATAAAGTAAATTTAGAACAATATTGTATTTAAACTTTACATCAAAATGCTATGGAACAATATGTTGTTATTAATTTAATTATCAATCAATTACATTATTATCTTTATTTACAATATTGTAATTAAGACTCAAAATTGAAGGGGCCAATATTTATTTTCGTTTGGCAAATATCATTAATATTGTCTTGTAATTATGACAGATGACTACAGAAGAAAAATCTGGCCGTTGCTAGTTGGTGTGACACAGGAGGAGATGACAGAGCCTCCATCGCTAGATGAACTTTCCACGCACATAGAATATAATCAGGTACAATTGCATTTATCTGATAATAATTATCAGAATATATGTACTTAAATCTGTGCTGGACTTATAATATACATAATAGGGTAGATGACATCACTAACCAATAATACCAAGACATAACTTCTCTAAAGAAACACTTTATTTTAGCCCTGATAACCCAATTCATTTTCAATTAACTGTCTGTTTTGATTTTTTATTGCTTTCTAATTTATAAATAGTTAGTCAATTGAGTCGACTCAAAAGTGACGTCATAGTTATTTACACCATACAAAATCTATGGGAGAATAGCATTTTGACAGGTCATAAAAAGTACGTCAGTTGATTGGTGGTGTCATCTACCCTATTATACCAGCCATTGTTGTCCCACTGCAAGGCAAACACCTCATCTCATACTTAAAAGGCATGAGCATTGATCTCGACACTTGCTCAAGGAGTTGGTGATTTCAGATTACTCATAAATCTAAGCTTCCATTAGACGGATTCCTTCATTGATGTTAATGACGTCCATGCTAAACCTTTAACGTACATGTGAACTGAAAAAAAGGTACAGTAGCGATCATAAGTGGAGTAGCAATTTCACAAATCAATAAAGTGACTTTTTTAATTTATGACCATTCGACGCCGTGTGCGAATTCTGAGGTGTTCGTAGGTACTGTGTTAATACATAATCACTTATACACACAGCCTGTACTGCGTGTTCACAGCAAGTATAACATTGTGCTGGAATGTAAAAAGTTAAGACTCTAAAATTAATTACTATGTTAACAGTGGTCATTTTTATTACCAGGTGGTGTTAGACGTCAACCGCTCACTGAAGCGGTTTCCTCCAGGCATTCCGTATGAACAGCGTGTGGCGTTACAGGATCAGCTTACAGTACTCATACTGCGGGTTATCATGAAGTACCCACATTTGAAATACTACCAGGTCAGTAATTATTCTTTAAACAAACTTTTATTTGAATTAAGACTTAATAATACCAAATTATAAGAAACTAGCGACCCGCCCCGGCTTCGCACGGGTGCAATATAGGTAAGTATATACATAAACTTTCCTCTTGAATCACTCTATCTATTGATGAATACCAATACCTCATTATTAAAATCTGTTGCTTAGTTTAAAAAATCTATGGGTACAGACGACGGAAAGCAATTTTGTTTTATAATATGTAAAGATGTTGACTATGTAATTCAAATTGTATGATACTCGTATGTAATGCCGATTAGTAAATAAAGCATTTTTTTAAGGAAAAGACAATTGCAAAATTAATTTAAATTTAAACCAGTAGCAACAATAGACTTGCAGTCTATTAATATCATTAAATAATGTTATTATTGTTAAATATTAAAACTAGGTTTATTAAAGATCTCTTTAGCTCTAGGAATTAGGCTTTTAATCAATCAATCAATATAAAAATCTCGTATCACAGTGTTTGTGGTCGCATTCCTCCGAAACGGGCTAACCGATTTAAAAAAAAAATGAATATTTCATATGTTTGGTAGGTGTGAGAATATGTCGTTAAGTATATTTAACCCCTTAAGGGGATGAAAAAGGGGTCTACTAAAGTTTGTATAGAGAAACAACATTAATTAGATAGCCAAGAACCGACATTTATGCGGACGAAAGCTAGTAATTTATATATAAGAGACAGCTTAGTAAGGTTATATAAACCAACTGGGTCAGTACAATATTGAAATATATTTGTTCAAACGGCTAGAGGGGGATCTCATACTACAGGAAGAAGCCACTTTAAATCGAATTTAAAGACTGTAAGGTGCCGTATGTGATTTTTTATGTTATAGTATTGGCAATAACACAATCATACAAAATGTAGACACATGAGAGTAAAGGGCAAATCTTAAAAAAAAATACCAAAATGGCGTCGGTTTAAAATGTTTAAGTGGAGGTTTAAGTGCTGACAGAATCAGGAATTAAACTAAGCTGTGGACTGTGTATACCCTATTTTTTTATATTTTAAAAGCGAAAGGTTTATAGCTGCTCGAAAACTACTTGAAGCTACAGGTAGGTAGGCAGGTAACTAGTTTATAGGTAGGAGATCTTTCTTCTTTATCTTGTGGGCAGTAAGGTCTTACGACCCCACACACCCTAGTGTCAGAGTTTCTAAACCGCCTCAAGGGCCTCTGACAGTAATAGGCTGGTATAAATAAGTCCAGGTTTCTTCACGATGTTTTTCCTTCACCGATGTCAGATAGCTAAGAGCGATTTTGACTTTAAGGTGAAACCGACGGGCTGCTCCCAGCCATTCTCCCGAGAGATGGCGCTGAAGTCAACATTTTTAGTTTATTTGAGTTTTTGTGTAATTGGACAATTATTAAGTCATAGGAGTAGTCTTAGCGGTTATCGGATATTACATTTTATTTGAATAGGTCATATCATTCCCTCAAAATCTACCCAATTCGACACATAACTTGTTTAAAACTTCTGTCATTGAATACAGTGTCGTTTACACACACATACATACCTCTGCGTTTACGAAGATTGAACACTAGATGGCGTGAATATAAAAAAAACTAGTTTAAATTTTTCTGTCTAAGTAAAAATAAGTTATATTTGTTGGCGTAAACTATTTTATTGATTTATAAATATGGGAAATAAATTATGTCAACATTGATTACAATAAAACGCAGTTTTATTTTATTTCATTACACTATTTTAATCGTTTATCAAAACAGAAGTATTTGAAGCAACATAATTTATAATTTTGGGAAATAAATTATGTCAACATTGTAAAAAATAAAAATAAAAAAAAAATAAAAAAGTACCTACCAGCCTCTTACTGTCCCACTGTAGGGCAAAGTAGGTACCTACATATGAATTGAAAAAGTCACATTGGCTTGCCCGGATTCGAACCCACAACCTCATGCATGAGAGGTGGGCGCGTTAACCACTGGGCCATCACGACACTTAATTTTGATTACAATATAACGCAGTTTTATTTTATTACATTACACTAGCTAGGTATTCAATATTTTTTCATCTATCTACCTAGGTACCTACTTCACGGCAAGAAAATCTTCAATACACTCGACCTAAACCGTGCTTATCAACAACTAATTAGGTAAGTACCTACCTACCAGTCTACGAGCTAGACATCAAGAAAACAGCCATCACAATTACACCTTTTGGCATATTCGAGTTTACCTACACGAATTATAGGTAAGTAGGTATGTCCAGGTCTCAAGAATGCCGGACAGACATTCCAACGATTCATCTATCAAGTACTTACTTAGGTAGGTAGGTAAGTAGTACTTACCTACCTACCTACTTAAGTAAGTAGGGTCATTACGCTGGATCGCGGCCCTGCGTTGTTTCGCGGCCTCTTAGAGGACCAACCATATAAATATTGCAAAAATAAGAATTCTATCTCACTCTTGCCAACGCGTTGTGGCACTTTAAAAAGATGGATAGTTACAGAATGTCATGCCTATTCAAATTAGCCGGTTAACCTTATCCATGTGCCGGAACTAAATCGTCGATTTTGCCAGCCGCGCTGTCAGCGCTCACACGTACGCAAAACTGCGAAAAAATTAGTGAACAAGTCCCGCTTCAAAAGTTAATATTTCAAGTTAACGATTACTTATTACTAGTGTGATTGTTTTTGAGTTATCATAGTTGTTTGTTTCATGTTATTTTTCATTTGTTTTGGGAGTAAATCACTTTAATACCAGTATTTTCTGGGGGCCGCCAACCAAAACAATAAATTTTTAGTAGAGTTGGTATACGGCCGGGTGGCCGCGGCACTAGCTCATTGAATGAACTAAGTTTGCTTTCTTTCTTAATAGTAATGTAAATAAAGCTTCGCTTTGTGCAACATTTTTCTATTGTTGGTGTTGGTTTAAATGACATAGTTAGTTCACGGCCGCCAAAATATAATTTTATACGGATTTATAGCTATCATGTGGCCGCAAACTAACACATGCTAACAAAACAAATCCGGTTCGCGGCCCTCTGAAAATCATATGAAAAATAGAAGGCCGTTATCTGACTATTTGAAAATAGAGGAGTCAGTTTACGGCCACTTCTTTTACACAGACTGTTTTGGTTGGTGTTTAGATATTTTTGTTACCTATTACAGATGTCTACGAAAAACATGGCATGTCGAATTTAGTTACATCCGATTTTAGCAGCCTTGAGTTGGGAACAGTGGTTTCTCTGGACGAAAAACCGAAATCTAATCTCACTATCTCTTTGAGGCGCGCGTGAAACAGAACGCGCCGTCGACCCGGGCCTGGTCCTTGATCGGACGGTGAGCTACCCATCACTCACCGTCCGCAAGCCCGCGCCTACGGTGGCCGGATGTCGCCTCGCGACGTCCGACGCCCTGGGCGTCTCCCGCGGCGGCTGGGGCGTGAGGCGGAAGATGTTCTCTCCCTCACGCGGCCCGCCTCTTCCTTTGCTAGCATTACTGCTTCGCAGAAGGAGGTGACTGCAACCCATTCCCTCTCGCCCGGAGCATGGCCTGAACCAGGTCCGGACGCGAGAGGTCGCCGCCGCTTATCGCCTATCGACCTGCACCGTATGCTCCACCGTGTCCTCCGGGCGGTCCACACAGTGATGACACCAGGGCGTTTCCTCCCGCTGAATCCGACACAGGAACCTCCCGAAACAACCGTGTCCGGTGAGGATCTGCGTCAGGCGGAAGGTAAGGACGCCGTAGCGCCTCTCTAGCCACTCCTCAAAGAGAGGTCTTTCCACACGCCACTCGTAAACGTGCTGGAGGACTGTCGCCTCCAGATCCCATGGCGGCAATCCGGCAAGGAGGCTTGCCGCTTCGCCGGAGATCGTGCGGTATCCCCGGATCATCCGGATGGCCATGACCCTCTGGCATGCGACCAACAAGACTGGTGGCCGCCGCCTGATGGTGGGGGCCCACACAGGGGCCCCGTAGAGGGCCATGGACCGCACGACTCCCGCGTAGAGCCTCCGGCAGAAGGCGCCTGGTCCCCCGAGGTTGGGCAGGAGCCGCCAGAAAGCAGCCCCAGCCCGGTCCAATCGCGGAGCCAGACGTCGGAAGTGCTCCTTGAAGCTCCACCGGCTGTCAAAGACGAGTCCTAGGTACTTCACCGTCGACTCGACGCCGATGTGAACCCCTCCCACCGTTATTTGGGAACCCGACGGTGGCGCGTTCCGAATATCATGAGAGCACTTGGCCTCGGACTTGTTCAATGCCACTTCGAGTCCCAATTGCCGGATCCTTTCGACGACTGTCGCAACCCCACGTGTCGCTAGGTCGGCTGCCGCCTGGTGCGAGTCTCCGGCCGGCCCCCCCTTATATCGGGCCCTGACTGTTAGATGTATGTTCCTTTCGAAGTAGTGGTAAATTTTATCTTGACTTTCAATAAGTTATATAGTCCGTTGAATAGAATATTTAAACTTTAAACTAATCATTATGGGGGGGGGGGGCGGCAAAATTTCGGCCGGCCCCGGGCGGCAAAGACCCACGCTACGCCACTGGAAGTATGGAAGAAGAATAAATGAATTACCTAGAGGTTAGGAGTTTTGAATGAAACGTGGTCTCTTACTGTGGCCTCATTAGCAAGCTCAAGATAGCCCAACGAGCTATGGAGAGGGCTATGCTCGGAGTCTCTCTGCGTGATCGAATCAGAAATGAGGAGATTCATAGACGAACCAAAATTACCGACATAGCCCAGCGAATTAGCAAGTTGAAGTGGCAGTGGGCAGGCCACATAGCACGCAGAACGGATGGCCGATGGGGCCGTAAAGTTCTCGAATGGAGACCACGCACCGGCAAGCGCAGCGTAGGATGTCCACCCACAAGGTGGACGGACGATCTGATAAAAACCGCGGGATCGCGCTGGATGCAAGCCGCTTCCATCCGGTCTTATTGGAAATCAGTAGGGGAGGCCTATGTTCAGCAGTGGACGTCCTACGGCTGATATGATAGGAGTTTTGAATAAGGAAAGAAAGGAGGGAAAATAGAGGAAGGAAAGAATAAAGGACAGAGAGGAAAGAATTGTTGCACAAATTATGAAAGTGAGTTGGGAGAAGGTAAAATGCTGTAGAGATCATAATGCCTGAATGACGAGATAGTAGTGCGTGATCCTAAATAAGATTAACAAATCTTGTGGCAATAAGAGATGTTAGAAAAGGCAAGGTAAGTTAGAGCACATGAAAGGGACGAATATTGAAGAGAACATGCTTTTTAAGAGTAAATACATTTGATTGACAATCGCGATCATATGCCGTGATGAATTTTATGATAGGACCATTAGGTATGGCGAAAAGTGTACGTAATAATTGTATACAAAACTGGCGGCCGAAAACTAACTCTAGGGTGGCCGCGAACTGAAAAAAGTGGCCGTCAACCGGCATTTTGAGTAAATTTTAGGATTTTATTTATTTAAAAAAAAACTGTTAGAATAGTCCTCCAATAATTATGTCCAAAAATAACTTGATGATATCTGCTACACCTGCAGAAACAATCAGAACCTAAATTATGGACATATCATACTAATTTCAAAGAGCAAAGTTGGGAAGGCGACTAAAAGGCCGCCAACCGGTGCAACGACCCTACTTGATAGATGAATCGTTGGAATGTCTCTCTACTTATCGGATTAGACTAGGTATCTACGCATAAATTTCCATTCATCGACGACGTAGGTAAGTAGGTAGGTAGGTACTTACCTACCCAATAATCGCATCTGAAAATGAAGTAAAATAAAAATAAATAAATATCTTGGGACAACTCACACACGGCCATCTGATCCCAAGCTAAGCAGAGCTTGTGTTATGGTGGATGCGACGACCCCTCCGTCCATACATTTTTCATTAGAGTTTTACACTAAACACAGACACTCTTTCTTTAAAACTAATCATTTTATCACTTCTTTACAATAAAATGTGCTCGCGTCCGAAGTTTTTAGCCAATAACTTCATTATTCACTGAGAAAAACAATAGTGAAATCTCGGCAAAAATTGACACTTCTTTAGTAGTGTGCGTGACACTGCGGGACTTTTGAGTACTTGTGACAAGCAAACGAAAGGCGAAGTTTAAAAATTGGCACACTAGATGGCGTGCAAAATAATTTCTGATAAATCAATATCTTAGTTCAATAATTGGATTTCCTTTCCAACCGTATCAAAACAAGAATAAAATAACATAAAACTAATGACCTTCGACATCTATGTTTTTTTAAACAATTTTACTTATTATTTATTATTGTTGTGTGGCAACATAAATACCAATACTCGTAGTGTAGGTTATAAGCAACGTTGCCGTTCTTTCCTAAATGGAATAGGTACGTTGACAAAAAAAGCGTTGCCAAACTTCGTTCACTTGTTGTTGTTTGGGACTTGATAATACCTATGATAGAAAAATAATTCAGCTAATACATTCTGATTTCGGTTGTCACGCGCTATGATTTGCGCGCGGAATTTCTTGTGTATTTTTTGTATGCTATGCATTTTCATTGATTAAAATTGCAATTTTCCTCCAGTATGTATTTGAGACTATGTATATTGTAACTAATTTATCGTAGGTATAGTAATTAATTATTCTAAATACGCAATTATATTTTTGGTGGTATTAGAAACTAAAAAACAGCATGTTGGCCCGTGATTTTTCTGAAATATCGTCACAATACTGATTACCTACGTCATACGTGTCAGTGATGATGAGTCAGTGTTTCATATTTGAATGTGTTTGAATATGTTTTTGGTCAACCATTATAAATCGGTAAACTAGGTACCTACTAAAGTAGTCACAAAATTAAACTTGCAAACATTTGCTAAATACCTATGGTTTTGCCGGGTTACGATAAACATCTTTTACGCATTTTAAAATAGTAAAAAAAAAATAGTTTCAGACAGACAAACATTATTATTAGTTTGTTTTATTTTGTAGTAGGTACCTACTAAGCTCACGTTCACGGTAATGGCACAGTATAAAAATACTACAGTAGGTGATCTTCATAGAAACGGTCGCAACGCGAGTCATACCTACGCGCGTCGAGTTCGGTACACTCTCGGCACAGAATAACCAGAATCCAACCTTCCTAACAGCACAGTATAAATATACTACCAGTAGTGGCTCTCGGCCGTAACCTTGAATTAAGTACCTAAAATTCCGTGCGACATACTCACGCGTTAGGGCTGCCCGCACATAGTATTTTAATTTCATCAACCTACTTGAGTTTCTTTCTAGTTATGTGAATTTTTTTTTGTTTAAAAAAAAAATTCGTTGTTATTGAAATAGGAAGTGTTCAATAAAAATACATGTTGCGTTGTATAATTAAAAGATTTAATAAAAAAAAAATCGCCGAAGGAAACCAAACTCCAATCCTTACAAACTTCAACATCTACTTACTCAACCAAAATGAAAGAAACATCGAACGAGTAATTATAAAATCTGTTTGCATCTCAGCTTATTAACGTTCACATTACTACCTATAGTACCTACAGCTAGGAGCACTTTGGTCACCCATCCAATGTCGCACTGCTGCAAACGTTATATAACAACCATCTCATCGCGTGTGCCGTATCTACAGCAATGAAAATCTTACTAAGTAGGCAGGTATCATTACCAGGTAATAAGTAACTAAGTACCTACGTTCATAAGTAAGCAGATAGCCGAAACTAGGAAACTACCTACCTAGGTACCAGTTGTACGGGAACGGCGTAGTTAGGTCATTCGTATCACTTTTTACACCCTATCCACAATTTATTTATGTAGGTACCTATTTTATTAAATTATTAATAAATTATCAAGTATTTTACTCGGTGTAAAAAGCGAAATGTGTAGGTATTTAAGTATTAAAAAAAAACAAATTACGTAATAGTAGGTAGGTAATTAAGTGTATAATTGTTTTTAAAGTCTCACCTCTCGTATTTAAAAAAATGTTATCTCTGGGTTCGTTATCGAAGAATTCAAGCAGCCAAACACTGCACAATATAGTTTATAATTTCTCCTTGCCATATTAAGAAATCGCACGCTCACTGCTTACAAAAATATTACATCATCCATTCGTCACTACGGCGGGCGGCGCGGCGGCGGCGCGGCGCGGCGGCGCAGTCAAGACTGTTTGTGTACCGAGAGTGTACCGAACTCGACGCGCGTAGGTATGACTCGCGTTGCGACCGTTTCTATGAAGACACAATACTGTACATTTTATTACCGTGCTAACAGTGTTCAAAATTCTTACCTACTTTCATAGGGCTGTCACTCGGTACTTTGACTTACGCACGGACGGTCATGAATGGCCGAAACTACCTATAATGTTTCCTTCCTTGTTTTACTATTTTACGAACGTAAGTAGATAGGTAGTAGGTAGGTACCTACCTACTTAAGGTAGGTACCTACTACCTATCTAATAGAAAAGGCCAAATGAAATCTTACTAAGACGACTTACAAATATACTTCGGTAGGTAGGTACTATTCTACAAATCTACTAAAACAAAAATACGAAACGAATAATACGTCAATATACCTACACTATTTTTTTAGATCACCAATTTTATAGTTTTGCTAAACATTTAATTTACTTACTTCGATATTTTAAGAAGATTAGGATAATAATAGTGGGTATGTATTATGATTAAATAAATAAATAGGTAGGCAGGTGGTACTTATGTACATTAATAAATCATACTATGAAGTAGATACACATACATTGATAGGTACATACATTGCTTACTTTCTTGAAGTTGATTAATCAAATTACTTTGACTTACTCACGGACGGTCATGGCGAAACTACCCATAATGTTTCCTTCCTTGTTTTACTATTTCACGAACGTAAGTTAAGTAGGTACCTACCTATCTAATAGAAAAGGCCAAATGGAATCTTACTAAGACGACTTACAAATATACTTTGGTAGGTAGGTATACTATTCTACAAACCTACCTACTAAAACAAAAATACGAAACGAATCTTAATACGTCAATATACCTAAGTAGGTATATTGACGTATTACGGCCTGGCCACAGCTAACGGCGGCGCGAATTGCGGGGCGTCTGGAGTCGCGGCCGGCGGCGCGATTTGCGATGGTATGCCACAGCTAGAGTTGTTGCGACCTCGGCGGCGTCAGCGGTGGACGTATTTAGAGAACGGCTAAACTATTAAAATTAATCAAAAGTTTAAATTAAATGGCCCCCATCAAAAGTTTGAACTAAATTGCCGTATCTACATTACTTGTAAAAAATAGGTAATAAATACTTACCACTATTAACAGGAAATTGTTGTTTTATTTGGGCCCACAACTTTTTTATAACATGCCTATATTTATGATGTGGATGTTTTGACATCCATACTGCTGGTCTACTCAATATTTCGCTTATAAATTGTTCCGTATCCATTACTTTTATAAAAAAACGCGCGATAAAAACAAAATTATTTGTTTCGGTCGCGCGATCCCGAATGCGTCCACCGATGCCGCCGCGCGCGCCGCTCTGAGCTGTGGCCGCCTCGATACTCGCTAGTACATTTGTTTCATTCGCAAGACGCACCGCCCGTCGCCGCCGAGAACGCCCGACGCTCATCGATTCGCAGTTCGCGACGCTCAACGCGCCGCAGGTCGCGCCGCGGTAGCTGTGGCATACTTCATAGTTTCTCTACCATTTGTTTGAGTCGCTCACCGCAAGACGCGACTCCAGACGCCCCGCAATTCGCGCCGCCGTTAGCTGTGGCCAGGCCGTTATTCGTTTCGTATTTTGATTTTAAATAATTTGTTATGTAGGTACCTATACAAGGATATACAAAAAAACAAGTCTCTTTGTTATTTCGACCATTATTTGTACACACAGTGCAACAGTTTGGCATCTTTAAAAACAATTTAACAAACGCGTCTAAATAAATATAGTAACTGTTCTGTGTCCGCGTCGTACCCGACCGCTGTCGCTGGCACACCTTAAGTTTGTCCGCTAGCTGAGCCGACTCAAACCGGTTTGTACCCGAGCGGGCGCCGGCGCACTCCCCGCGCGCCTTGTCAGTGACAGGTCACGCACACATAGCTGCGCGTGTAGTAGTGTACCTACGCACGGGCGTTAGTATGAAACTTGGCTTCTGGTTGTTCTGTGCTCTCGGTACACAAACAGTCTTGACTGCGCCACCGCGCCGCCGCCGCCGTAGTGACGAATGGATCACAGAGTACATTTTATATAGGAATGGATGGTGTAATATTTTTGTAAGCAGTGAGCGTGCGATTTCTCAACATGGCAAGGAGAAATTATAAACTATATTGTGCAGTGTTTGGTTGCTTGAATTCTTCGATAACGCACCCAGAGATAACATTTTTTAAAATACGAAAGGTAAGACTTTAAAAACAATTAAACACTTACCTACCTACTATTACGTAATTTGTTTATTTTTTTAATACTTATATACCTACACATTTCGCTTTTTCCACCGAGTAAAATACTTGATAATTTATTAATAATTTAATAAAATACATAAATAAATTGTGGATAGGGTGTAAAAAGTGATACGAATGACCTACCTACTACCTACTACCTAGGTAGTTTCCTAGTTTCGGCTATCTGTACTTAGTTACTTAAATAATTAGGTATTTACCATAGACGAAATATCATTATGAAATGATTATGAGAGTAATACCTTAATGGTAACCTGGTAATGATACCTGCCTACTTAGTAAGATTTTCATTGCTGTAGATACGGCACACGCGATGAGATGGTTGATATTAAATAACGTTTGCAGCAGTGCGACATTGGATGGGTGACCAAAGTGCTCCTAGCTGTAGCTATAGGTAGTAATGTGAACGTTAATAAGCTGAGATGCAAACAGATTTTATAATTACTCGTTAGATGTTTCTTTCATTTTGGTTGAGTAAGTAGATGTTGAAGTTTGTAAGGATTGGAGTTTGATTTCTTTCGGCGAATTTTTTTATTAAATCTTTGAATTATAAGTACAACGCAACATATATTTTTATTGAACACTATTTTAATCACAACGAATTATTTTTTTAAACTAAAAAAAAAATATTTTTATTCACATAACTAGAAAGAAACTCAATAGGTTGATGAAATTAAAATACTACCTATGTGCGGGCAGCCCTAACGCGTGAGTATCTAGCATGAAATCGTAGGTAGTTAATTCAAGGTTACGGCCGAGTGCAACTACTGGTTATCTTTATATTGTGGTAATGGTAAGTGCGTTCAGAAACAAATATAATTCACTTACGTACAATTCTTTTTTCTGTTCCGTGCTTTATTGTTTACAAATAAATAGCATAATATTCTAATCTGAGTTATATTTTATTTATTCGTCGGCCAATTCTACCAAGAATATAAAGATAACATTGAAATGTAAAGATAAGTAAGTAAATTTTACTGTTACATTTTTTTATTGTTCCGAACGCGACCCAATTCAAATGGATTGAAGGTAGGTAGATTTATCTATTATCTATGATCTGCCAATCTTCTTGGAGACTTGCGTACATGACATGGTTGTGAATTACGATACTATTATATTTTATTCAAATACTACTGAAAGTAACATATTCTTTCTTTTCTCATTTGTTTTTCTATATTTCAGATTTAGATTACGTCTAAAATGTCTGTTCAAACAAGCAAGACGTCGTACAAACGACACGTATATTCGGGGCCGCGCAAATCTTTGAAACGAGTTCGCGGTGGACTTCGATGCCATGGTCAAGAGAGGTAAGTAAACATAATTACAACCTACTAACTCTGGATCCGGCTTCTTCGTAAACACGGCTAAGTTAGAATGTAGGGATTCCGCGCTATTTCACGATGACACGACTTCTTATCGTACCTACCTACCGCCATTTTCTGTAGACAAAAGTTTAATTCTTATCATAATCTTATATTGTATTACAGCCGTTTGAAAGCTTGGCGTTCTGAAGAAACGAAGAAGAAGCCAGTGAATGAAGAAATCGTCATAGATAACTCTGTAATGTACGTATCAAATAAGCATGATTTAGACTGGTCGCATATGTCCGGTTTCCTGATCAGGAAGCGTATAGGTCAGTGTGTCATCGGGCGAAGGTGTAGGAGTTGGAGTATACGCATAGAGGCACTATGAGCAACAAAGTAAACAAAAAAAAATAAAGAATTGGTTCTCTCTCTGTGCTCTCTCGGCCATAAAAATGGCGTGCTTCAAACATTTTTATACTTTTGATTTTACCGCTCGCCGCCCCGCGCTTAGCCGCCGCTCACAGTGGCAAGGTCGCGAACGGGCCGTTAGCGTTTAGCGTGGACAGTAACGGTTGAGTGGTACAGCTGGGCGCGTCGTCGCTGCACCTGGCAGCCGGCTACGCGTACCTAAGAAATTGTTGCTTTAGTCGAAAACTATAAGATGAAGTAAAAAAACCCGCGACATATTGAGAAAGAGGAAAATAGCTTATAGGTTATATACTTTTATTATAGCCATCACAATTTTATTTGTTTCTTTCAGTACTCTAAATACACAACCAAGAACATATGCGCGTGTAACGCCGAAATTCCACTTGGAGGCCAACTACAGTGCTCCTAGCACTAGCACAGTGACAGCTGAACCTGTGGTTGAACCTTCAGAGATTAATTGGCCACAAGCTGATCCTGAAACTGATTCATTTCAATTGATTGTGGAAGCTGGTCCAAATAAAGGTTTATCTGGGATATCTGGGTATCGCATTGTGGACTTGAAGCATGTAATACAGTGGGCATTTCTAATGGAAAGACATCGAAATATGTGTGAATCTTCACAAATTGAATTTGTTAGTGAAAGACTTGACGGATTTCGAAGTGAATTAATTTTCAAGTGCAGTATGTGTGATAAAGCATGGAGTCATTTTACGGAGAGCAGTGATAAAATAAATACTGCATTTGTGTGGGCAACTGTCACTTCTGGTAGCTTCTACACTCAAGCAGCTCACATAACAAGTCTTATGGATATTCCAACAATGTCAGCTAGAAAATTTTGTCGTATTGAAAAAAAATTAGGCAGTGTGTGGTTCGAACATTTGTCTGAAGAAATTAAAATTGCTGGTGAACAAGAAAGATCTATTGCTATTCAAAAAGGTCATGTGTCTTCAGACGGTGTTCCATTTGTTACTGTATATGTAGATGGAGGATGGTTGAAAAGGTCATATGGGCATAACTTTGATTCATCATCTGGTATGGTAAGTTAATATTTTCCTAAAAATAATATTGATTCTTTATGTCATTTTTATTATGTGCAATATTTACAAGTATGGCTTTTCATTTCCAGGCCTGCATTATTGGTAAAGAAACTAAAAAATGTCTATTTCTTGGTGTTAGAAACAAATATTGTTATACGTGTCAATATTATGAGAGGAGAAACATGGATATAAAAGCACATAATTGCTGCAAAAATTTTACTGGACCATCTACAGCAATGGAATCAGATATTATTGTGGAAGGCTTTCAAAAGAGTGAAGAAATGCATCAACTTCGCTATTTGAAATTTATAGGTGATGGAGATTCCTCTGTGTTTTCAAAACTGAAAGAGAAAGTGTCATATGGGAACATAATAAAAAAAATTGAATGCAAGAATCATGTAATCAAAAACTATACCAGTGCACTCTACAAGGTAAACAAATAATTCAAAGTAAAGTCATCTCAAGATCAGTGTAGCATATTATTCTGTATTTATAATTTGTACTTTTTAGATCTTGGCCAACACTAAGCTCCCTATTTCGGGGCGAAATATTTTGAAGCCGAAGGTGATGAAGCTTACACTAGTAGCACGGAAAATTATCATGTGTAGCAGTGAGCATACTGCTATGGCAGCAGATTTGAGAAATGGCCCGCTTCATGTATTCGGAGTACATGAAAACTGCAAGGATTATTACTGCAATGTCAATAAAACTATGACAGATGGAAGTGAAAAGAAGGAAGAAAATCTCGTAGAAAGTCTGAAAAATAATGCCCCAGAGGTGTGGGCTTTGATTTACGCAGCCAATGAAAAAATTGCTTTGAAGGCAGGTCGTTTGTCTAATGAGACAACAAATGTGGCAGAAAACTTTATGAGCGTAATAAACAAATTCAACTGTGGAAAACGAATTAGTTTAGGAAAAGGGGGTTCTTACCAGCGACGTGTTCATGTGGCAGGTAAATATAATAAATAAGGTAATGGTAATAAATATACAGTAATAACAGTCAGAAATTATTAGAATCAGTAAGAATTTCTTTGATTATGGCTATGGAATATCATCATTCTCCTGCTAAGGGCAGCTAACCTAATTTATATGCAATATGTTTTTTTCTTGGAATATAACATTTAAAAATATGTTTTCAGGCCTATCCCTAGCTAATGGACACAAATGGCATGAAACTGCATGGAAGAAGCAAACCTCACAGAGCCCAGGGACACATTTTAAAAAATACATAAAACAGAAGGAACAATGCAGAATACGACAGCAATCTTCGACACGCAAACGATTATTTGCTCCAAGAGAGAAAACCAAACCAGATAAGCACTATGGACCTGAAGCTTGTGATCCTGTTGATATTGACGAAGCACAGTTGAAAATACAGTGTGAAGAACGGTTAGCAGAATTCCAAAAGTCACCAGAAAACATTGCTTTGATTGAAATGTCCACTGTAGGACAGCATGAAAATGATTTATATACTACTCATAGGAGTGACCGTTTGACTGCTAGTCAATTTGGAATGGTGAGTTGTGTGGTGTGATAATGATGTTAGCAGATATGTATATTTCTAATAAAATAGTGGTATTTCATATAGAATATCTTTATAGAATTTTTAAATTTTAAAAGTAAACCAAAACATAAGTACATTTATTTTATCTGGACTCTTCTCTTTACAGGTTTGCAAACGCCGTATTACCACTCCATGTCACAATCATGTAAAGGATATTCTGTATAAAAAGAATATTTGCACAAAAGACATGTTATATGGGCAGCAACATGAGAATGTAGCGAAAAGCATGTTCATGCAACAATATAATAAAATTGTCAGGCCTTCAGGCCTTTTCATTGATGAAGATTTTGGATTTTTAGCTGGCAGTCCAGATGGTAAGTTTTTATTTATCTAACTTCAATTTTATCTTGGTGTTTGGCAAATGTGGCCAAACATAATACTAGTTATAATTGTGAGAAACAAAGAATAACCGGCCCTGGAGTTATAAGAATATAGAGAATTTCTTATATCAACTTTCATGAAGAGCTCCGTCTCAGTGTTTTATATTTTTCATTTTAATTTTTTACAGGTATAATTGAAAATGAGAGAGCTGTTGTTGAGATCAAGTGCTTTCCATCATTGGCCAGGACAAATCAAAGCCTAGAGGAAGCTGCAATAGAAAAGAAGAACTTTGCTCTAAGACTGGATAATAATGTTTTAGTCATGAATAAAAAGCATGATTATTACTATCAAGTAAATTAAAAATACTATTGCATTTCCACTTCTTACTTTTAGTATCTTGTTTTCTCTTACTATAATAAAATTTTATTTCAGGTCCAAGGACAAATGCGTGTCAGCAAAATGGATAAGTGCTACTTCATATGTTTTATTTCAGTCACTAAACCTTTGACTGTAATAGAAGTTTGTCGAGATAATGAATTTATCAGTAATATGCTACCAAAATTATCAGACTTTTTTAAAAACTGCATTATGCCTGAAATAATATTGAGACGTGTTCAAAAAAATGCGAAATGTATAGATTTGAATGGTATGTGCACAATGCTTTTATTTTTTTATTCACTTCATAAATGGTATCAATAATATGTTCCCACTGCTGGGACACAGACCTCTTCTGCGTGAGAGGATCTGAATAAAATATATTATATTTAGATATTGAAATTGAAAAATAAAATTATATTGGTATTCCAGTGAAAAATCTTCCTACAACATCAACATAAGTTGGGAATTCAAGCAAAGCAAAAATTGAAGTAAATTTTTATTTTAGAGCAGCATTGGAGATTGAAGGTACCTAATAAAATTTTGAAGTGAATGGCAAACAATATTCGCCAAAGTAACAAATATACTAAGTATGTTTTCTCTGCAGCAGCAGCAGCAGCAGCAGCAGCAGCAGCAGCAGTGTAGCAGTGGTTTCAAGACAGGAAGTTTCAAGGCAGAGAGTGAAATCAACAAGTCAAATGATTTTTGTTCTAATCGTATTTTGGTAGTAGTTTGTTTAGAATCTACATTATCATTGTATATTATTTTCTTTTTATTTTGTATTTACAAAATAATCAAAAGGTGAAATAATATTCCATTAGGCATACATACTTCATGCTCTTTATGTTTTCGTTTTACTAAAAGCTTTTGTTGAGTGCTTCGAAATTAGGAAATATTTTATTTCACCTTCCTGATTATTATCACAAAATAAATCTTGTTTTAGATTTGTTGTTATCTCTTGTTTATGAATTTTATAGTTTCTTACGTGTTAGTTATGAAATGTCTAATTATTGTAATAATTGGTACTGTTACAAATCATCAGTGTTATTAGTTTTGAGTGAATAGGCATGTATCAGCATAATTCTGTTGCTTCAAATACTTCTGTTTTGATAAAATATTGAATATTCGTAATGTAATAAAATAAAACTGCGTTATATTGTAATCAATGTTGACATAATTTATTTCCAAAAATTATAAATTATGTTGCTTCAAATACTTCTGTTTTGATAAACGATTAAATAGCGTAATGTAATAAAATAAAACTGCGTTTTATTGTAATCAATGTTGACATAATTTATTTCCCAGAATTATTATTTAAAATCAATAAAATAGTTTACGCCAACAAATATTTTTTTATTTTTACCCATACAGAAAAATTAAAACTTTTTTATGTTCACGCCATCTAGTGTTCAATTTTCGTAAACGCAGGGGGTACGTATGTGTGTGTAAACGACACTGTATTCAATGACAGAAGTTATAAACAAGTTATGTGTCGAATTGGGTAGATTTTGAGGCAATGATATGACCTATTCCAATAAAATGTAATATCCGATAACCGCTAAGACTACTCCTATGACTTAATAATTGTCCAATTACACAAAAACCCAAATAAACTAAAAATGTTGACTTCAGCGCCATCTCACGGGAGAATGGCTGGGAGCAGCCCGTCGGTTTCACCTTATGGTAACCAGACAACTGATACCTATACATTACATACCTACTTATATAATTTATAAATACATACAGTATTATAGATAAATTACACCCAGACACAGAACCAACAATAATTATGCTCATCACACAAAGTTTGTCCTGGGTGGGAATCGAACCCACTACCTCCGGCTTAAGGAAGGCGGAAGTAAGTAAAGCAAGCCACATCAAAGATTTACAGGAAGTCTTACGCAGATAAGAGGTGTATGATATCACTATAAATCCATCAAAATGCGTCTTCGGCAAAGAAAACCTCAAGTTCCTGGTCTATGAAGTGTCAAGCAACGGAATCAAACCACCACAAGGAAAAGTCTGCTATCTCTGCTTACCCCAGACCCGAGACGATTCAAGATCAAGACCTACCTACGTAGATTTATCGGCATGATAAATTTCTACCGTGACAGCATAGTAGGTAGGTAGGTAGGTACCTAACGCAGATCACATAAGTACTTACAAGCACCGCTCAACGCGGTCAGTCCTGCACAATTCCAAGATTAAAACAAAGATCAAGTGGAACACAGAAGCGTCACACTCACAAGCATTCGAGTTATGTAAAGTTAGCATAGGTACAAAACGCAGCTTAGTTTGCTCATCCATCTCCATCACCAACCGACGCCAACTCCCTCACGTAGTCACGTGCGACGCAACGAACACCTGCGCAGGAGCTGTCCTTCAATAACTTGTAAACAAGAAATATAAGTACTGCTTGGCTAGGTACCTACCTATTTCTCAAAGAAATTCTCCGAAACACAACAGCGATACAGTTCATACAGTACCTATACCTACGGTCTACGTTGGACAGAGTTATTAGCCTACCTACTTATCAATTTATAGGTAGGTAGGTATGTCAATCAAACACTTCAGAAAAATGTTCGATGGAAGAGAACTCATTGTTTACACCGATCACAAGCCACCATCTGATAGATACCTACCTAACGGCTCGTTCACGACCTTGCCGCTGTGAGCGGCGGCTAAGCGCGGGGCGGGCGAGCGGTAAAATCAAAAGTATAAAAATGTTTGAAGCACGCCACGAGACGCCGCGCCGCTCATAGCGATGAGCGGCGTTTCAAACATTTTTATACTTTTGATTTTACCGCTCGCCGCGCCGCCCCGCGCTTAGCCGCCGCTCATAGCGGCAAGGTCGTGAACGGGCCGTAACGATACCTACGCAACGCAAAGGGGCGGCGCACTCGTCAGCTGTTGTTTATTAGCGAGCTCATGTCGCTCATTCTAGACTGACAGCAGACTGATAAAACTTCAGTCATAACTTAGTAAAGCGTAATTTTAGCTCCAGAATCCAAGTTTCCGTAGTGTAGCGGTTATTACGTGTGCTTCACACGCACAAGGCCCCCGGTTCGATCCCGGGCGAAAACAGTTGCTTTTTGTATTTTATTGCCGATCATAAAAAGTATCTTCACGCTTTTTTATTAATTGGGTGATCAGAGAAATCTGAAAAATAAACATTTTGTTAAAATAAAAGTAAACTACGTACTATTTCTCGTCTTGAAACTTACGTTTAGAAATCTATGATTGTTATCAAGGCCAAGTACCTATGCCGCAAAACCAAATTATTTGTCGTATCAGATTACGATAGCTCACTTTGTTATTTTTTTAGTTGCTTTGTATGAGCTACCTATATGTTATGAAATACCACGTTACCGATTTGGGGTAACATGACATGTAATGATATGATATGTAATGATATGTAATGAATGACATGTACGATAATTCTCCCGTCTGAGCGTGTAACCCATGTATGACATGGGCATACTTGGCCTTGATAACAATCATAGATTTCTAAACGTAAGTTTCAAGGCGAGAAATAGTACGTAGTTTACTTTTATTTTAACAAAATGTTTATTTTTCAGATTTCTCTGAACACCCAATTAATAAAAAAGCGTGAAGATACTTTTTAAGATCGGCAATAAAATACAAAAAGCAACTGTTTCCGCCCGGGTTCGAACCGGGGGCCTTGTGCGTGTGAAGCACGCGTGATAACCGCTACACTACGGAAACTTGATTTCTGGAGCTAAAATTACGCTTTATTATTATACAAACAATTTATTATAATTATTCATCTCAAGAAAATCGTCATACCTACCCGGTACCAACACTCTCAATATTCTGTGAAACGTCTACGTCACACGTTCGACCATACCTACTAACGCTGTGCACAATTCAAGTCACCCTGGAATGAACAACACACATTATTTGTTTCTGAACGCACCATTACCGTGAACGTGAGCTTAGTAGGTACCTACTACAAAATAAAACAAACTAATAATAATGTTTGTCTGTCTGAAACTATTTTTTTTTTTTTACTATTTTAAAATGCGTAAAAGATGTTTATCGTAACCCGGCAAAACCATAGGTATTTAGCAAATGTTTGCAAGTTTAATTTTGTGTTGTGACTACTTTAGTAGGTACCTAGTTTACCGATTTATAATGGTTGACCAAAAACATATTCAAACACATTCAAATATGAAACACTGACTCATCATCACTGACACGTATGACGTAGGTAATCAGTATTGTGACGATATTTCAGAAAAATCACGGGCCAACATGCTGTTTTTTAGTTTCGAATACCACCAAAAATATAATTGCGTATTTAGAATAATTAATTACTATACCTACGATAAATTAGTTACAATATAGTCTCAAATACATTCTGGAGGAAAATTGCAATTTTAATCAATGAAAATGCATAGCATACAAAAAATACACAAGAAATTCCGCGCGCAAATCATAGCGCGTGACAACCGAAATCAGAATGTATTAGAATTATATTTCTATCATAGGTATTATCAAGTCCCAAACAACAAGTGAACGAAGTTTGGCAACGCTTTTTTTGTCAACGTATTCCATTTAGGAAAGAACGGCAACGTTGCTTATAACCTACACTACGAGTATTGGTACCTATTTATGTTGCGCACCACACAACAATAATAAATAATAAGTAAAATTGTTTAAAAAAACATAGATGTCGAAGGTCATTAGTTTTTTGTTATTTTATTCTTGTTTTGATACGGTTGGAAAGGAAATCCAATTATTGAACTAAGATATTGATTTATCAGAAATTATTTTGCACGCCATCTAGTGTGCCAATTTTTAAACTTCGCCTTTCGTTTGCTTGTCAAAAGTACTCAAAAGTCCCGCAGTGTCACGCACACTACTAAAGAAGTGTCAATTTTTGCCGAGATTTCACTATTGTTTTTCTCAGTGAATAATGAAGTTATTGGCTAAAAACTTCGGACGCGAGCACATTTTATTGTAAAGAAGTGATAAAATAATTAGTTTTAAAGAAAGAGTGTCTGTGTTTAGTGTATAACTCTAATGAAAAATGTATGGACGGAGGGGTCGTCGCATCCACCTTAACTTCTACGCGCACGAAGTCGCGGGCAACAGCTGGTGTATTATAACGACCACAATTCAAATATGTATCTGTTTACTTGTGGCGCGTATCATAAAACCGCAACCTGACCTGTTTTGCTTTGCCACAATGTTCTGTAGTCATTGAGTTTGATGCGGAAATCTATCTATCTATATATTAATAAAGACGAAAAGTTTTTAACCGACTTCTAAAAAAGGAGGAGGTTCTCAATTCGGATGTTAGTATTTTTTTTTTTTTTTTTAGGTTTGTTCGCGCTTAACTCCGTCGCTTGCCAACCGATTTCAAAAAATATTTTTTTGTTGGAAAGGTTTTACTTCCCAAATGGTCCCATGAAAATTTTATCGAAATCGGACAAAAGTATGTCACTAAAAATTTAGAAATAAAAATTTTTTTTGCAAAAAAAAACCGACTTCGAAAATAGCACTAAAAAGTTAAAAATAATACTATAACCTACCTATATTAATAAACCTAACCTAACCTACGATTAACCTATATTAAAATTTAACAATTTTTTGGAGTCGGTGCCATACGGTTGGATATAATGTCCTCGGTCTTGGCACCGACTCCAAAAATTTGTTAAGTTTTAGTATAGGTTAATCGTAGGTTAGGTTAGGTTTATTAATTTTTTTTGCAAAAATTTTTTTTGCAAAAAAAAAACCGACTTCAAAAAAAAGCACTAAAAAGTTAAAAATAATACTATAACCTACCTATTAATATAGGTAAAAATTTTTTTTTATTAAGTTTGTTTAAACGCGCTAATCTTTGGAATTAGCAATCGGATTGAAAAAATCTTTTCGTAACTGATAGCCAGATTCACGAGTAATGGTATAGGCCAGGGGTCGGCAACCTGCGTCGAGCCGCATGCGGCTTTTCGATGTAAAGTTGTAGCTCTCCGGTTCCATACGTAAAAATAAATTATTTTACTATCAAAACCAATATCGTGCAATCTATCCTTAATTAAATACTGTAATATAGTATGACTGACTTGCAACGCCCCCGTCGCGGCGCCAGTTATTCATTCTTTTTGTGGCTCTTTAGAAACTATGAAATTTTGTAAATTGTAAGTTTAGGCTCTTCTGTCTCAAAAGGTTGCCGGCCCCTGGTATAGGCTATGTATCACGCTAGGACTTACAGACAAACAAATACATATGTAACCTAAACGCAGGTGAAAAAACGACGCGGACGAAGTAGCGTGCAGCAGCTAGTTTAATATAAATAGACACCATAATGGTCACGATGTGACCTGAATATTAATTTAGCTAATTCAATTAGCTAAAAGAATCAGTATCCCATAAAAAGTTACGACAATATAACATTACTAAATTAGTTTTCTATTCTTTTGTGCTGCTATGGCTTTCGAAGTAGTATAGATAGCGTCAAAGTCAAAGTCAAAGTAATTTATCTGTTGAACATAAGTAAAATGGTACATGGTATAAAAATTGTGTTGTATCACTATGTTTTGCCTTGCAAGGCGTACAAATTTATTAAAGAGCAAGCTAAATAAAAAGCTAAAAAAGTACAGTTTCAGAGTATCGAGTAATAAATAGATCGGACATTTCTTATTTTATGTTTTTGTCATCTAAAAACTCATTGATAGAGTAGTAAGCCTTTTCAATAAAAAAATTCTTAAGTTGCGATTTAAAATGGTTTATGTTACTAATGACTTTTAAAGTTTTTGGTAATTTATTGAAAATTTTTTGGGCCCATGCCGCGTCATCAACAGGGTACCCTTCACGCATTTAAATTCGTTGGAAAAGAGGGTAATCAGTTGATGACGCTGTCTGTACTAATACTTAATTAACTTTCAAAGCGGGCTTCCACCCGTATTTAGAATTTGGGCCTTGGCGAAATTTCACTACGTACTCCACAAAAATAGTATTGAAACTCAACCTTAATTGCTTTTGCATACGGTTTAAATTGGTTTAACTATACATAGTTGTAGGTATTTATAACGCGACTTTAAAATCATGCTGATATTGAACCCAAATTAGATTGATTAAACGTTAATATCAGCAATACTCTCTAAATAGATAGCCTCGAAGCGGATGCAGACCCACGCTGTGCCATTTTTATGCCCTACCCAATCAATCTGCCTAGCCTTGTTCCGACTATGTTGAGGTCAGCTTCCAGTCTAACTAGATGCAGCTGAATACCAGTATTTTACATGGAGCGACTGCCTATTTGACCTCCACAACCCAGTTACACGTAACACGATACCCCTGGGTAAGACTGGTTTTCAAACTTTCGGGCTTCTGACGATTATCAAAAATCTACGAATCTACAACAAAATATTGTAAAACATTTATTTTCGAAGAGTAAATATGGAGTTTCTTGCCCACTCTTCTCCATACGAAATTACCTTTTGAAAGGTGCAATCATTACATATCATCACGCCTGTAATCTCCGAAGGGTTAGGCAGAGGTGAATCTATTAGTTCACCTACATTTTGCCAGTTATGTTTAAGTTCCATATAATAGGGGGTGAGCCTATTGCTATCAACTCGCCCGGAAAGGGGCAACTTCAAAAGTGTGTCTTAATGATCTACTTGACTTTGAACGACAGTCGGGCTCAACGGCAGAAAATATCTGGTAATCACTAATTATAGTTTTTTACAATATCCTGGTTCTGGCAGACATATTCTGGAAACCGTTTTGGACTCCACTGAACGTCCAGCGAAATTTGTCAAAACCTACTTGTCTAGAGATTTTTGTCAACCGCCCACTTATAATGACGTCGAGAATGAGTCACAGTGTTCCGGCCAAACAAAATCTGTGCCAGACCGTACTGAAGAAAGCTAATACCAGCGCTGACCTTGATATAATGAACTTGTTATCCTTATCAGTTATACAATAGTTAATAGTACGCTTGCCTGGGTACCGTCTAGTATGAACTGGCTTGTATACTGTTACAAGTTATCGTGAGTCAAGTTCTAGGCTTTTATAAGTAGGTAATGCAGTTCATAAAATACAAGAGAATTGAGTTTCCATGTTTTTTTTTGAGTCTTGATTAATGTTTATAATAACTAGTTTCATTATCCGCGTGAATGTCGGTTATCGGAACTTTGGGATCCCCGTTTCATCCCCATAAGGGGTGAATTTTGGAAAATCCTTTCTTAGCGCATGCCTAAGGCGCCCATTAGACGGTCATGCAAGCGTCAATCATTTCCATCAATCATGAATGATGGTTGAATGACGGAATTTTATCACATACAATTTTCGTCATGCAAACGTCAATCATCGCATTAGACGATAGGTTTTCCGTCAGTCAAAATTTCTACCATGGTTTTGCCATGGCAAAACCTACCGTCTAATGGGCGCCTATGTCGTAATAACTATTTGCATGGCTTTCAGCGCAATCCGTTTCATAGTTTGAGCTGTGTGTTAATAGATCAGTCAGTAATGGTTGCCTTTAGTATATAGTATGTATAAAGATGAACTATAAAACAACGGGAATAGAGTTGAAAATGGGATCCGAAGTGGGTAATGGTAATGGAATGCAATGCAATGGAAACTTAGGTTTTTTATATAAAGATGGCTAAATATAAACATACTAGCTGTCCGCCGCGGTTACACCCGCGTCTTTGGTTACTGCTCCGCTCCCGTAGGTCGTAGCGTGATGGTATATAGCCTATAGCCTTCCTCGATAACTAATCTATCTAACACTGAAAGAATTTTTCAAATCGGACCAGTAGTTCCAGAGATTAGCGCGTTCAAACAAACAAACAAACACTGCAGCTTTATAATATTATTATAGTATTATAGTATAGATAATATATTGGTCTACTAAATAACCTTTGTTTGAACACTTTAACGTAATGTCATCATCAGCATAATAGCAGTCTGTTTATTTTCTGTATAAACTAAATAAATTATAAAATTGTATCGAAGTGTAATGAAAGTCATGGACTAAAGAGTATGTAGGAAGTATGATGTCATATTTAAAGTTAAGCTTGCCTGTGCGCATACAAACTACGCATACCATAACGTTACGCTTTTATTATTTTCTCGGTCAGTGATCTAACTGCCCGCATAGAAATGAAAATACAGCATTTTCTTTTTACAAGTCATTGTATTATAAACTCGCGTCAAATTGACGTATATTATTCCACGGGAATCGTACATTTTCCGGGATATAAAGTAGCCAATGTGCTATTCCAGACTATAATCTATCACTGCCAAATTACATACCAGTTCAGCCGTCTTAGCGTGATTGAGTAACAATTATCCATCCAAAATTTCGCATTTATAATAGTACAGTACCCGGCGATAAATATTGCACATCGACCTTTATTGTATTTCGTATTTTATACAAAGAATAAAAAGAATTATCAAAAGAAGCAAATCGTAATTGTTTTAACAGCTCCTAATAGACACCGGACTGTTTGTATTTCGTGGGACAGAGATAAGGCTCTACGAAGCCGAAATTAGCCGATTGTCTCTTTTCAAAGGTCGATGTGCAATATTTATCGCCGGGTACTGTAAGATGTTGAATTGTTAACATTTGGTTGAATGGAAATTATATTTTGGATTCAACCGCAGATTTTTCTGATTTAGTTATTGACTACATTTTATTACTAGTAAGTAAGTAGCGATTTATCTTTCTCAATAAAAATAGATTTGTCGAAAATACCGATGATATACTCTGCGATGTACTTATTGCAGTTTGGCTTTTGCTATCTGCTCAATTAAATCGGAATTCATTCCACCGAATTTGTATGACATGTAAGTCTTGTGGTCGAGTGGATGGGCCTTTGTTTGAACCCCAGCTAGCCTGCCATAATATGGCATTACTATTCTACATTGACTGCCCGTTAGTCTCATATCGCAAGCGCGACTACTAAGCGTGGGTTCCTGGGTTCGATTCCCAAAGAAGGCAAAGTGTTATTGGGTTTTTCCTGCAATTTCTCAACAGCCCGGAGTCTGAAAGTCGGTGTAGTGATGGAAATTCGGTCGGGAGAATATAATTAGTATTACATGGAACTTGTTAATAACGAAATATCTGTGCTCTCCAGGTACCTAACCTGGAGAGCTTCGGAGACTACAGCTCGTAATATAGTCTAAAATCTTATTAATCGTCTTGTGTCCAGGGCTACCACGACGTGGCGATCACTCTGCTGCTGGTGTGCGGCGACCGCGCGTCGTTCCCGCTGCTGTGCCGGCTGTCGTACGGGCCGGGCGCTCCGCTGGCGCCCTTCATGCAGACCACCATGCAGCCCACGCAGCACCTCCTCAACTACATGCTGCCGGTCCTCAGCAGGGCGGACAGGAAGCTTTCTGAGTGTTTAGACAAGTGAGTTTTACACGACTATTACGAGAAGCATTACTAGCACTTTCTCCGCTACTTCGTTCGCGAGTTTTTTGTTACGGATCCCTAATTTTTTGACAATAAAGTACACCGTGAATTTTAATCCGTTGCAAATATTTCAGGGGGTGATTGTACTCATGAATATGAATAACTTTTATTAAGGGACATAATACGAAATGTGAAAAAAAAAACAGCTGATCCATACAATAATGTACTACATTACGATCAAATTGATTGCAACGGATTAAAATTCAGGTTGTATAGCTTATAGCACTCAGTGATAACGGAGCTTCCAATTTGCGAAAGAATTGTCAAAATTAGATCCAGAGAATACCCCCCACAACGTCACAAACTGTACCTTATTATAATATTAGAATAGATAAAGTAATATTAATTTGAATAGTGTTAAGAGAAAGGACTTTTTTAAATTGAATCTCACCAGGCTTAGACCATAGGTTAAAATATGATTTGAACTGTTGCTATGTGGATTAAAATAACTGTTAAAAACAGTCATAGTGTTCCGAACGTTTCATTGGCTGTTGTTCTGCATATGGCGGGCTCTATTCTCGCACAAAACAAATATTTGTTTAACCTATAGAAAGTTGTGACTGGTCTGGCTGTTTGTGAGTAAGTAAGTAAGTAAGTAAGTAAGTAAGTAATTTATTTATTTGCATAGAATGTAGGTAAATATTACAATTAGGTGTTACAAAATGATTGGATCCTATACATTCTGCCTTTTGGCATGCAAAATTTTATTAACTTAATACTATTAGGTACTATAATTACTTCGAGCTTTCTAATTACTTGAACAGTTAAATTATTATTATTGAATTATTGTTGAATTATTAATTGAATTATTTATTTTAATGAACATTGTAAATTACTTAAATAGAATTGTCATTTAAAAAGTCTGATACAGAGTAATAACATTTTTGAACTAGTAATTTTTTGAGGTACTTTTGTGTATGTGAGTTACGCACCCGCCATTCAGGAGAAATTCCTAATATTATAAAAAGTGTTCCTAAACAATTTTTGTACGATTTCAGGGCACAAGTAGGCACAATGTTCGCCCTGCCCTGGTACCTAACCTGGTTCGGTCACAGCCTCAACAAGTACACGGACGTGGTGCGGCTGTACGACTACTTCCTGTGCGCGCCCCCCCTGTTCCCCGTATACGTCACAGCCGCCATAGTGCTGTACAGAGCGGAGGAGGTGCTTAACTGTGAATGTGATATGGCGATGTTGCATTGTTTGTTGTCGAGGGTGAGTTTGATTTTTAACAAGCGAACCGCCTCGGCTTTGCCCGTGTGTAGTTATAAACATCACATTCTTTTTATTGAAAATATCATACTAAAATACCTTCCTTTCCAACATTTCCAGTGGATTTTCCAAAAAAATATCTTTCATTGACCTGACCAATTACGAACACATACTAGAAAAATGAATCAATTCAGTCGAGCCGTTTTTTCCTTTGAACATGTGGCAATTGATTTTTAACACGCTTATTTTATTGATATACATAAAATAATATTTCAAAGTTTTTGTTAGGGTCATCGAATTTTCTTTGATTAATTGATAAATTAGCTGAAACGGTCTGCGCTGTTACTAGTCTTGAATGTCAATTTAAAAAAACCATAAAAATCATTTGCAGAAGTTGGCTCTTCGCGGTTTTAAATGATCGCAATGTCGGGAAGAACATGTAACATTCGACTTGTCTTTTAACACCGGTTATGTATGTTACAGTTACCAGATGACTTACCGTTCGAAGACATCCTAGTGACCGCCAAGCGTCTGTACGAGGACAACGACCCCACCGATCTGGAGTCCGAAGTCGCCGCGCTGGAAAGGAGAGAGTAAGTTTACAATACGTTTTTTATTGATGAAAAAATTTAAAAACCCCCGACGATGGCGGCCATCTTGGACACATTTTCATCAAATATAGCTAAGAACAATCCCGACTAAGACTGGTCCGGTTTCCTGATCTCTGCATACACAGACTCTGCATACGAATCCGAATACAAAAAATGTATTTATGTGTATGTATAATACGCTTGCAATATCCGGTTTCCTGATCAGGTTTCCTGACCAGGAAACGGGATATTATGTGGCCAGCCTAATTCAGCTTTCAAAAACAAAAGTTTTATTTTACGAGTATTTTGTAGTTTTTAAAGGCGGGTTGTCCTTTTTAAATTTAATTTAATTAATTTATAAATTGCGTGTTGACTCGTTTTATTAAAACTAGGCTCATTTGATCCTATGTTCTCTGTTTTTTACACATTAAACAATTTAACCATCATTTTCCCCCCCACAGAGAAGAACAACGTCGCCTCGACGAAGCACGACTCAAGAGTCGTCAGATAGCGGCACGTAACCGCGCGGCTGCTGCAGGCTCGCTGCCCGCGCGCATCCGTCGCTGCATCCCGCTAGCTCTGCGGCGCCTGCCGCTGTCGCGCCGCGCCGTGTTCGCGACGGCCACCGTGCTGCTCGGCATCTACGTGTACTACCGCCCCGACCTGCTGTTCAACAGGTAGCGCCACGCCTATCAGTTTGTCTTCTTCCGTCTATAGTTGTTCATGTTGCTGGATTTGTTGGAATGTTAGGACACTTCCTGGTTTTAGGTGCGTTTGGGTTTTTTATTGAGCGGTCTTAGTACTGTGGGGTTACCGCCGGCGGTCTGGGAGACCGGCTAACAAGGCTTGTAAAACTTTTTGTCTTTGTTCAAAAATTGTCGGTTATTCTTAAAACTGATCCGGCAATTTTGAATCGTACAAATGGAATTAAATCGCAAGATAGAAATAAGTTTTACACACATATATTTTGGAATGGTGGTAATCACATAGTACTGTGGGTTTATAGTTAACTCTGCTACTAAGTTTTTTCTATGATGAAATGTATAGTCAGCAAAATAGATAAATAAACAGAACCAACATATTATATTTTTGAATTTTTCTTAGAAAGTGATTTTTTGGTTTTGAATGAAATTTATTTTAATTTAAAATTAGATTACATTCCATTCGAAGAAATCCATCGGTTTCTAAAAAAAACTTCAAAAATATTTGTTGGTCCCAGTTACTGATCTTTTTTGCTGACCGTCCAGTAGCGTTGTTAACTATTAGTCCGTCTATCTCTTGGGTTCCTGAAATAAGAGTTAATATTATTGTAATTATTATTTATTATGTTTTACCTAATTAAATGTTTAATAGACTTTGTGATCTGTTCAATATTATGCTGGATTTATTGATTTCAATTTGAGTGAAGTTAATTTGAATCGCAACTTAAGTTTTTAATTAAATTATGTATATTTTGTTCAAGTTTTTTAGGTGCACTTTCTACTATCCGTTTGAGTTTTGTGTTTAACGTTATTTATCATATATTTTTGTATAGATCCCTTGTATTGATTTCATTTGTTAAATGTAGTCATAACTCAACCAAATGTCAATTATTTTCGTACATCTCCTGTATTCCTTGATCTCATGTCTGGGTATGTTTCCAACAATTCCAACAGCATACGGTTGACATCGCACACTTACCCAGAAACATGGCTAAATGAAACTGCTTGCTTGCAGACTTGATCGAATTTTCGATCGATTCGACGAAATAGATCAAGTGTGTAAGAGCCTTTATAAATAAAATAATGTCATAGAGTACACTGGTTATGGTTTTCATGATTGGTCCAATGCAGAGAGCTTTTACTGAAATATTTTTTTAAATTTAAATTTTAGCTTGAAGAGAAATTGAAAAAATGAAGTTGAAATTCTCTGTAGAATTACTTTATGGCTAAAAGTAATGCTTATTGTCATCGAACATCTATACACATCAAAAGTGTCTAGGGATCAACATCCCTAACAAATGTTAGGGATGTTGATCCCTAGACACTTTTGATGTGTGTAGTTTCGTAAAATCATAGCCACGAAATAAAATGCAATATACAGAGTGTAAAAAGACATTTCACATAGCCATTAACTGCGCATACGCATCCAACAAAGTAACATTATAGCTGGGAAACAACTTTTATTTTCGGTGTGAAAAATCACTCACGCTTACGGGTGCAAGTAATACAAGGTACATGGTTATCTAAAAAAAAATTTTGTACTTAGACCTTCGATATTTCTGTAACTAGGTTCTGAGGTATAGTCCTGAGCAAAAATGATTGCATAATGTGAAGAATATGTAAGTTACGGCTTCGTTGAGTGTATTTTTATACACCTGGTAAACCTGCTTTGCCTGATAAATGAATGAAATATGTAAGAAATACTCGCTGGCTTACCATTGTCATCTCATAATATTTATGTTATTATCTTAAAGATTGTAAACGCACTATTCTCTTGCTGATTGTTAAATTATTCTAAAATAAAATAAATCACCATTTTAAAATGGTCGGTTATTTTAGAATAAATTATTAACATCACCAAACGCGCCTTATCTCAAAGTCGACGTCAAATTACATATTTATTTCAATTTAGCCATGACAGAACAATTTTTCTGACAAGATGTTTTTGGAGTTACGTTTTATAAAAGAATCTAAATATTACGCGATTAATTTCAGATTAAATTACAAATAAAGTCAGGAATGTTTTAAAAGGAGTTGATAGTGCATTTTTCATAAGACATGGTGTTTGGGCAGTGTGGGTGTCATCGCTTATTAGCTTAGACGGCGGACAAACTGATGTTAGAGCAATATGCGCTCTAACGGGTACGGAATAAGGGACAGTATCGTATAACCATTGGGATGCTTGCTAATGTTTAATGTGCGGTAGATATTACGTTGGTATAGTCTGTTTGAAAAATATCTTTACATGTCAGAAAAGCTTAGATGAAAGTGATGAGCGTTAAGTGACGTCTTTGATTACTGCTCCGCTCCCGTTGGTCGTAGCGAGATGATATATAGCTTATACTTTTCCTTATAAATCTGGCTATCATATACAAAAAGATTTTTTCCAATCCGACCGATAGTTTCAGAGATAAACGCGTTTAAACAAATAAACAATAAAATCTTTTCAGCTTAATTATTATTATTAGTATAGATGTGTAAAGTTAATTTTGAAACAGACTTATATTATAGAAAGTTTAGGGCCAGAGAAGACCTTGTATAATATTTTTTTTTTGTATTATTCTTTCTTATGCTTCCCTAGAATTGCCATAATAAACTAATTATTTCCAAATAAATAAAATTTTCCTTTGATAATTTTTAGATGTTTCTCTGTGCGTAAACTTTCTATATTCGTGTAGTATTAGCCCGTTTGGCTAAATGTTCGTTTGTATCTGTGTGCAAAATAGTTTTGTCTTATTGTGAAGATTAAAATGTTTATGGATCATCAGAGGGAATCATACATTTGGCTGTGTTTGATTGACAAATTATAATAATAGTCCAGCTTTAAAAAAATGATCTTCAAGTCTTGGGTGCTCGGTGAGTTCTAGTTGGCAGCGCACGCGCAGCCACGGATCGCCGGCTGTGATTTTATGGGAAAAGAAAAATTGCAAGACCTTGTCGGTTACTGTTCCTGGCATAAAAACGAAAATAGATTTCCTAATTAATTAAAAAATAATTACAGAATCGAATCATTTTATTTCAATTAGGGCAAATTTTTCAATAGTCAACGGAGGGATAAATATGGCGGTTTGACAGCTTTTGTATAGAAATTATGTCAAACTGTCATATTTATTCTTTGGATAAAAGTTTTCTGACTATTGAAAAATCAGACCTTAGACAATTAAAAGGCATTTTTGAATGTCATATACAAGAAAAAAGAATTGAATCTAGTTCCAAAAGGTAGTATCCCCATAGGTACAATTCAGACCAACCGGCTCGGATCGGACCGCATCGGAACGGATCCGTACGCATGCCGCGGCAGCCGTACGCATCCGTACGGCTCCGACGGAGGTAAAGTTGCATGCAAATATGAACTATAATTACTGTTGATACATTTCAATGTTCTTTACCGCATTGTAAAATGCCGCCCGGCCCGGCTCGATGCGAGCCGGTTGGTCTGAATCTTACCATAGAAACCCCATACTTTCTCTACTACAACATCACCAGACCAGTTTCCAATACCAGTTTTCAATAGACATTTAACCAAACGCGCTAGTTTAGGGAGGTTATTATGATAGCATAAGACTTTGAAATTATTATGACTTACAATACTTGATCGTAAGTGAATTATGTAACCGATGCAGTTCAATACTAGATATTACAGGCGATATTATGAAATTTTAATGTGACAGTAAAATAAAAAATGTTTTAAATAGTGCCTCTATCAATGTGTCTCTACTTGTACAGTCAGCGTCACAAGGTACAGTACCCGGCGATAAATATTGCACATCGACCTTTATCGTATTTTGTATTTTATACAAAGAATTATCAAAAGAAGCAAATCATTTGTTTTATCAGCTGCTAACAGATACCGGACTGTTTGTATTTCGTGCGACAGAGATAACGCTCTACGAAGCTGAAATTAGCCGATTGTCTCTTTCCAAAGGTTGATGTGCAATATTTATCGCCCGGTACTGTAATAGATATTTCGAAATTTTAAATTAAAAAAAAACAGGTTCTCATTTATCGATTTCTAAAACTTACAGTTAATTTGTATGCTGACTGTACAAGGTAAAGTTTCTGACGACGTTTTATATTGCTGTAAAATTAGGGGCGCGATTTTATAATGTTTTATAACTTTTTAACTTCTATTTTGTTGACCATACCTTTGTATGAATACCATACGAAGGTAAGGTCGGCATAATAGAATACATACGCTTTAAACGCAGTGTAGTTAGAAAGTGCACGGTAATTTTTGAGGGAGTTTCTTACGCGGTCTCTGCCGGAGACCGTTTGTATGGAAACTGAGAATGATGTTATTGTATGAAATGAACAAATATTGCGAAGTTAAACTTATTATTAAGAAGTGATTGTAAAATGTGTGCTTTAAGTGGTCATACATTAATCACGTAAGGTTTTTTTTAGCAACTTTTTAAACCCCCCTTCCCCTACCCAAAAGCACGTGTATTTTTTTGGTACAAAGATTCTACATTTTTTTTAGAATATTGTCTTTTAATACAGGTATACCTAATCTAATTAAATTACGAAAAAAATATTTTCTCACTACTCTCTCGCCTTGTGATATTTCGTTTTGTTTTTCTACATCTCCCTCCCCCCCCCTTTCGAGCTTCACGTGATTAATGTACGATCCATAAACAAGTATATTCAGAATTCGTTATTATGAGTTTATAAATGCGTCATTTTAATGCCTTATTTAATTTAATTAGTACTTATAAAGTTTTCACAGAAGATTCATGTATGTTTGTATATTTTTTGGTAATGGAATCTTTTATGAATTAATATTAGGTTACAATTCAGGCATAAGTTGAGGCATTTATAAAAGAAAAAAGCCAAATTGTTTGTTAACGGATTGAAAGCTGTTGTTTAAAAAATGTCTGTAAATTATTACATTTTGTGTGTACAGTCACGAGCAAAAACAATTATACACTTAGCAACATTACGAAGCTATTTTATTCGAACGTATTAATTGAAATGCCTTGTTTTTAGGAATATAGCATTTTGAATTCAATACTACAATGAAATAAGTCTTATATTAAAGTTACAACCATTATTTCCCAAAAAAAAACGCTTTTGAATTTTGCTAAGTGCTAACTATTTTTTGCTCGTGACTGTACATCACGGTTTTGGTTAAAAATGTGATATTTCCTTAATTTTAAACATAATTAGGTTAACATTGTTCATTCCTCGTTAGTTGGTATATCCTCACGACCAGTCTCAATGGTGCTGAATCGTGACGTTAAGAGGAATATAAGCATTTACTATTTATTGTTATTGTATGCACTCTAGAACTGAAACACTTGATGTTTTTTAAGGTTATGTAATAATGGAATGAGAAAAAAATATAAATATTGTAAAAAAATAAATATGATGGAGCTCTTAATTATATTCATCTGATGGCAAATTTTTTATCACAGTGCGAAAAGAAAATAAGAGGCAATATTAAAAGCAATGTGATAAAGATTTTGTGACTGACTGTACTTTAAAGTTTAAGTTAAGTTTTTTTTGGCTTTTTGGGTAAAATCTTTTAGTGAGGTATCCTGGGAATGCGGGCAACCCGGCTGACTCCATGCGGTCAATAAGAATTTGAATTTAGTACAGCAACGTCGATTGTGAATACGTGGCACGCACGGGACTACTGCAATTGTTTTCGAAATGACAACTCATATGTCAACCTAGGACATACTTGTACTGCCTTGACAGGGCATAAAACTTCGCTGGTGAGGGGGTACAGCTAGGGATAGGTTGGTTTGCGGCACAAATTTTCGCTTAGATACTAATTTCAAGTTTGTATTGGCCGCATTCCCTCCCCCCCTCTCCTCACAGGGAGGGGGGAGGAAAGACCAACGCCCGGGCCCTACTTTTAGGCACCGCGATCCCGCTGTCTTGGGAAAGAGGGACGGTCTCCGGACAGTCCCATCACCAACTCCTCGGCTCATGTCAGGGTGAAGAGTAGACTACGATGAGCTATATTGGCCGTTTTCCACTAACCGTATATTGTTCGTGGCTAGAGAGGCATCAGTCTTCCTTAAGATACGGTTATTTTAAAGGCGTGTCTAGTACCCCACACAAAACTCAACTGAATTAAGGAGTTGCAGACACCCAGCTAAAAGATTTCTCCTAAAAATCTACGCATGTAAATATGTATTGTATAAAAAAACATCCTAATAATAATAATTGTTTTTTTGTTGTTTTATATTGTTTGCAGTGTTGTTAACGTTTGGTTTATACTATGAAAGAAGTGAGATTGATTGAATCTGAATGTAAATGTAGGTAGCTGTCAAGATGCGACGCCATGTTGTTCCCGATCAAGTGCTTCTAAAGACATTGACAAGGATTTTGTGATCCTTGTGTTTGCTTTTAGAAAATAGCGGCTGACTGCAAGGGCTAAGAAACTTTATATAGAGCAGAATATTTTGAAATCGGTTAATGTAAGAAAAAGTAAATTGATGGCAACACATTTGTCAAGATAATAGATTTGGTTATCACTAAACCAATGTAATATTTTTCTGTAAGAAAAGAAATAAAATATTTGGTTATAACCAAACAAAATATATCGTTATAACTAAACTCATAATATTTGGTTATAACTAAACTAATGATATTTTTTGTTATAACTAAACCATAATTATGGTTATACCAAAACCAATTAAATTATTTACAGAGTGCAAAATATATCTTTTTCTTAGTATATTTTAGGGTTCAACCTTCATTTTTTCCTCGGGGCCTAAATACCATTGCGGAAGTCTGCGGAACTAACCTAGTCAGCCGCTGTACCTTAGTATTATGTATTAAGCTTTATAACGGGGCTATGTAAGGAGTATTTATTTAGAGCGTCGTCCATTTTGTATGTATAACGCTATAGGTTGTGGTGTGTTCACACTTGTGCAAAAATCTATTTTTAAAAGGTTTTAACTTTACGAAATTACCTCTTTTTCATCGATTACAAGGTATTTGCACACGTGTGAACGCATCTTTAGCATAGTTAACGACAGTTTAGTCAATATGGCTGATGAAATGCAAAGTTAAATACATGTTTATTACTGATTGATGTGTTTTATTCGTAGAACTAGACGTTTCTCTCGTACAGAGAGAAAGTCGTATCATTACTTAGGTGAACATACTTATTTTTTCAGTCATTCACCTATTTTGCACGCAGGTACTAACATAAATTAGTTGTCTATGGGTTCTATTAAACAAAACAATCATAATTTCAAATTCACAGTATTCCATTTTCAAATTGCACATTTTGATACTATTCTTTTTTTGTTTTTGAACATTCCAGAAGGCGGGAAAATGGCTTGGAGTTATGACTGTTGGTTATACGAACGGGAATAAGGTACAAAATAATAAAATAAATATTTATTTGGGTTTCTCTTTATTTCTTTTTAACAATCTCACATTTATTGATGAACAATGTGTTAATAAACGTACGCAAAATACGCGCTTAGACTTAATAAACGTAAAATCCTTATTTAAATGGTATGTTTGATGAGACATTGCTTTCTACTTAATCCTACGTCTTGTCTAATAATACAGCTATTGATTTAATTACTTAATTATCATTTCAACTTTAATTGATTATAAAATAAAAACATAAAAAGTTATTGGATTATATTATGATAATTTCTAATAAAATTTATACACCGTGGAATTTTAATAGTTGCTTACCGCAGCGTAATGATACAATGTATTTGCATTGTTGTGCAATAAAAAAGGCAGATTAAAAATTGTGTAAAAAAAACTCGAAAGTGACCTCGAAACAATAAATAATTTAATATTAATGATTTTTTATTGTAAAACTGACATCTATTTGCGCCTTGGCAGTAAAGCCGACTCAAATGCCGTGACGGCAAACTATATGACGCTGCCATGCCGTGACGCATGCACTGCACAAAAATGTTTCACATTTCCCGGGCGACCCGTAACGGCAAATTTTTTTTTAGCGTACCGGTATCTCGTATGCTTCGATAGTACTACTGAGAGCAAATCATTCTGCCACGGGAAAGTAACCATTAAAATCTCAGCGTGTATTTAAATAATAACATACGTATTTAATGGTTTTCTGTAACAGTATCCGTATGATTAAAAAATAAGAAACGTAATTCCTTCGTAAATATTTGCAAATTGTATGTAATCGTAAAAATAAAAACATTTCAATCAAGATGAAAATATACATCGGCTATTATTGAACAAACAATAACAATAGTGTTACCAAACATTTTATAAGTAGATGTTTACTGTTTAATTTATATACAAGGTTCGAGTTTCATGTTTTTCTCAGCAATTGTGTACTTTGACACCACCAATCAATACACACATAATATAATATCACGCCTGTAATCCCCGAAGGGTTAGGCAGAGGTGTACCCATTAGTACACCCACATTTCGCCAGTTATGTTTAAGTCCCATGTAATAGGGGGGCGAGTCTATTGCCATCAACTGGGCACAAATCCAGACTTAGAGGCTGCTACTGAGAAATGCCTGATGGAAATCGAACCCAAGACCTCATGCTCAGCAGTCCCGCTTTGCGATCACAAGACCAACGACTGCCTCGTAAACAAAAAAAAAACGGGTTGCACTCCGGGAGTGCCGGCTGAAGTGAAAACTTGATTATTAACGTTGAGCATGTTTGATATTCTGGAATGGTTAGGGAATAATTTTGCACCAATTGCTTTATCAGTATAAAAGTACTATCATTTATGTGGTAGAATACAATATTCATTTATTGCGCTATCGTACACAAACATGACAATTTATATTACATTAAAAATTTAACTTTAAAACTATTACAATTATCATTCGCGCAAGCGCCCTGCGCTGTCTAAACGAAACAGTAGGCCCAGGCATACATTTTCGCCGCGCCGTAGAGAGGGGATAGCTGTCTACTCTCCATCCGTCTTACTCCGGCTCAACGCCGCTAAAGAAGTTTTCACTTCAAAAAAATGTATTCTCAAATTAATCGGGTTTTCAAGGCTAAAATAAAATGTTGCTTTAAAAAAGTTGCGTCTTGCAATTATTGGTTTAATGGTGTCAATTACCCAATTGTATAAGATAATGAAATCATAACAAAATAAATTCTTATCTGAGCACATTGAGTATACTTATTTAATTCGAAGTGACTTTACACAAGATTACCAAACTTAATTAGCAAGAATTTTAGCGATATCTTCAGTAGACGGGTACTCTCATTAATAAATTTAAAAATTGCAATATTAGTGACTAGTTATTTCATTGCTTGAGAATAGTTATTTCGAATGAATTGCATGGTCATATGTGTATCTACGAAGTACCTAATGTAAACGACGCATTTATTGCATACTTGTATTTAAGCGGACTAAAAAATATCCATTAAATTTCATAGCATTTTAAACCTTATGTCAATGGCATAAAAGTCATGGAAGCTAACCTGTGATTTGCAAGGACGTTATTTATTAAGATAAGTTTAAAATTGACATTGAGAAATAACATAATATCACGCCTGTAATCCCCGAAGGGTTAGGCAGAGGTGTACCTATTAGTGCACCCACATTTCAGCAGTTATGTTTAAGGTGAAACCGACGGGCTGCTCCCAGCCATTCTCCCGTGAGATGGCGCTGAAGTCAACATTTTTAGTTTATTTGGGTTTTTGTGTAATTGGACAATTATTAAGTCATAGGAGTAGTCTTAGCGGTTATCGGATATTACATTTTATTGGAATAGGTCATATCATTGCCTCAAAATCTACCCAATTCGACACATAACTTGTTTATAACTTCTGTCATTGAATACAGTGTCGTTTACACACACATACGTACCCCCTGCGTTTACGAAAATTGAACACTAGATGGCGTGAACATAAAAAAGTTTTAATTTTTCTGTATGGGTAAAAATAAAAAAATATTTGTTGGCGTAAACTATTTTATTGATTTTAAATAATAATTCTGGGAAATAAATTATGTCAACATTGATTACAATAAAACGCAGTTTTATTTTATTACATTACGCTATTTAATCGTTTATCAAAACAGAAGTATTTGAAGCAACATAATTTATAATTTTTGGAAATAAATTATGTCAACATTGATTACAATATAACGCAGTTTTATTTTATTACATTACGAATATTCAATATTTTATCAAAACAGAAGTATTTGAAGCAACAGAATTATGCTGATACATGCCTATTCACTCAAAACTAATAACACTGATGATTTGTAACAGTACCAATTATTACAATAATTAGACATTTCATAACTAACACGTAAGAAACTATAAAATTCATAAACAAGAGATAACAACAAATCTAAAACAAGATTTATTTTGTGATAATAATCAGGAAGGTGAAATAAAATATTTCCTAATTTCGAAGCACTCAACAAAAGCTTTTAGTAAAACGAAAACATAAAGAGCATGAAGTATGTATGCCTAATGGAATATTATTTCACCTTTTGATTATTTTGTAAATACAAAATAAAAAGAAAATAATATACAATGATAATGTAGATTCTAAACAAACTACTACCAAAATACGATTAGAACAAAAATCATTTGACTTGTTGATTTCACTCTCTGCCTTGAAACTTCCTGTCTTGAAACCACTGCTACACTGCTGCTGCTGCTGCTGCTGCAGAGAAAACATACTTAGTATATTTGTTACTTTGGCGAATATTGTTTGCCATTCACTTCAAAATTTTATTAGGTACCTTCAATCTCCAATGCTGCTCTAAAATAAAAATTTACTTCAATTTTTGCTTTGCTTGAATTCCCAACTTATGTTGATGTTGTAGGAAGATTTTTCACTGGAATACCAATATAATTTTATTTTTCAATTTCAATATCTAAATATAATATATTTTATTCAGATCCTCTCACGCAGAAGAGGTCTGTGTCCCAGCAGTGGGAACATATTATTGATATCATTTATGAAGTGAATAAAAAAATAAAAGCATTGTGCACATACCATTCAAATCTATACATTTCGCATTTTTTTGAACACGTCTCAATATTATTTCAGGCATAATGCAGTTTTTAAAAAAGTCTGATAATTTTGGTAGCATATTACTGATAAATTCATTATCTCGACAAACTTCTATTACAGTCAAAGGTTTAGTGACTGAAATAAAACATATGAAGTAGCACTTATCCATTTTGCTGACACGCATTTGTCCTTGGACCTGAAATAAAATTTTATTATAGTAAGAGAAAACAAGATACTAAAAGTAAGAAGTGGAAATGCAATAGTATTTTTAATTTACTTGATAGTAATAATCATGCTTTTTATTCATGACTAAAACATTATTATCCAGTCTTAGAGCAAAGTTCTTCTTTTCTATTGCAGCTTCCTCTAGGCTTTGATTTGTCCTGGCCAATGATGGAAAGCACTTGATCTCAACAACAGCTCTCTCATTTTCAATTATACCTGTAAAAAATTAAAATAAAAAATATAAAACACTGAGACGGAGCTCTTCATGAAAGTTGATATAAGAAATTCTCTATATTCTTATAACTCCAGGGCCGGTTATTCTTTGTTTCTCACAATTATAACTAGTATTATGTTTGGCCACATTTGCCAAACACCAAGATAAAATTGAAGTTAGATAAATAAAAACTTACCATCTGGACTGCCAGCTAAAAATCCAAAATCTTCATCAATGAAAAGGCCTGAAGGCCTGACAATTTTATTATATTGTTGCATGAACATGCTTTTCGCTACATTCTCATGTTGCTGCCCATATAACATGTCTTTTGTGCAAATATTCTTTTTATACAGAATATCCTTTACATGATTGTGACATGGAGTGGTAATACGGCGTTTGCAAACCTGTAAAGAGAAGAGTCCAGATAAAATAAATGTACTTATGTTTTGGTTTACTTTTAAAATTTAAAGATTCTATAAAGATATTCTATATGAAATACCACTATTTTATTAGAAATATACATATCTGCTAACATCATTATCACACCACACAACTCACCATTCCAAATTGACTAGCAGTCAAACGGTCACTCCTATGAGTAGTATATAAATCATTTTCATGCTGTCCTACAGTGGACATTTCAATCAAAGCAATGTTTTCTGGTGACTTTTGGAATTCTGCTAACCGTTCTTCACACTGTATTTTCAACTGTGCTTCGTCAATATCAACAGGATCACAAGCTTCAGGTCCATAGTGCTTATCTGGTTTGGTTTTCTCTCTTGGAGCAAATAATCGTTTGCGTGTCGAAGATTGCTGTCGTATTCTGCATTGTTCCTTCTGTTTTATGTATTTTTTAAAATGTGTCCCTGGGCTCTGTGAGGTTTGCTTCTTCCATGCAGTTTCATGCCATTTGTGTCCATTAGCTAGGGATAGGCCTGAAAACATATTTTTAAATGTTATATTCCAAGAAAAAGACATATTGCATATAAATTAGGTTAGCTGCCCTTAGCAGGAGAATGATGATATTCCATAGCCATAATCAAAGAAATTCTTACTGATTCTAATAATTTCTGACTGTTATTACTGTATATTTATTACCATTACCTTATTTATTATATTTACCTGCCACATGAACACGTCGCTGGTAAGAACCCCCTTTTCCTAAACTAATTCGTTTTCCACAGTTGAATTTGTTTATTACGCTCATAAAGTTTTCTGCCACATTTGTTGTCTCATTAGACAAACGACCTGCCTTCAAAGCAATTTTTTCATTGGCTGCGTAAATCAAAGCCCACACCTCTGGGGCATTATTTCTCAGACTTTCTACGAGATTTTCTTCCTTCTTTTCACTTCCATCTGTCATAGTTTTATTGACATTGCAGTAATAATCCTTGCAGTTTTCATGTACTCCGAATACATGAAGCGGGCCATTTCTCAAATCTGCTGCCATAGCAATATGCTCACTGCTACACATGATAATTTTCCGTGCTACTAGTGTAAGCTTCATCACCTTCGGCTTCAAAATATTTCGCCCCGAAATAGGGAGCTTAGTGTTGGCCAAGATCTAAAAAGTACAAATTATAAATACAGAATAATATGCTACACTGATCTTGAGATGACTTTACTTTGAATTATTTGTTTACCTTGTAGAGTGCACTGGTATAGTTTTTGATTACATGATTCTTGCATTCAATTTTTTTTATTATGTTCCCATATGACACTTTCTCTTTCAGTTTTGAAAACACAGAGGAATCTCCATCACCTATAAATTTCAAATAGCGAAGTTGATGCATTTCTTCACTCTTTTGAAAGCCTTCCACAATAATATCTGATTCCATTGCTGTAGATGGTCCAGTAAAATTTTTGCAGCAATTATGTGCTTTTATATCCATGTTTCTCCTCTCATAATATTGACACGTATAACAATATTTGTTTCTAACACCAAGAAATAGACATTTTTTAGTTTCTTTACCAATAATGCAGGCCTGGAAATGAAAAGCCATACTTGTAAATATTGCACATAATAAAAATGACATAAAGAATCAATATTATTTTTAGTAAAATATTAACTTACCATACCAGATGATGAATCAAAGTTATGCCCATATGACCTTTTCAACCATCCTCCATCTACATATACAGTAACAAATGGAACACCGTCTGAAGACACATGACCTTTTTGAATAGCAATAGATCTTTCTTGTTCACCAGCAATTTTAATTTCTTCAGACAAATGTTCGAACCACACACTGCCTAATTTTTTTTCAATACGACAAAATTTTCTAGCTGACATTGTTGGAATATCCATAAGACTTGTTATGTGAGCTGCTTGAGTGTAGAAGCTACCAGAAGTGACAGTTGCCCACACAAATGCAGTATTTATTTTATCACTGCTCTCCGTAAAATGACTCCATGCTTTATCACACATACTGCACTTGAAAATTAATTCACTTCGAAATCCGTCAAGTCTTTCACTAACAAATTCAATTTGTGAAGATTCACACATATTTCGATGTCTTTCCATTAGAAATGCCCACTGTATTACATGCTTCAAGTCCACAATGCGATACCCAGATATCCCAGATAAACCTTTATTTGGACCAGCTTCCACAATCAATTGAAATGAATCAGTTTCAGGATCAGCTTGTGGCCAATTAATCTCTGAAGGTTCAACCACAGGTTCAGCTGTCACTGTGCTAGTGCTAGGAGCACTGTAGTTGGCCTCCAAGTGGAATTTCGGCGTTACACGCGCATATGTTCTTGGTTGTGTATTTAGAGTACTGAAAGAAACAAATAAAATTGTGATGGCTATAATAAAAGTATATAACCTATAAGCTATTTTCCTCTTTCTCAATATGTCGCGGGTTTTTTTACTTCATCTTATAGTTTTCGACTAAAGCAACAATTTCTTAGGTACGCGTAGCCGGCTGCCAGGTGCAGCGACGACGCGCCCAGCTGTACCACTCAACCGTTACTGTCCACGCTAAACGCTAACGGCCCGTTCGCGACCTTGCCACTGTGAGCGGCGGCTAAGCGCGGGGCGGCGAGCGGTAAAATCAAAAGTATAAAAATGTTTGAAGCACGCCATTTTTATGGCCGAGAGAGCACAGAGAGAGAACCAATTCTTTATTTTTTTTTTGTTTACTTTGTTGCTCATAGTGCCTCTATGCGTATACTCCAACTCCTACACCTTCGCCCGATGACACACTGACCTATACGCTTCCTGATCAGGAAACCGGACATATGCGACCAGTCTAAATCATGCTTATTTGATACGTACATTACAGAGTTATCTATGACGATTTCTTCATTCACTGGCTTCTTCTTCGTTTCTTCAGAACGCCAAGCTTTCAAACGGCTGTAATACAATATAAGATTATGATAAGAATTAAACTTTTGTCTACAGAAAATGGCGGTAGGTAGGTACGATAAGAAGTCGTGTCATCGTGAAATAGCGCGGAATCCCTACATTCTAACTTAGCCGTGTTTACGAAGAAGCCGGATCCAGAGTTAGTAGGTTGTAATTATGTTTACTTACCTCTCTTGACCATGGCATCGAAGTCCACCGCGAACTCGTTTCAAAGATTTGCGCGGCCCCGAATATACGTGTCGTTTGTACGACGTCTTGCTTGTTTGAACAGACATTTTAGACGTAATCTAAATCTGAAATATAGAAAAACAAATGAGAAAAGAAAGAATATGTTACTTTCAGTAGTATTTGAATAAAATATAATAGTATCGTAATTCACAACCATGTCATGTACGCAAGTCTCCAAGAAGATTGGCAGATCATAGATAATAGATAAATCTACCTACCTTCAATCCATTTGAATTGGGTCGCGTTCGGAACAATAAAAAAATGTAACAGTAAAATTTACTTACTTATCTTTACATTTCAATGTTATCTTTATATTCTTGGTAGAATTGGCCGACGAATAAATAAAATATAACTCAGATTATAATATTATGCTATTTATTTGTAAACAATAAAGCACGGAACAGAAAAAAGAATTGTACGTAAGTGAATTATATTTGTTTCTGAACGCACTTACCATTACCACAATATAAAGATAACCAGTAGTTGCACTCGGCCGTAACCTTGAATTAACTACCTACGATTTCATGCTAGGTACTCACGCGTTAGGGCTGCCCGCACATAGGTAGTATTTTAATTTCATCAACCTATTGAGTTTCTTTCTAGTTATGTGAATAAAAATATATTTTTTTTAGTTTAAAAAAATAATTCGTTGTGATTAAAATAGTGTTCAATAAAAATATATGTTGCGTTGTACTTATAATTCAAAGATTTAATAAAAAAATTCGCCGAAAGAAATCAAACTCCAATCCTTACAAACTTCAACATCTACTTACTCAACCAAAATGAAAGAAACATCTAACGAGTAATTATAAAATCTGTTTGCATCTCAGCTTATTAACGTTCACATTACTACCTATAGCTACAGCTAGGAGCACTTTGGTCACCCATCCAATGTCGCACTGCTGCAAACGTTATTTAATATCAACCATCTCATCGCGTGTGCCGTATCTACAGCAATGAAAATCTTACTAAGTAGGCAGGTATCATTACCAGGTTACCATTAAGGTATTACTCTCATAATCATTTCATAATGATATTTCGTCTATGGTAAATACCTAATTATTTAAGTAACTAAGTACAGATAGCCGAAACTAGGAAACTACCTAGGTAGGTACCAGTTCTACGGGAACGGCGTAGGTAGTAGGTAGGTCATTCGTATCACTTTTTACACCCTATCCACAATTTATTTATGTATTTTATTAAATTATTAATAAATTATCAAGTATTTTACTCGGTGGAAAAAGCGAAATGTGTAGGTATATAAGTATTAAAAAAATAAACAAATTACGTAATAGTAGGTAGGTAAGTGTTTAATTGTTTTTAAAGTCTTACCTTTCGTATTTTAAAAAATGTTATCTCTGGGTGCGTTATCGAAGAATTCAAGCAACCAAACACTGCACAATATAGTTTATAATTTCTCCTTGCCATGTTGAGAAATCGCACGCTCACTGCTTACAAAAATATTACACCATCCATTCCTATATAAAAATGTACTCTGTGATCCATTCGTCACTACGGCGCGGCGGCGCCGGCGGTGGCGGCGCGGTGGCGCAGTCAAGACTGTTTGTGTACCGAGAGTGTACCGAACTCGACGCGCGTAGGTATGACTCGCGTTGCGACCGTTTCTATGAAGATCACCTACTGTAGTATTTTTATACTGTGCCATTACCGTGAACGTGAGCTAGTAGGTACCTACTACAAAATAAAACAAACTAATAATAAGTAATGTTTGTCTGTCTGTAATAACAATTTTTTTTTTACTATTTTAAAATGCGTAAAAGATGTTTATCGTAACCCGGCAAAACCATATTTAGCAAATGTTTGCAAGTTTTAATTTTGTGACTACTTTAGTAGGTACCTAGTTTACCGATTTATAATGGTTGACCAAAAACATATTCAAACACATTCAAATATGAAACACTGACTCATCATCACTGACACGTATGACGTAGGTAATCAGTATTGTGACGATATTTCGGAAAAATCACGGGCCAACATGCTGTTTTTCAGTTTCTAATACCACCAAAAATATAATTGCGTTTTTAGAATAATTAATTACTATAACTACGATAAATTAGTTACAATATAGTCTCAAATACATACTGGAGGAATATTGCAATTCTAATCAATGAAAATGCATAGCATACAAAAAATACACAAGAAATTCCGCGCGCAAATCATAGCGCGTGACAACCGAAATCAGAATATATGGAATTATTTTTCTATCATATTATCAAGTCCCAAACAACAAGTGAACGAAGTTTGGCAACGCTTTTTTTGTCAACGTATTCCATGTAGGAAGGGCGGCAACGTTGCTTATAACCTACACTACGACTATTGGTATTTATGTTGCCACACATCAATAATAAATAATAAGTAAAATTGTTTAAAAAAACATAGATGTCGAAGGTCATTAGTTTTATGTTATTTTATTCTTGTTTTGATACGGTTGGAAAGGAAATCCAATTATTGAACTAAGATATTGATTTATCAGAATTAAAGTAGATCATTATTTTGCACGCCATCTAGTGTGCCAATTTTTAAACTTCGCCTTTCGTTTGCTTGTCAAAAGTACTCAAAAGTCCCGCAGTGTCACGCACACTACTAAAGAAGTGTCAATTTTTGCCGAGATTTCACTATTGTTTTTCTCAGTGAATAATGAAGTTATTGGCTAAAAACTTCGGACGCGAGCACATTTTATTGTAAAGAAGTGATAAAATGATTAGTTTTAAAGAAAGAGTGTCTGTGTTTAGTGTATAACTCAAATGAAAAATGTATGGACGGAGGGGTCGTCGCATCCACCTTAAAATAGCAACCAAAAATGTAAATAAAAAAAAATATAAGTAACTAATTTATCATCATGGTAACACACGTAAGAAAAATACATAAAATAAGTCTTTTCCGTCATGGAACGCAATAAAATTTAATTACGTCGGTAAATGATAAATTATAATTTCAAGAAAATAAATACAATATATTACAGAGTATCACAGCCGTAAAAGCTTGACTTTGTCACTTAAATATATTGAGGCGTGGAAATAGAACTATGAGTTTTCATAAGATTATCCTTCAACATATATAATAAACCTTATTAATAAAGCGATAAGGTTAATTTTTCTACTTAAAAGTTAGTTTTAAAAGAGCTTAGATCTAGGTTTTTATTCAGTGGAGAGCGACTTGCTCGATTATTATGTGTTTAAGTAAATATTTAGCTCTGTTTAAAGCATTAAAGGTAACTGGCAAGAAAGTATGATATTTTCTATGTGCAAACTTTATCGTGGTTCTGAACATGAGGCGTGTCACTGCGCAGTAACATTCACATGTGAGCGGGGTGAGGGAGGGAAGGAATGGGGGGGGGTTTACTGCGCAGCGAGTAACACACTTCAGAATCAATGTAAAGTTAGGGCTTATTTCACCACCTTAGAATATTTATATTATTCGTTTAATATACATTTAAATTACTTGGCAAATCAATTCATTAAAATTCTGTTCCATTTTTAAATATTATTATATCTGGTGAGGTGGTGAAATAGGGATTTACAAAAAAAAGCTGTGGTATATTACTATAGACATGTCAATACTTACAAAATAATAATAAAAAAAAATGATTTAATTAAAGTATAAAAAAACAAACTTCATTTTATTTTACTTTCGTTTCATATAACCTACCTCACAAATGCATCTGCACCAATTATTCTAATAGTATTTTTTTTTAAAGACAAATATTAAAAAAATTTGAACAGAACCAATAATCCTGTTACTGTATAAAAAAAACAACAACCAAATTCATACTGATTGCTTTTCCCTTATGTTAACTAAAATACCCACAACTTACAGATATGTTTTAAGAAGAATTTCATTCAACATACACACATCAAAAAAGTCTAGGGATCAACATCCCTAACATTTGTTAGGGATGTTGATCCCTAGACTTTTTTGATGTGTATATAAATCGAAACAGAGTGTCAAAATATACTTCAAGACTAGGGTTGCCACCAATGTTTACGCAAATAGTGTACCTATGTTTACTTTCTAAGATAAAATTAAGATTACATTACAGTATTAATGGTACAGTCGCGGTCATAAGTGGAGTAGCAATTTACAAAGCAAATCGATTGACACTGTGTTATTACGTTCAAAGTGCCTTATATAATGGCCTAATTAAATAAATGATTTGACTTTGACTTTAACTTTGAATACATCACTTATACACACAGATGTAGGTATGGCCTGTACCCCGTGTTCACAGCAATTTAAACTTTAGCATGCTACTGCACTTATGACCCCTACTGTACATCCTTTATCGTGGTAATCTGTACTGTTACATGCAAAAAAAAAAGTTTGTTTCTTTTAGTAAACAAATAAATTAAAACTTCAAAAGTCAAAAGAGATGAAATGAAGTATTTCCAAGTACTTCTTTCCCCTCATAAAGTACGAAGTAGTTTTATAATTCCTACATACCACGAAGAGTGAGACTTGACAAGCGTCAGTAACAGGGAGCTTGCGTACGTATGGATGTACGAAATAGTTATCCTAATTTGTGTATCTATTCAGGGATATTTCGATGACATTAAGATTTAAATTCTTAACAATATTTATTACGAAATAATAAAGATTATGTGGTGTATCAAGTCTTATCTTTCGTCATACGTATTGTACAGTTACCGACACGTAAGTTGGCAAGAGTTTTTGTAGTGGGGGAAGTTTGCGCACGCACAATTTCATACATTTTTATATGCGCGTACTTCCCCCACTACGAAAATCTCTTGCCAATTTACGTGCCGGTAACTGTACCTAAAATAAAGTACAATACTTTATTATAAAGTACGGGTGACAACTCTATTTAGAGCATACCTTAAAATCTTTAAAAAAATCTTCAGACACAAGTTTTTATTCTTCTTAAAATGGAAGGCTGACTCCATCTACACACAATACCTTCAGTTCTTCATGACCAGCTCTAGATAATCTAGGACCCTCTTATCATGGAGGATAGTCAGGTGCTCAGCGCCAGGTAACGCCAGTGACTTGACAGTGTTGCCGTTCCGGAACCTGCGCTTGCGCCAGTGTTCGCAAGCGTTCAGTGAGCGCAGGTTGACTGTGCCGTCGCCGTCGCCCATCGCGAGGGTTGGGTAGCCGTCCAGCCAGGTACCCGGTTTGTATACTAGTCTGTGAATTATAGAAGGATGTGTTAGTGATCTATTTAACATGAATATCAGCAACTACCTCTGTCTGTTTGTCTGTTACGCTTTCACGAATAAACTACTGAACCGATTTGGATAAAATTTGGTACAGGGTAAGTTTGAACCCCGAGAAAGAAGACGAGGCTACTTTTTAATACGCGACTTCGTCTGCGTCCGCGATAAGCGTGCGACATTTACGCGGATAAGTCGCAGACAAAAGCTAGTATCTGATAAAGTTTGATATAATTCATTTAATTTTTGACAGATTGTGGTTTAGCTTGTTTTAGCCTTTTATATAATTATTATACGTGTTAACCTTTCAACAGTAGTTAAATTGTATCCGTATATGCAGTGTACTTCTACCCCGGGCGCGCCAAAGTCCTTCGTGTACCTCTCCGTGTCCTTGCGCATCTCCCACGCGTATGGAAGCTCCATATCACTGTAACAATAAAACAAGTAATTTACGAACAGCTGGTTTTTTCGGAAAAAGTCTCCTTTGGTCAATTTGGGTAAGCACTCTCTAGCATCAGCCGGTTAAATCTGTAATTTTTTTATTATGGTTTGTTTATATGTTTTGTACGCCATAATATGGCAAAACATGCAGATCTACTTGTTATTTTAAGACCTAGCACATATATACTCATGTTTTACAATAAATAATAACATATTCAATTCTCTTAGCTGTTGGCCCCGGCTGTCAATCGTGGATCTTTGAAAGTCGTTACGGGTCGTCAGAAGCCCGTAAGTCTGACAACCAGTCTTACCAAGGGGTATCGTATTACCCAGTTACTGGGTTATGGAGGTCAGATAGGCAGTCGCTCCATGTAAAATACTGGTATTCAGCTGCATGCGGTGAGACTGGAAGCCGACCCCAACTTAGTAGGGAAAAGGCTAGGCAGATGATGATGATTCTATTCTCTTCTATAAGAAATCAAAAGACTTCTAAATACTTAAATACACCTTTTGTTTGTTTCAATTATAAAAAGCCTAAGCAGTCATATTTAGAAACTTAATTAAAAACTTTGAAAAAATTTAAACATATTAAATTATCGATAAAATTAGCAAAAACTAAATTATCCTAAATTAATGGATTGAGCGGAAAATGCAATAACAAGGAAAATTGTTTAAACTGCACAAATATAACGCGGCATAATGAGCAAATGATGTACTTAATATTAAAATATTTAATGCCGCTATTATCTACGTACCTACATTATAACTTACTTGTTTTTGCCCGCGTGTGGAAGGCAAAGTCAAAATCAAATTCGACTCCTTATACCTTAAAATACAGGGTGATTGAAAATTTACCAGGAACCTGGAAAGGGGTCAATGTACAATCAATTCAATGACCCCTTTTCAGGTTTCTAGTAAATTTTCAATGACCCCGTATAATACACTATCTCCAAATTATTATCGGTTTCATAAGTCAAGTATTTTCGAGATTTTGTGTTGAGTCAGTAAGTGTATGACCGTTCAATTTTATATTTTAAGATGAGCAAAGCAGGCCATTATTTTGTCGACATTGTGTCGTTTATCTATACTAATATTATAAAGCTGCAGTGTTTGTTTGTTTGTTTGTTTGAACGAGCTAATCTCTGGAACTACTGGTCCGATTTGAAAAATTCTTTCAGTGTTAGATAGATTAGTTATCGAGGAAGGCTATAGGCTATATACCATCACGCTACGACCTACGGGAGCGGAGCAGTAACCAAAGACGCGGGTGTAACCGCGGCGGACAGCTAGTTTTTTATACTATATCACTTGGTAATAGTGTAATTTTCTATCAGTAAAATAATGTTTGTTATCGGAACAGTATTTCCAGAGATAACCTTTTACTAACATACCTCTTTGTAATATTAACTAGCTATACTCTGTGGTTATTTATGTACTTTATTATTCCTCATGAATTTGGATATCATGTACAGAAATATTTTTTCGAATCCGACTGGTACATCCAGTCAAAAATTAGCGCGAACAAACAAAACAGCCAAAAATCTTTTGAGATTTATTATACATAATTATAGTATGGTGGGTTGGGAGCAGGGCCGTCTGTGACCTATTGTAGGCCCTGGAAACATAAGAATGTGAATGACGTATTCTGATAGCTGACAAATCGAATTTCTTTCAATGTACTATGTTAAATTGAACCTTATTAAATTACATCAAATCAATGAAATACTAATATTTCATAAGCTAGAAACTTATCACAATAACTCGCACTGCAAATAAAATATTTTGTCATTAAATCGGGTGCTATTAGTGCTAATACAGTTTTTGAGGGCAGGCCGGGGCCCCCTCTCGTTCGTGGGGCCCTGGGCACTTACCCAGAGGGGCCCTGAACAGTCCTTCATTCATATAGTTGAAAATCAAGACGTAAGTCTCAAATTTGGAACTTTCTGTTAGGTGAGTCGCGGTCCAATCAACCTTGGGAACAACTGGTATAGATATACCTATGTAGAAGTATGTATTTGTATATACTCACGTGAATAGCTTTTGGAAGTCGTTGATAGTGTAGTTGTACTTGTCAGTCTGGACGAGCACCTCGTTGGGTTTCCAGAACAGAGGCGAAGGTAGCAGCCACGCCAGCGACGGACACGTTATCTGCTGGGTTCGCATGATGCTCTCGCGCAGCATCAGGCTGCCTAGATCGTCACCTGGAGACGAAGGCTTGTATTGTTAAAGTACGTATTATTATCATGGCTGGATTCCTCGGTGGAGTAGGCAGAAGTACTATAGCTAGTAATATGGGGTCGAGGTGAAGAAGCTTCAATGAAAAACTAAATTACATTTCGCTCGAGCTGGCGAGCTCAAGATCAAGCTAGAATTGACTAAAAAAATAGGCAGATATGGAGTGTTTTGCCAACAGAATGAATAATGCACGTTGCCCATCTGGCGCAACACGTCACCTAAGCGTGTCGGTGAGCGGGTCATATTTGCATGTTGGTGACACCGGCCCATAAGTCCTTAACAAAAATCACGACTAAAGAAGTTTTCACTTAAAAAAAATGATGAAACATTTGATCATTTCAAACACCTAACAAAGAAACTTCGACAAACGAAAATCAGTCTTTCGAAGTCATCAGATTCTATTGCAATTAAATCATTAAAAGTACGCCAAACGTGAACTGATCGACATGTTTGTTGTTATTTTATTTGAGCAAGTAGGTACATACTTCATGTGTCACGAATGCAATGTTGATGACAAATAATACCTACATTTTATCCGTTCTTATTACCTAATTACCCAACTCATTAAATCACAGGGTTAGGCCAGGTTTTAAGATAAGTAAGCCATGGTTGGTGGACAGGGGTAAATGAACTGAGCGTGTTATTCATGAAGGAAATAGGTATAACGGGTATAAAAATACATTAATCGTAGGTTGTTATAGCTGGCTGGTTATAATTTATTTTTTTGTGAGCGTTATTTGTTTTTTTTGTAAATAAATCAGTTAGACTCCAACCGGCGTTTTCTTATATTACAACTACCTTCCCAATAAACAAATTAAGAGGAAACGCGGGTGAACTTTTCTCCATACAAACGATCTCGCCTGTTTTCTTTCTGGTTTATGACTTTAAAGCAATGATTTTTTAGAATAAAGTAAATATCAACTATTTTTATGCCCCTATGTTTTCCTTTTTAATGAGACATTATTTTGATAAGCACTAGAACCCACAGAAAATGCTCAAAATTGCCGCTGTGAACAGCGGCCTAGTACCTATACATATTTAAAAACTATTAATGATAAAATAAAAATATAGGGGCATAGTATTTATTCTTCTTATTTAGTTTATGAAATATCTTTTATATTGGTTCAATATTAGAGAAGAAAATAGGCGAGAGCTAAACCCCGAATTATGACTTTTTTATTAGGTTATTCAGTCGGATCTGCAGTTGTCCTTTTCGCACGCCAAAGCTCGCAGAGCGACAGCGATAGTTTCTTCTGATACCTAATTTTCAAAAGTCTTTTCTCTCGCGTTTCCTCTTAAAATCGGTTCATTCATTTCGAAAAATAAGGTCTTGTAAGTTTGTAAGAAATGCCTTACGGCGTAAATGCTCATAACGGCTATGACATGTGATATGTCTTTCTACGCCCCGTATACGCATTGTTTACATTCCATACAGTCGTCCACAGTATCAATTTACTGATGAATCAACCACCGAGGTCGCGGGGACATTGTGAGAGTGCCTGACAACTGAATGTTGCCGATCGGGACATCCGTTGACTCATGCAGTGTTGATGCGTTGTTTTGCAAACAAGATGCGTTGTAACTTGGTGCGTTATTTCACGTTACTACACATTGTAGTAAAATTGTAGTTGTTATGAATAGTTTCGCGGGTTCTCCGTTGTCTTTTTTTGGTTGTATCGCTATCGCCTGTGGTACAGATAGGTACGGCGATAGGGGGAGGACGATTGGCAAAGGCGTTATAGCTGTATTTAGGCGTCATGTCAATGTAATGCGTACCTAATGCGTAAATGTCGGTTATCGCGGACGCAGATGAAGATCGAAATCAAATAAAAAGTAGCCTATGTCCTTAGTTGGGGTTCAAACCTACTCTGTACCAAATTTCATCGAAATCGGTTTAGTAATTTAGTCGTAACAACGCAACAGAGTTATTTTCGCATTTACATAATATTAGTATAGATTTATTTGAGTCTGCCCAGGGCCTGATTAACCCTTAGGCTAATTAGGCTACAGCCTAGGGCGCGAGGATCGGGGGGGCGCTGAAATCGTGTCTTCGCATGCACTAATCTAGCATCATTGCATCTACCCTACATATTTCAACTAGACCGAGACAAAACATGTTTCACTTGTATGATGCCTCTCCTCTTTTTTTTTAATATTTAATTTGTATTTTTTTTCTAGAGTAAATATTTAAAAAATACTCAAGTCGAAGCAACTTCACACACTAGATGACCACGTTCATGGTCAATGGCAATGGCAACTAAGTTGTCTATAGAAACTTAGCCAATACAAGTCATGCGACTAGGGATGTCGATTCTTCCCGAAAAAAATCGATTTTGAAATCTATTCGAATCGTAAACTGATGTATCGATTCACAAAAACATCGAGGATAAAAAGATCGATTTCTAAAAAAAACGATTTTTTTTCCGATTTCATTTCCAATGACAATATACTGGGAAACACTGCATTTCTTACAATTATAACATTTACTAAATTTTCCCCAAAATACTAGGTTTTCCCCAAAGGTTGTCTTACACCTAATTGACGTTAAAATAAATTTTCAATTACGCACTATTAAGTGGTATCTAATGATTTGCGTGGCGGAGCCAGTAGCGATTAAATAATGATTTTATTACTTAATGATTTTATTATGACATCAGTTAAGTCACATCACACACCGCAATATCACGGGTACTTTCAACTATTCTAAATAACTGTATGGCTTTAACTAAAACTAAAAAAACTGAATAACGATTTTCAAGGGTGAAATATCGATTCACTGAATCGATTCAGTACTGCATATCGATTAAAAAAATCGATCTTTTGGGCATGAAAAATCGGTTCGATACATGCGACCAAACACGGCATGGATTTGGATTTTTACTTGGTAGCCTGCAGTCACTTCATGACGTCATGATTTTGGTCTTAAAATGCGTGAGGTACTTTGCCTTTATGTACGATCAGCTTAAAAAATGGTTTGCCACCCTAAGGTAGAATGTCATGTAGATTAAAGGACAACGTTAGTTTCGCTTGCAGATTGATCTGAAAACTTTTATAGGTAGTATGAACCATTAAGGTCCGACCGAGATCTCGGTCTCGGCTATTCTCGGCTAAAAATCAGGCCGAGATTCTCGGTCTCGGCCTATATACGCCGAGATTCTCGGCCATGGCCGAGACTGCTCGAGGTTCAATAAATCATATATTTTCCTTAGATTTACAGCTTACGTGCGAGTTTAATTTGGAGTTAAGTTAAATTGGCAAGTAGGTATCTAGTGTTATTTAATTTCTTCCTTTTTTACTTGTGTTGTTTTAATTAGCGAAATGGTATCATTATTTCACATTTTCATCTGTCGATCGGCATTATTTGATAATTATGTAAAATTTTCCGGTCAAATTAGACCAAAAAATAGGTGTGAAGGTACAATAATTCGCACCCAGCTGAAAGTTGGTAGGATTGTTCAAAACACCATCATAAATTAAATCTAAAAAGTCCTCATCGATCCGTCACCTGAATTCTTTTTTATTAAATCAGAAAAACGGATTTTTCGCGATTTTCAGCAAAACGGTACTTAAATTTTATTATAAAATTAGTTTAGACAAAAATTGTAGATCAGATAATTATCTATAAAAATGTCTAAATACTTTTTACCTAAGAGCCACCGTTTCAGAGATATAACGATTCAAAAAGTTGGAAGAGTTGTAATCGTCATAATATGCACACGTTCTACGCCACCCTTGGGGTAGTGTACTTAGCGCGTTTCTTTCGTGGTTTCGTCTGATTCATGATTCTCTAATACTTCTGGTATTCTCTAAAAAATCCAGGTGTCGGATCGATGAGGACTTTTTATACTTCATTTATAATGGTTTCATTTCGTGATCTTTTTAACATACTACTAAATGTTATAGCGTCATGTCTCGGTCTCGGTCTCGGTCTCGGCCGAGAATTTTATTTTTCTCGGTCTCGGCCGAGACAAAAAAAACAAGGTTCGGTCGGACCTTATAGCGCAGGCCACACCGCCAGCTAGCGGGCGGGCGGGCTAAGCGGGCGAACATCGTTTCACCTCTTTACATACTTCGGTTCACACCGCGAGCTACCGACTAACCTGACGAGCTAAGCTAACGAAATATCCGACGATTCCTAGCTAGCGGGCGGGCGGGCTAAGCGGGCGAACATCGTTTCACCTCTTTACATACTTCGGTTCACACCGCGAGCTACCGACTAACCTGACGAGCTAAGCTAACGAAATATCCGTCGCTTGTCTGTCCGTAGTTTTCGGTGTGAACCCCATAGTTTAGCTCGCCAATATTTCGCGTAGTTTGTATAGTTTCCTTCGTTCGCTTCGCCCGCCCGCTTAGCCCGCCCGCCCGCTAGCTGGCGGTGTGGCCTGCGCTTTATGAACCATGTTAAAATTTTCACACTACTACTCTACTCAGTTACTACTTTTTAGGCCGTCCGTAACACACCTAGCGGGGGCGCGTCCTCATAATTAGCCTAGGGCGGTCAGAACTCTTGATCAGTCGCTGAGTCTGCCTCAATGTACCTATTGGCAAAACATAATGCGCATATTTTCATGAAAACCCAATTACGCATAACTAAATAAATGATTAATTGATAGAAAAATTAACAGTGTTTATTCAACTTTCGTTGGTGACTGCACTATTACTTACCATAAGAAGTACCTACTTGTACTACATACATTATTCCTGCGACGTTGAAAACTAAAGTACACATATAATATAGACACATGTGCGTTTCAATGTTATTTCCGCATGTCTGCAGTTCATGACGTCATAGAAAGGAGGTCAATTCGCGTGTTGTATTATCTACATAATATCTTATACTTATACATATGTTGAAAAAAAAAAAGTAAACAAACTTTTGTAAGTACCTATTTGTTCCGATTACAAAAAAAAATTCATACTTAGATGTAGATAGTTTTATAAATAATACAACTTATATTCATATTGAGGGTTCAGACCAATAGATATTGGGGGCTTGTCTATGCGCTACTGCTGAGCATGAGGTCTTGGGTTCGATTCCTAGGTCGGGCAAAGTGTTATCAGGAAAAGTTGATAGCAATAGGCCCGCCCCCTATTACATGAGACTTAAATATAACTAGAGAAATCTGGGAATTTTTTATACTATTTTCATATGATGTATGTACCTTATGTGTCTGATAGTGGCAACAGTGACGAGTATCAGAGTTGGAACAATTTACGTTATAAAGACAGTGGGCAAAAGACACCCAGCTCCGCCAGCCATTAATTATATATGAATCGAAAGACCTACCAAAACTAAGCATTTTTAGTTAAGACGCTTAAAAAAATATCCCGGAGGTTAAATGATATTAATAAAAAACTAAAATATTTTTACTAGTAGGCACCGTTACTTAATATTATAATAGCAATACAAGCCTCGTTTTAACTGCCGCCTTGTTCTCGTGGTCGCAAGCACAACTGCTGAGCTTTGGGTCCTGGGTTCGACTCCCAGGTCGGGCAAAAAGTATTATTAGGTTTTTCCATTTCGAATTTCTCAGTAGCAGCCCGGAGTTTGGAAGTTGGTGGTGTGATACCTCCAATCCTCAGAAAGCACGTAAAGCCGTTGGTCCTACGCCTGATCTCTCTCCGGTTGTGTCAGATTGCCGTCCCAAAAACAGAAGGATATGGCAGGTGTGCGCGGCAACGCAGTGAGGGGACGTCCTAGATAGACCTACACTGACTTTATTGGTGAGGTTCTTCAGAAAGGTCGGGTGCGCAGTACTCGTAACCGGCGTGCTTGTATGACGAGATGTATGAACCCAACGAGGCGAAAGGTGTATGTATGTAAGGATCGTAGCAGGTGGCGTTCTGTGGTTTCTGCTTACCTCCATGGAAAAGAGGCGTAAGTTTATGTACGTTTGGTGGATGGTACTTTGTCTTGTTTATCTCTGGGTCATTGTAACTGAACGAAAATATCGACCTTAAGACCGATCTACGCTTTAGTATGTATACCTTTTAAGGATATTGTGGGTTGGATCCTTTTTGCATAACTACGTACGATTAGTCAATGAAAAAGTGCGTTGCTACTGACATTGTGACAGTGACAGTGGTTTCTTATTACGATACCTATTTAAATAATTGACTAAGTACGCTTCCAAAAGCAAAGTCTGCTTTGTGATTTAGTTTTTGTTGAAGTGGAATTATGTTTCTTCCTAGTCGTGGAACAGTTTATTTGGTTTGCAATCGCTTCGTATTGCGCATAAGACTGACTTTGACGAATCAATTGTTTCAAGAAAACCCAACAGTCGCAAGATTCATAATAAATAACGTTGGATTAGACCAAGTAAGTACCTTCATAAATTGCCAATAACTACCGACACTAACGTGGATCCGGTGTCGTGATAGCCTAGTGGTTGAGGTCAATGCAGGGGGTTGTGGGTTCGAATCCGGGCAAGTACCAATGTGACTTTTACAATTCATATGTGCTTTTTAAGTTCATGTTTAAGTCTAATGTGGGTGTACTAATGGGTACACTTCTGCCTAACCCTTCGGGAATTGCAGGCGTGATGCTATGTTATGTTAATAAATACTGTTTTGTGTAAGGTAAAATAAGAATTAAGAAATAGAAATATAAGTGCCTACTGTTGACATTGAATGTAAGAAAGTTACATAAAAAAATGTTTTATTTTTCTAAGTTTATTAAAAAAACAACATTCTTTTACTTTAATCATTATTGTAACATATGTAGGTCCACTGGACCCTTGACTGTAGAAACGTTACTATTTTTCACCACGACAGTTAAGGGTTAAACACTGTTTAATTGCTGTTTTTAGTTGATAACGCAATTACTGAGTTTATATTATGTTAAATTGCAATTTAAATAATGGTTTATATGTTATACTTGTTTCAATAATGCTTAGTAAGTTAAACCCATTCGACTTAAAATAAAAAGAGAACCCCGGGATAGAATTTGATGCGCATTGGCACAGAGGCACATGGCTGTGATACCTTCCAAACAAAAGTAGTCAAAGCTGTGGCGGACTTGGGTGTGCCGTCCATACTACTGTTGACATTGAATGTAAGAAAGTTACTTAGAAAAATGTTTTATTTTTCTAAGTTTATTAAAAAAACAACATTCTTTTACTTTAATCATTATTGTAACATATGTAGGTCCACTGGACCCTTGACTGTAGAAAGGTTACTATTTTTCACCACGACAGTTAAGGGTTAAACACTGTTTAATTGCTGTTTTTAGTTGATAACGCAATTACTGAGTTTATATTATGTTAAATTGCAATTTAAATAATGGTTTATATGTTATACTTGTTTCAATAATGCTTAGTAAGTTAAACCCATTCGACTTAAAATAAAAAGAGAACCCCGGGATAGAATTTGATGCGCATTGGCACAGAGGCACATGGCTGTGATACCTTCCAAACAAAAGTAGTCTAAGCTGTGGCGGACTTGGGTGTGCCGTCCATACTACTGTTGACATTGAATGTAAGAAAGTTACTTAGAAAAATGTTTTATTTTTCTAAGTTTACTAATAAAACAAAAAAAAACAACATTCTTTTACTTTAATCATTATTGTAACCTATGTAGGTCCACTGGACCCTTGACTGTAGAAAGGTTACTATTTTTCACCACGACAGTTAAGGGTTAAACACTGTTTAATTGCTGTTTTTAGTTGATAACGCAATTACTGAGTTTATATTATGTTAAATTGCAATTTAAACAATGGTTTATATGTTATGCTTGTTTCAATAATGCTTAGTAAGTTAAACCCATTCGACTTAAAATAAAAAGAGAACCCCGGGATAGAATTTGATGCGCATTGGCACAGAGGCACATGGCTGTGATACCTTCCAAACAAAAGTAGTCAAAGCTGTGGCGGACTTGGGTGTGCCGTCCATACTACTGTTGACATTGAATGTAATAAAAGTTACTTAGAAAAATGTTTTATTTTTCTAAGTTTATTAAAAAAACAACATTATTTTACTTTAATCATTATTGTAACATATGTAGGTCCACTGGACCCTTGACTGTAGAAACGTTACTATTTTTCACCACGACAGTTAAGGGTTAAACACTGTTTAATTGCTGTTTTTAGTTGATAACGCAATTACTGAGTTTATATTATGTTAAATTGCAATTTAAATAATGGTTTATATGTTATACTTGTTTCAATAATGCTTAGTAAGTTAAACCCATTCGACTTAAAATAAAAAGAGAACCCCGGGATAGAATTTGATGCGCATTGGCACAGAGGCACATGGCTGTGATACCTTCCAAACAAAAGTAGTCTAAGCTGTGGCGGACTTGGGTGTGCCATCCATACTACTGTTGACATTGAATGTAAGAAAGTTACTTAGAAAAATGTTTTATTTTTCTAAGTTTACTAATAAAACAAAAAAAACAACATTCTTTTACTTTAATCATTATTGTAACCTATGTAGGTCCACTGGACCCTTGACTGTAGAAAGGTTACTATTTTTCACCACGACAGTTAAGGGTTAAACACTGTTTAATTGCTGTTTTTAGTTGATAACGCAATTACTGAGTTTATATTATGTTAAATTGCAATTTAAATAATGGTTTATATGTTATACTTGTTTCAATAATGCTTAGTAAGTTAAACCCATTCGACTTAAAATAAAAAGAGAACCCCGGGATAGAATTTGATGCGCATTGGCACAGAGGCACATGGCTGTGATACCTTCCAAACAAAAGTAGTCTAAGCTGTGGCGGACTTGGGTGTGCCATCCATACTACTGTTGACATTGAATGTAAGAAAGTTACTTAGAAAAATGTTTTATTTTTCTAAGTTTACTAATAAAACAAAAAAAACAACATTCTTTTACTTTAATCATTATTGTAACCTATGTAGGTCCACTGGACCCTTGACTGTAGAAAGGTTACTATTTTTCACCACGACAGTTAAGGGTTAAACACTGTTTAATTGCTGTTTTTAGTTGATAACGCAATTACTGAGTTTATATTATGTTAAATTGCAATTTAAACAATGGTTTATATGTTATGCTTGTTTCAATAATGCTTAGTAAGTTAAACCCATTCGACTTAAAATAAAAAGAGAACCCCGGGATAGAATTTGATGCGCATTGGCACAGAGGCACATGGCTGTGATACCTTCCAAACAAAAGTAGTCTAAGCTGTGGCGGACTTGGGTGTGCCGTCCATACATTTGTGCCCACTATCCTTTGTTCTGAAGAAAATGCAGATAAATATACACATCAAAAGTGTCTAGGGATCAACAACAATGTTATTGATTAGGGATGTTGATCCCTAGACACTTTTGATGTGTGTATTTATTATTTTTGTTCGCATATTCTGTCCCACTTCTGGACATAGACCTCCCTCCATTCCTTCCATAGTTCACGTCTTGCTCATCCCTCCAGTTTTGGAGGAATACGTCCAGTCCTATGTAATAACAAAAAAATATATACTTATATATACCTACCTACTAGTTACGCGTCGACTTGAGAACCTCCTCCGTTTTTTCGTCGGTTAAAAATAAAAGCTGAAAAATATATACAATTGTCTTACCTATAGCAAACACCTTGACAGCCTTCATAGACCCTCCCCAGGGCGTGGACAGCGAGATGAGTCTCCGGATGTACTGGTCCTTCCACTTCTGAGGCTGCAGCCGCAAGAAGTGCATGGCCATCAGCCCGCCCATACTGTGCACCAGTAAGGTCACTGATGTCTTATTATTGGCCGCGTACGTCGTCTCCACTAACGTCTTGAGGTCAGTGAAGAAATGTTCGTTCTCGTCTGTGGGCAATGCGCTGTTGTTATTCGTTAAGAACTGTGGATATTTAAATATATGGGAAAAGGACCAATGCAAAATAATTTTTGAGGTAGGGCCAAGGTTGCAAGGTCAGCACGGAGAATACAGATGCAGCGTAATAGAAAAGAGATCTATGCGTATGCGCAGCAGTGGTGGAAAGCGTGAGAAAGAGAGAGAAGAAGACTGTTAAATATGAATTTCGATGATTAACTCTTTCTCTTAATAATGTCATGAACATCGTTTCTGTTTTTAAGAAAAACGTTGCTACATTTGCAATCTCATAATAATATATCGTGGGTGCTTACTGACATACACAAATAACTAGATCCGGAACAACTATCTGTAGACCATACAAATATTTGTTTCGTGAGGGAATCAGCCCGAGACATACAGCGCAGCAGCCAATCGTTCAGCCGCTGCGCCAATCGTGGCGTTCAAAATGCAGATGTGCGGCCACTATGATCATAATCTAATCCACTTTTTTATCGATAAAGAAATTATTATTCTCTCGACTACAGAAGAACGCAGAAGATATTATAGTGCCAAGTGTGTGCGCAAACACTGGTGCACTCAGGGCCCGGCGATCTAGCTATTTAGCCGCTCCGGGCAATATAATATTCGCCGCCCTTTACACTAACACCTTAATAAGTCATGAGCTTGCTATTCCAAAGATGGAATGAATTTAATATTATAACACGTTAGTCTACTACGGTTTCTGAACAAGTTTACAAAAAATCATGAGAGTATGTTGGACTTCGTGCAACCGTCCGGCACACTCAATTTTGCCGCTCCTCATTTTTGCCGCACTGGGCATTTGCCCGGCCGGCCCCCCCTTAGATCGGGCCCTGGGTGCACTCCCTCTTCCCTCACTCTCATATTGATGTTTAGACAATCTGACACGACCAGGGAGAGATCAGGAGCAAGATTAACGGCTTTTGTTGCTTTTGTTACACCAGGGCGTTACACCACCAAGATTTAAACTTCAGGCTGCTATTAAGAAATTAGTAATGGAAAAACTCAATAATAATGAGCTCGGCCTGGGAATTGAACTCGCGCTAGCGACTACGAGACTAATGGGGCAGTCTTTGCACTATAATGTAAGCCAGGCATGTTCTAAGTTCCTAGTAATTTCGTTCCTTGTCCCTTTGTAACTTTTGTATATGAATTGTTTTGTGGGAATAAGAAAAATAATATTTTATTTTTTTGTTTTGGGGGGGGGGGGGGGGGTTAGGTGGGGTAAACATCCGCTAAGAAAGGATTTTTTAAAATTTACCCTCTAAGGGGATGAACGGGGGTCCGACATTTACGCGGACGAAGTCGCGGGCAAAAGCTAGTTTTTATATAATTATGATAATAACACTTAATAATAATAATAAATAAAGAAAAAAAAACTTACTTGGAGCCTTTCTAAAATCATATGGAGCACCGAGGATAGACACATTCCTCTTGTATCCAATCTTGACTAGTAAATCAGCTATGGTGTTGAAGTAAGCTCCGGTACTCTGATGTGATGGGTCCAACCATTCCACAGGCTCCGGATCACCCCACCCCGGTATCCTGATGTCCACACCTTCTGGACATTTCGTTGTCCGAGTAACATTGTCATACTCTAGCTTCAAGTTGTCTACCCAGCAGTCAATGACGAACGGCACCAGGAGTTCGAGATTGAGCCATATGTTGAAGTAGTTAGAAGATGTTTTTGCACAGATATAGTGTACCACACTTGTTTTATTCAGTCTTGCCTCGAGCTGGCTTCCTCCGTCACCTGGGACTGTTGAATGAGTAAAGGCATTATTTTTCAATAATAGGTACAATTATAATCATCCTTTCAACAAATGCATGATGACTGTATCATGATTACAGATTGGTTAATTGAGTGCATTGTTACTTAAAGTAAATTTTTCGCTAGGATAGTATGGATATGACTTCTAGAAATACTTGATTCAAACAAAAAGAACTGAGGCAATTTTGAAATTGTTGGAATGTTTTTGATACAAAAGTCCATTCCATACTAAGCCAACACTAGTAAGTTTACATCTGGTCCAAATTGGTCAGTCATGATCAGGGATTGGATAACCAATCCCTGATCATGACTGACCAATTTGGACAAGAACATTAGATATGAAGTAAAGAAGATATTATCAATATAGACTTCTAAAACTCAGTCAAATTCAAATGAAGCTTGTCATTTATATGAAAAGTAATGAAAATTATTTATGTAATGTCTCGGATTCGATTATGATCTGTTTCCTTATGATTCATAACTAAATACGGGGTATAAAAGCCACATATAACATAACCATTTATTGAGCATAACTTATAGCTGGAAAACAAATTTCATTGTTGATGAAAATTACTTATTTTAGTAGCATATACTGTAAGACACAAAACATTGTGCTTATGGGTGTGGCTAATAGTACAGAGGTTGTGTAGGTATTTTATAACATTCAGTTATAACATTTAGAACTTGTTTTTGTTATAAAGTTGGAATATTGACCTTCAATATCTTAGTGCCCAGACGTTCAAGTATGGTTCAGAACAAAAAAATTGTTGCACTGATGTGAGGAATATGAAACCTGCAGCTTTGTTTAAGTGTCTTTAAACAAAGATCTACAAAGTATAATGAATACTTTGTAGATCTTTTACATAACAAAGTAAACAATGTCTATGTTATGCTTGAAATCCATTATCCATGTTACAGGTACTTGAACTTCAGACCTTAGACGTTTATAGAATATTCTAGTTTCAAAAGTAAACAAGCATATGCAAGTCACCGTGTCTGATAATAATGTTTTAGTATTACTAATTAAAATTAGCAAATAATTATACAAACAATTACCTCCACTGCACAGCTGATAAACATTTGTTTATCACCGAAATAATAATTTAAAAATTCCCGTTTATAAGGAAATTGATTAACAGAAATACTGTTACAGTATTTTTTTATTTATGATATAAAAAGAAATAGAAATAAAGAGCACATAACTTTGTAAACACTATAGTATACAAGTTGTTTATTAACAGTAAAATTCTATTATCTATTTCCTTTAGTTTTAATAATCATATTCATCAACTAGTTTATATTATGCATTGGCTTACTTCACTGTAACTCAAGAAATCTAGAAGTTTTCTACATGAATATTCTACAATAGGTATCAAATATATAACGATATACTCACTGAGGATTACAGGCGAAAAACCAAGAGAATTCCGTGCAAGCAGGCCGTAAGTGAATAATATAAGAAAACTTAATTTAATACTCGTCATTTCCTTAAACACTGAATTTCTAAACGGAATTGAGTAGCTTAAACAGTTAACAATAAATGCTTTTACGCAATAAACGATACATCCGACCACTGCCGATGTTTTTAACTAATTGTCTGTCTCTGTGTGCTGTGTGCAGTGACGTAGCACAGGATCGCACGATGATAACTTGAAATTGGCGGGGGTAAGTGTACGACTGATAACTACAGTTATAAAACCGCGTAAACAGTCAGCTGGCCCGCATTTATGTCAACAACATTGTTTTGAGATTGATAAATCAAAACACGGCCGTGAAGAACGACGATCACACGATAATCATACGATATTCCGATATTCTGCCGACAGCCCGACACCGCGCAACATTACATCGACTGACGCCTGACAGTCTGACACTGACACATCTGACATAATTTTCGTACGCAACATTCCGTTCCAGCCTGGAGTAGGAGTATTGGTCAAGATTGCTGTCAGTTTTGATATTAGACAATATCTAGTAATAATGCCGAAAAAAGATTGTTTATTATCTGGCACATATTTCGGCATAAAATATCACATTTACTTCTATTTTACTTTTACTTTGTGATTTAACCTAAGTCCGAATACCCAAGAAAAGTGGTTCAATCCATCATGTCTCAGAACATTAGAAAACAACGGATCGTAAACGTCAGATATACGAATTCGTTCTGAAACGTTTTAATGTTTAAAATCTCTAAACTGCTAACGTTCTAAGAGGCCGGATTTGACGTTTCTCCTACGTAATAATTTGAAAAATCCAATTCACAATCCTGAATAATTACTATGTTACCCATACACTATAACAACGAGTATCACTTGTAAACATTAAGTTTAACTTAATTTTGAAAAAATACACTCACAAACACGAATTAATTGCCGATTTATATTTTGACAAGACGTTTTGACAATACTACACAAAGGATTTTGATAGCTGTCAAATCCGGCTTGTTACAATGATAACTGTATAGTCTCTAGTAATTTCTTTTTAACTTCTGTTACTATTAACATTACAATAAAATTGTACTCAGGTACTTAAATATACAAAAAAAAATTGCAAACCTTCAGTTTCTTAACAAATATTGAAATGTTGTAAACATTTCGTTATTGTAATGATTTTCAAAATTTCTGATCAAAGACGTTTAGAGCGCAGGCGCGGATCTTTCAAAAATGGACATTTCGACTTCATCATTTTAACTTAGTATTTATCTTAATTTTAATAGGTATATTTAAGTAGGATTTGTATTATATAATTATTAAAAATGTTAGAAAAACGTTACAGTAAGGGATCAAAAACAGGCGTGTATCGCTTTCGTGTTAATAACTGAAATGTTTTTGCAGGTATGTTGAGTGCACATTTAATCAATATTTTATTCAGGATTACGAGTTTAACTCAAAATGTTTATTTGCAGGGTCGTGTTATAATTGTTTGGTTATCTTGGCTTATAGGAGGTATTTGCGGAGTTGTTATTTTGTTAGTTATAATTTGTTACTGCCGCCTAATGCCGCGTCATCAGAAATCGTTTGGTAAGATTAATTAATCTTTTTTTAAAATTTGATATTAGAAATTTGCAAGATAAGTAATTATTGATTTTTGGTCTTGTTTTTCAGATGAACAATACCTTAAAGAAAATTATGCTATCAAAGAAAACCATGCATATTCTAGTCAGGAACATTATAGGATGAAACATGCTGAGGTATTTATTTTATTAAAATTAAATTAAATGATAGAACTTTAGTACCTACATAAGTGCTTGTTTGGTATACAAAACGAAAATTGTTAAAGTTTAAGAACCATTGTTAGGCAGTTCCTTTAGTTTAACCATAATAGGTATTACCACAGTAATTTTAAATTCTGAAAAAATCTGATTATTAAGTAGTACCTAACCGATGTAAAAAGGGCACTTAACGAAGCTAAACAATACATGTTCTTCCCACCATTACGATAGGTATTTGTTCTTTATGTTTTGGACCATAGGTACCTGAAAACCTTAAAGTTACGGAGATATTGAAGGTCAAAGATACAACTTTTTTTTTAATGAAAACAATATTTAAAAAAAATAATTAAACGTTACCATGATCGCGTTGCATGCTGAATAATTTGCAAAATGAAACAGTCATTTTTAAAACCAATAATAAAAGTAGTTTCCTAAAATTTTTGCTCAATGTTACCTAGTTTGATGGGCAGTATGCGCAGTTAATGGCGACGTGTTGTGTCTTTTTACACCCTGTATAAATCTAGGGAGATCAAAAAGACGCTACGGAATCCTAGGAGAAACTCCAAGCTATTTCAACTTCTTTTTGCGAGACATCTCCGATTTACAGAAGCATGCATTATTTACAGGTGCAGATACAGCGCCATGCACGTCCAGTCAGCTACGCAGGTGACGCGGAGTGTCGGTCTTCGCGGGAGGCTCGTCACCCTCCGCAATGCTACGTCAACCGCGTGCCAGATCCGAGGGACCAGTGCGTGCAATACGCCTCAAGCAGTAGTGAGTACCTATAAGTTTTGCTAGCGGAGTAACTAAGCACTTATGTCATTTTTTATATTTTGGGCTAAGAAGTATTTATGTGCGCTATGCCGCCAAGTTGCTACAGTACCAAATAACTTTTACATAAAGAAGGTTGATATTGAGTCCATGAAAATGAAACTGGGACTCATATTTTTTATTGATTTGTCTAACGCATTTGACACAGTCTCAAGCTCGGAATTAACTGAAAGACAACCTTATAAAACAGTATTGAATCCACAAACCTGGTAACAGAAAAACGTATAAGAGTCCGATCATAACAACGGCTATTTACATTTCATTTGAATAAATACAAGATTGAGATATGGCGTACCCTAAGGGAACATTTTAGGACCAATACTGCTGTTACAGTTCGACTTTGTTTATCAAGTTCTGCTTCAAACGTAATTTTGTTTTAGTGTTAGATGAAATAGACAATGCAGCAAACATCGACGCACTAAAGACGAGGTCATTACCAGCGTTCCTGAGACCCAAACCACGACCACTCTCTACAGAAGACGACCTGCAACAACTATATGCTAAGGTTAGTGATATATCTGGTCCTTGATTAGTTAACTGGAACGAATGCACTCCACTGCAAGAACATTTGTAGTTTTACTTTAAATTCAGCTGGACCTTGGTACTCAGAATCACAACAGAGCCACGACAGGTATGCTGTGATTTGAGATCTCGGGTTTACAATGTTTAAAATGCAAATAAAGGCCTAATGCAGAATGCTTATTCCCGAATCTTCAAACCTCATCAACTTTTGAGACATTCTTAATGTTCATTCTGTCGCTACAATTAACTTTAAAGTGACAGAGACAGCATGAGACTTAAGGATGACTTTAATTTAAGTTGCTGTTGAGTATTAAGCCATATGTCATAATTCTTTAGCAAAGATTTTATTCGTCTCATTGATTCTCAGGTGAATTTAAGCAAGAAATACAAGAATCGCATGCGCAACGAGCACGCGGCCATCATCGCGCTCAGTAAGTCACACAGCCAGTTCTTTGATGCCGATGCCGTTATTGTCTATGACCAGAGGACTGCTCTCTAGTATCAATGGGATAAAATGTACTTCAAATAATATAGTCTGTTGCTTTTAATGTATTTACACTATGTTATGTTTATAGGTATATAGTTTAGTTTGAAGACTTGAACGTTGTGCTTAATTATGTATGTCATGTATGTATAAACAATTTCTACCGACTTCTTCCAGGTATTGCTAATTCTAAACAGAATGACACATCAATACGTACATTTTAATCGACAGACTTAATTACTTAATAATAATAATAACTACGATTTGTATGGGACAAAATAAAATAAATCAAGTTGAACCTGCCGTGTTCATTAATGCAGGTAATTTTACATTAATAAGAACTAAATAAAGTTATCCATAACTAGCGGGCCCGGTAGACGTAGCAGCGCCACCTACCAAGTCCAATTGTGAATCTTAACCACCCAGGGACCCACTCAAACACACAAAAAAAACCTTTAAATCGATCCAGCTGTTTATGAGAAGTTGAGTGACATACACGTGTTGATGAATTATATGATACATTATAAAGATAATTATATAGGCAAATATACAAAATGACTAGGACAATTTTTATGCTAAGGAGTATTAACCAATTAGCATTGTCCATTGTAATAATCAAGATCCAATTGTCAATGGCCTAAAATAAAAATGGCTTTTAAAAAAAGGTTACCAAAGACTTTGATGACATCGTACAATAATTCTAGGTATTATGTAAAACAAAATTACAGGTTCTACAAGGAATTGGGATCAGTAGTACCTACGTAATGGCTTGCAAACAGTTTTTGCCAAATTGTACCTACCTAGGTATGCTTGTTGTAAACCTAAAACATGAAAACGCCATAATGCTAAAGAACCTTTTTGGGGAAATCCTCATGGATACCCTCCATCTCGGGAAAAGGGAGGGATATATCGGACTATCACCGACTAAAACCCCCACGGTTACTTGTACCACCATGACTTGACACATGCAGGATCTTCGACTGGTGTTGGCCCGCCGTCAGCGGGCCCCTTCATCGCTAAAGGACCCACTTCGTCCCAAAAGACGATGAAATTTGCTGAAGTGTGCTTTTGTCACGATATCTGCCCAAAGTCAGATAGTTTATGAGAAATCTTCTAGAGAAATCTCATCGCTCAAAATCTTCTAGCTAGCAGTATTTTTTTGATATTTTTTCTACTGAAGATAAATTGAGGACAAACTATGACCCGATATGTACCTATTGAGAAACCTGGATAAGACAATACCCCTACTATTCAATTCGCCTGTGGTGCTATTCTGTAAAAATCTCATTTAGTTAGTTTAGTGAAGATTTTTCAGAATAGCACTGCAGTTTGGTATAAATCGCGCTACCGTGAGTGTGTCTTCACGCTAAGCGTTTTCCAGCATCAGCATTGACGTTGCAATGACTCTTTTTTAAATGCATGTCTAACGTCGCGTAGATGTCATCGCGCCGTTGTCGCAGCGTTCACGCAACATCTACGCTAAACCAACGCAAGATATACTGTGCATGATTATAAATCCAGACTCTGAGAAATATATGGTTAGAATTTACTGGATATACCAAACTAAATATAGGTACTCTTATATACTAAAGTAACTTCCAATACCCCTACCCGACCTCACCTACATATCTACACTTTGTACCGTAGCGCACAGCCGTAGTTGTAAACATTCGACGTTTGAAATGTTGTAATAAAAATTAATGTAAACCATAATGCAGGTAGATAAATGCATAGATCTCCCTACTTATCAATACATAACTAAGTAGATTTTTTTTTAATCACCGATCACTGATAAACCATTTTGCAGTTTGCTACAGTTGCTCACATGAGAAAGAAATAAAGTCTGTAAGTACGTAGGTATACGTACCTATCAATATTCAAAATTATTAAATTGTTAATTGTAAAATTGAAACTAATTTCTATTTTTGAGTAAATATTGGCGAAATTGTGATGTAAACTCGTGTGATAATTTATTTTTTAAAACGAAATTGTGGCCTAATTCTAACTTTTTTAAATGAAAACTACTACCTACTAGGTACAGTCGTCGACAAAAGTTAAAAAATAAATTCACATTTCTTACAATAATGGTAAGTCTTGTAGCATATTAGTAACTAGTTTTTACCTTACTGTGTCTATACAGACTACTAATTTCTAAAGTTAAATTAAATGTCTAGTAAGTTCCATAGAATAAAATGGCGTTTGTTCACGACTGTACTTAACTTCGTTATTGCGCAAGTGCAAGGCTTTATTGCCTCCGAATCAGATTTGTCGTGATTTGAGTCTAGGAAAATGTCCCCCCCATTTTATATCATTAAAATGGAACGATATGTCTATAACAGAGGTTCCCAAACTTTTTTATACTGTGACCCCCTTTACATAATTTGTAATTATTTCTGCGACGCCTTTTTCTTTTCGCTTATCTAGAAGATATTTGTGTGTAGCCCTAAGGGTGCGTTCTCACCATGACGTGACGACAGACTATCGTGTTGTTTAAAGCGTTGCTATTTATATGGTGTTCACATACCTATAGGACGACAACAATTAACTGTCGTCCACGACTTTTTTGCAGTGACGACAGATTGTCAAGTGTGGGAACAGCTAGAGACGACAGACATAAAGATTACTGTATCAATTATTACTATTCAAATTGCTGGAAAATATATCAGTATAATGATTATACTACAATCAATGCGACTGATGCCTGCCATCGCGCGTCGCTCTCGGGATAGCTCTTCGACGCCCCCGAGGGGTCGCGACGCACAGTTTGGGAACCTCTGTTCTATAGAATACATGACGACTAGGCGAATTTCTTACGTTTTTCTATAAATGTTGAGCTGTATCGAAATATTAATAATTGAATGTATTTTATCAGTAACTGTAGATTTGTTTATGGAAAATAAAGGTTTTGTAATCAGAGTTTTTCTTTTGTCTTATGATTTCGGTAAACCTAACTCCTCATAGACTACGTGAAAAGAAGGTAACTGCCTTAATTGTGTTAGATATAATGTTTTAAAAGAAAGGACAGACAATTTTTTATAGTTACCGGTACTGTCCATGAGTTTTTTAGGCTAGGAACCTTAGCGGGCGTACACAGAACAACCTAAGTACTAAAGTTTCAACACAATCGGATCATAGAAAAAACATTTATTTTTGTTTTATAAGTAGATTTTATTAATGAAAAATCAATACCCTACAGCTAAGTAGCCTAAAATAATCATAATTATTCAATTAGTTGCAACACAAAAAGCTCATAAGTGCAATCATTATTAATATAGATACTCCTATGAGTTCTAGGTAATACAATAAATAACATGACGTACTTACGCCATTTTAATTAACTAGCCTCTGCCCGTGTCTTTGTCTATGTAGATTTCAGAATTAAGCCCAAAGTACTAAATAATCCCACGGGAACACAGAAATGGGATAAAAAGTAGCCTACCTATGTGCTAGGTATTTCATTTATATTGAGTAAACTTAGAAAAAGAAGCCTAGAATTTTTCCTCCAAGATGTTTCCTTCTGGCTTCTTCATGGTCTATGAGCCGAACTGTCGTGACGGTAGCAGCTTAGTCCACCTCTCAATGTCATTGATGGGAACGTCGAAGCGGGGTGAAATGACTCCACATTTGTTTAGTCTGCCGGTCAGATTGACAATGTAATCTTCCCAGCTCTGTGATCATCGACGATTTCAAATTCGCCAATGTAACCGTGCTTCATCATCACAGTTAAAAACTTGACGATAACTTTGGAACAAGGCTGGATAAGCACTTGTTTTTTGCCGCGCTTCTCAGCATTGTGGATTGATTTAAGAGCATCACTCAATACGTTCATACGCACCATGGCTAGGATTTAATACCCGCCTCAGCGAACCGAAATGACAGAACACTCCGAAAGGAGCTATACCAGACTATAATATATATCTGTACCAAATGAATCTACTTAGGTTTGTTTCATCCATCCAAACTTTAGCATCTATAATACTAGTAAGAAATAAGATTAATGCTTGATTCTGCCAAAGAATATGTAAAACATATTTTGGTTTCCTGCTATGGTTGCTTGGCAGTCCGCGTGCTTTTGTTAGTTAGGGTCGTTATACACATAAGCGTTTTTCAATACAACGCTATCAAATAATGCCGAACCAAATAGGCCAACCCACTTAAGTGTATAATGACCCTTATTGACGCTACTGTGTAAAGCTACCTCTATTTATAAGCGAAGCATATTCAAATATGAAGTAAGTTATAATGGGCAGAAGCTGGCGAGGGTTGGGTATGTCTTGAGACGCAGCAGCTCTAGCTCCGTTTGCAGCATCACGATTTTGGAGTGGTTTGCTTGCACTTGGCGGATGAGCCGGCTGCGCTTCACGAGAACTTCCATCCTAAGAGGAATTGTAACATTATAGATTGGGTAGACACATGAATCGAAGGCACACGATGCGGAGTAGGCGCTGCTAACTGAATAGATGATCGATCTGACTGAATGATCAGATGTTGCGATTCAACATTTTGCTTGATAATAATCTTTACTGCCAAAGATACGTAGACATTTAAAACAGCAAAAAAAAATACAATTATTATTTTGAATATGACCTATCAATTTTAAACATTCAGGATTCTGTTACCATGGATTCATTACATATTAGACATCTAAAATTAACTACTTAAGTAAAAATACTTAGGTATAGCTTATCTAAATACTATTCTATAGTTCCTAGGTAACCCTCGCTGTCAACTTTATAGCGACACTCAGTCCTACAAAATGCTGTTCGATTGTAAATAGAACCCAAGGCTGAACGCTGACTCCCAAAATACAGGTCCAGGCCTAGTTTGGGGTTAGAATCAAATTTGTGGCAATACATTCATGTGCTATTTTATTATTACTTGCTTGTAACATGTATTTCTAAGTGTCAAACAATTTTTTTTTAATATTTAGTTTTCTCATGCAGGTAGGATGTATGTAGATACTTACCTAAGTCTATACTCGCGTCGGATCTTGATGGGCTCGAGTGGATCCTCTTTGAGTCTCTTGTCAGATACCTTCACGGTAAGACGCATTATGAGCTTCTCCAACTTGTTCCGAGCTGCTTCAACTCCCAACACTTTTAACTAAAATAAAAATATAAAAAATCTAGCTTTTATTTAAATGCTCTACAAATCCTTTCAATTGATACCCATACTATGGTAGTACCTACGTACATAGAAAATAACTACTCCGCCATCTTGGCTGGTCCGCCATTTTGGATTTAGGATGACGTCACTTCACTTACCATGCATTGTCATCCAAATAAAATGTGCTTGCAAAATTTCAGCTCAATCGGTTGAAAACAACTGCTTTAATATTCAGTTGTAAGATTTGACCCGCGGAAACAAACATATGGTTATGCAAGTTAATAAAAGCATATAAAAAGTTCCTTAATATAAGAAATGTTTAAGATAACATCCATCGTTTTTTTAGCAGGCCAAATAGTGAAGTATCAAGCAATTTTGGATCTTGGCCTCATATAGGTATACAAGTTTCACAAAAATTATAGAATAGAGGAATGAGGTTATACGGGACCGTTGCGGATTAAAAGAGGATGTAGTGACAAAGTTAGAAAAGGGTATGCTTAGATGGTTCGGTCATGTTGAGAGGATGAGTGAAAGACGATTAACAAAAGGTATTTATTAAATATGGCAGAGGTGAGTGGCAACGCAGGGAGGGGTCGCCCTAGGAAGACCTACACTGACCTTATTGGTGAGGTTCTTCAGAAAGGTCAGGTGCGGAGTACTCGTAACCGGCGTGCTTGTATGACGAGATGTATGAACGTAGATGAGGAGTAATGACGAAAGGAGTAAGGAGTAAGGACGAAAGGAGTATGTAAAGATCGTAGCAGGTGGCGTTCTGTGGTTTCTGCCTACCCCCATGGGAAAAAGGCGTGAGTTTATGTATGTATGTATGTATGTATAGAATAAAGCCAGCCCGGTCTTACCTCAAGTTCTTCGCACCTATGTATTTGGTCGTTGATCATCTTTTCAGCGCCCGCCTTAGAAGATTCATTCTCCTTCTCTACAAGTACGTAGTCTTGTTCGTCATTGTAACCAAGCTCTTTGTTCTTCAGATACCGCTGTAGTTCTTTTGGAATCTGGTGAAAGAGAGGGTAGCTTTAAACTGTCAGTAGAGTGACCGTAGTTGTGTTTATCTGTGCCACTCACAGAGGTGACTCGATTTGTAAGGTTACCAATACCAATCAAAATTAACAGCGCCCGTTCACGAACATGACGCGTGGATTAGTGTCAAGGGCGGATCCAGGGGGGGGTCATGTGTGTCAAGTGACATGTCACTTAATGGGGTCATGACCCCCATGACCCCCCCTGGCACTAAAGCTGGGTCCGCCCTTGATTAGCGTGTGAATCCAATAAGAAATTCTGTGTAATACGTAGTTACCTTGAGCCTCTGGTACGAGTACAGCTCCTGTTTCATGTGCCGCAGCTTCATCTTCATCTGCGCATGCTCCCACTCCTTGGCCAGGATGCCCTTGCGGAAATTCATCTGTTTGCGCATCATGTGCAGCTTCATATCACCCACTCTCTGTTAATATTGTACAATAACTATAAAGCTGCTAATTATTAGTCTAACTATTCTAAGCAAAAGTTTTAATACCTAGTAGACAAAGAATTGTTTTTGTTGTATAGTAAAGTAATGTGGTAAAGTAAAGGTGGTACACATAGTGGTGTACAGGTGTATTGATTTCGTTATATTAATTTATTTGGAAGATTCTGGGTTAGTTTGTTTTGGCATAAAAGGAAAAAGTTTCAAAGTAGAAAACCATAACAGCTGGTATAATCATAAAAACTGACCATGGCAAAGCTAAGACAGTGTACTATGTTACCAGTATGAGGTTATTAATCTTCTCGATGTCTTCTCTGGGAATCAGCGTAGCATCTTGGAAGTCTTCCATGTGTCCAGACGTCACGATCTCCACCTGTCCCGCTGGCAGCACCAGCTAGATCAATGCGGTTAAGTTTTAAGACGTTTTATGAGCCGCGAGTCTCGGCAGCCAACCTCAATCGATGGTAACAAGCTAGGAGTGTAGGAGATAATAGTGTATAAGTACATCAGCAAACACAGATGCACTCTCTCCCCTCACTCCTATAGTCCGATTGGACGGCAATCCTTTACGACCGAGGTGTGATCAGGGGCAGGACCCACGGCTTTACGTGCTTTCCGAAGCACGGGGGTGTAACACTACAGACTTGCAAATTCCGGGTTACTAATGAGAAATTCCAGGAATGAATGACAATCCCAATGACACTTTGTTCGACCTAGGAATCGGACCACAAGCCACACCAACGGGACAGTCGAAAGAGGCAGTGCGACGTTGACATTAACTGAGTACTTGCCTGCAAATATTTGTTCCTGGCTTCGAGTTCTACCTCTTCCCGAAGCTCTAGTATCTGGGCCTGACATTCGGCTAGGAATGTGCGCCGAGTTTGGATGGCCTTGGACCAAACGTTGAACGCATTGTCCACGAACGCCAACTCTTGGACCATTGCTCTCGTCTGTGGAAAACATTTAGTAATCATTATCTCCCTGCCCCTTTTCCAGTTTATTCGTCTTCTTTAATTGGGTATTTACACCATTAAAAATAAAATTTCAAGGCAAATACCCAATTCATGAAAGTCAAAGTACCAAAATTTAACGAATGCAGAGTCACGATTTCTCGCGGAAGTTCCGCACTTACGGAGGTGAAGGCAAGGTTCAGTTACAACCCTACATACTACCTACTTACTTTAATTTCGTTCTCGATTTTGGTTCTCCTCAGCTTGCACATGGCGATCCACATATGTTCGTCCATCACTGGTGGCATATTGCTTATCTGGTCCTGCAGTTCTACCCTAAGGTAGCGATGAAATCAGATTATTGTAAGTTATTTGTGAATGGATTTTAGGATGTTGTTTTATTATTGTCATGGTAGCTTAATTATGCCTGCGACTTACTCCCTTGGTCCCAGACCTTTGAAGAGCTTAGCGAACAACAAGTTTTCACTAGCAATATCTCATTACAAACCGAGCCTATAAGGCTATAATAATAGTTAAAAGATTTGCCCCATATTACGTGGGACTTAAAAAAACATAATTGGCAAAATGTGGGTAGGTATACCTACTAATGGGTACATTCTGACTGACCCTTCGGGGATTACAGGCGTGATGTTATATGTTAGTGAAAGAATTGTCTCAGCAAGATGAAAAATATTTGGCCAGTCGTTATAAAAGATCGTAGGAAAGGTTCAAGGTGGACATAATATGTAGGTATTACCCCCTGAAGTAGTCGACACAGTCGGGATGCAGCATCGCGGGCCGGACACCGGTGGCGGTGGCGGTCGCTAAGTCGTACAGCACCACGGGGATGAGCGTAGCGCGCTGGTGCCACTTGGGACGCTTCCTGGTGACGTCACATACAATGTATTTTTATTCAAAACTAGCTGGCCCGCCACGACTTCGTTCGCGTGGTATCCTACCCCTATCCTACCGATACCCCTATCCTACCCCTACCCTACACCTACCCTACCCTACCCTACCCCTACCCTACCCTACCCCTACCCTACCCCACCCCTACCATACCCCTACCCTACCCCACCCCTACCATACCCCTACCCTACTCCTAACCTACCCCTACCCTACCCTACCCTACCCTACACCTACCCCTACCCCTACCCTACCCCTACCCTACCCCTACCCTACATCTACCCTACCTCTACCCCTACCCTACCCTACCCCTACCCTACCGTACCCCTACCCTACCCCTACCCTACCACTACCCTACCCCTATCCTACCCTACCCTAACCCTACATTTCCGACTTTTTTTTTTCATAAGAACCTTCTCCTGACAATAACAAACACAACAAAAAAAGAATTATCGAAATTGGTCCAGCCGTTCACGCGTGATGCCGTGACCAAGAAAAACGGGTTTCATTTTTATATATATAGATAATAAGCATACCTTTGGTCTGTCAAAAATGCGACCCAGGGCTGTCAAAGGAGAAGAGATCTTTGAAATGGAGCTCTATTATGGAGGATTTTCATTGATTTCCGCACTGAGTCCTCAATGGTGGACCATTATGCATGAGCCATTGTGGTTTTCACTCCATCTGGAGATAGAGCTCATCTGGGGAAGTTTATGGGTTGCTCTAGAAGTCTGCAACGGCAATTTATTTTTAATTTTTTTGTTATTTAGAATTAAGTTATTTTAATTTTGTTTTTGTTTATATTGGGTTCTGGTATTATTTTATCATTGGAACATAAACCTAACTGGCGAAATGTGAGTGCACTAATGGGTACACCTCTGCCTAACCCTACGGGGATTACAGGCGTCATGTTATGTTATGTAATAAAACGGTCAACATACCAAAGTCAAACTTACCTGAAGAACTTAAAGGCCTGCTCAACGATGATCGGCGACACATCAGCGAATTGGTTCTTCAACGCCTTATCCAATTGCCTATCCTTAGCCATGAGACTGTCGTACATAGCCTGGCTTTCCGTACTCTGGTCCTGTATCTCCTGCAACTCTGCGCTCAATACTTCCACCTGGTTCTCGTAGAAAGCTATTTCAGCTCTGGAAATAAAGGAATATGTTTAATTTGAGACATTCATCATGCAGTTCTCAGTTGTAATTACGCTCTAATCCCGACCAAATTTTAGTCACGATGGGCAACTTCAATGCAGGCTGGCCAAGTAAGCAGAAGATATTGCAGTGCACAAGTAGAACGTGCACAAACACAAGTGCACACCCCTCTTCCCTGACTCTCATAGTCCGGGACGGCAATCCGACACAACCGCAGACAGAACAGGTGCAGCTTTACGTGCTTTCCGAACCATTCTGAATAATTCCTAATGGAAATTCCAATAACTTCACTTTGACCAACCAACAACCACTTTGACCAACCTAGGAATCGAGTCTAGGACCCCACGCTCAGCAGCCGCGCATGCGGTCACGAGACCAACGGGACAGTCAAAAATTACGATAGGTATTATACACCTAGCTAACTTAAAAGTCGAAAATCTACGATTTAAGTGCATGGTAAATAGTTTTTAGTCAAACCTCATCTTGTCTAGTTTCTCATCTTTTTCCATTCGGTCCAGATTTCTTCTGCGTAGACGCATAAGATTGAGGTTCTCTTGGCCAATGACGGAGTCCACCTTAAGCTTTAAAAGCCAGGTTTCCTTCAACTATAAAAATTACAAAACCTGTTGGATTATAATATTCATGGTTGCAAGTACAGTTCTACGTGTGGACGAGTCATTAAATAGGCTTTACCGGGTGGTATCTTTGTCAGTGTTACCTTCTGGTTGAACTTCACGATGCCTTCGTTGAGCACCTGCGACAGCTTGGCGTACTCCGCATGTAACATCTTGCGGTACTTGTCCCGCTCCTCGTTACGGAATCTGACCTTCCCTTCGTAGTCGAATACTTGCCGAAGATCTTCCTCGTTGAAGGTCTCTGGATCTTTGTCCAGCTGGATAAAGAAGGGTCTCAGTTGGGTCACCCGTACGTACTAATTCACAATCTCTCGAAATGTATGTTTAGAATTGATTTAAAAATTAGCTTGCGCGCCGATTCGTCACACCTCCGCCACGCCACGCCGAAGCGAATTACCAAACGCTTATCATTTCCTATTTATACATGTTATAAATCAAATACCCTACACACGTTACTACATACATTCGCACCTACCTTATTTAATTTGGAAGTACCTATCTTCAGGTATTACTAACGCTATCTAAATGAAAGTAGGTATAGGTATGTCCGTTTATCAAAACGAGAAATCTTGATACTATTTACTTTCAAATGGGACCCATACCATTAGGCTCTGGACTATCTTTGTAATTAGACTAGGGTCGTTGAAAAGAAATCTTATAAAGTCTGTATCTGGTCAGACTTGAATAAACTTCTGAAAACCAAAAGATACAATAAGCAGCATTGTTATTGACCATGCACTGCGGCTTAGGGATGGGCTTCTTGATCTCCTCGTGCCACAGCTTCTCAAGCACGCCATCCATCATCTCGATGAGCGCTCGCTCGCGGAAGTCGTCCTTCGGCCCCGGGTCTGGCGGTATGATCACGATCTGACTCGGGCTAATGTAGGGCTCTATCGCACACTGCGTAAGGAACATGATTACTTGGTTACTAAGTAAGAATGATAATAATTATTGCCTAGCCAAGACTAATTAGATAGAGGTCTCTCAGGTTGGTTAATTGTTGTGAGAAATAAAAGGAGGACCAACAGCTCATGGACAAATCGACTGTTGGTAAAATAAAACGTTTCAGACTCGTAATTTTCTTATTATTCTCAAACATCCCGTAATGTTTAGTAAGAAATTAGAAGAGCATTATAATTGGAAATTGGAGTTGGTAGGCGTTGGTTAAAATACTTAGAATGAAACTCCATTAAATTTTGAAGGACATTGTAAATCTATTACCCCAGAAGATTACCTACCTCCTCGGGCTCTACTTTGATGAGCCTATCAACATATTCTTCTTGCCTCCAAGACGGATCTGTGATCAATATCGTCAGATGATGGAAGCTGCCCCGTAGATCAGATAATTTGTTCAGTTCTGAAAAAGCACAATCAATATAAAACAAATAACTTTCACTCCGATTTCCTATATTCTACGATACTTATTAATTACTTAGCTTGTTTAATAAACCAGTTTTCTATCCGTGCCTCCGGGTTTATGTTAGTTTTAGATCCCGATAAAAATTTTCTATTTAGAATCTAAATCATCGAGTTCTTGAAAGTAGTATGCATATGTATATTGTTAGCGAGAGAAAAGTGCATTCAGAGCTCTTGTGCCGTCGTGTTGCCCTGGTACTCGGTTGCACTGAACTGCATTCTCAGTCGAGCGCCGCGCGGCGTTATTGCGGCTTCACTTTTACTAAAATTAATCACATAAATGTGGTTTCTAAATAAGTAGGTATGTTCTAGACTCCTATGATAACAATATTTTCATGATTATAGTTGGTGCAGATATCACAAAGAAATTAACTTAAAATTTACAAATGGTCCCATTTCAACCCAAATTGAAAAATAATAAAACATGCACAGAATAATAATAAATTACAAGAAACTTTCGAGAACTTTTTGCAAAAGAGTGTCATCGAGTTGTTGTTTCACATCTGGTATTCGGTAATATTTAATCACACTCATGTGACGCGAATTCAAGATGCAGTCTTCTGTAGCATGGCAATTTTTAATGCTGCGTACAGATGTATTGTAACGTGAAAGTAGCATTTCATCCGTGTGGAAACATGTAGGCTGTACTACTAGCAAACTGCACGACCCTACATTCCTGTTCATTCGAAACATCACGGATCGCTCCACGCACGATTTGCAATACTTGGCGTGCGCATCAAATGCACAGTTCGCGCGCGCAAGGCGTCCAAGCTAAGTATGCAAATTTGTTGCAAGTGTATTACATTGCATGATACATTGCACTTATGTTGATAGCAATTTTTTTCACATGTTCCACGTTCCTTATGACTGCACGCAGCATGACATAATTCAGTATGGAGTTTCTGGCTCATTCTTCTCCATACGAAACTACCTTTTGGAATGGGCAACTAGAATTATTATTATAATTTTTCTCTTGTAAATGACGGTCAAAACTGCCTTTTAATGGTCTAATTGAAATAAATGATTTGACTTTGACTTTGACTTTGAATATGCCTATACAGGACACAAACGGTCATCGTCTTAACAGGCCATCACTCTTTTTAGCTCAGTCTAGCGGAAAAACGACAAATAACCTTCAATTATGAAGCGGAGCCTGTCGTTCCTCTCAGAAACAAGGCCCACCTCTCGCTTCTTCAAAAGAAATAGGTCATCGAACTGTTTGTTGAACCACAAACGCACGTTCTGGGTGTTCAGCTGCAAAAGGAATTTTCGAATGAGTGATATTGTTGCAAAACCAATAAGTACGTGACTTCGTTCCTGTGTTCCTGTTTAAGTGTTAAAAGAACGTGGATAGACACAAGAAATCAGACAGTTAGACATGAAAACATACAGACAATCAGACATGAACATCTATAGTCGCCTTTAAGCCACCAAGAAATTCCAATTGCCTGGATGGACTGCACGGGCTTCGCTACAAAACCTTAAAACTTACTTTCGTAATGTCCTGGAGCCAGTTCATCTGCAAAAAGCTGTAGGATTCAGTCTGCGGGATCATATACTTCGGGATGGTGATGAAGTGGTGTGCGCTGGAGCCCGACAGAACGTGGGGCTCCGCAATAGCCATTGACTCAGCCGAACGATCGTCGCTCTCGTGGAACGACTGTATCGACCCCGCCCGGCTGGTTGACCTGAGTTACGATAAACGAATAAAATAACATCACGCCTTTAATCCCCGAAGTGTTAGGCAGAGGTGTATCCATTACTTCACCCACATTTCGCCAGTTATGTTTAAGTTCCATGTAATGGGGGCAAGCCTGTTGCCACCAATCGATCACAAAGCCAGACTCCTGAGAAATTCCTGATGGAAAAACCCAAAAACACTTTGCCCAACCTGGGAATCGAACCCAAGACCTCATGCTTAGCAGTCGCGCTTTGTGAGTACTAGACCAATGAGGCAGTCAAGTCGAGGTATTAAAAATAATAATAATAATAACCAACCGAGCCTGTTCGGTAACTATTTCAGGTCGTGACGGCTCTTTTTCCGGCGAATGTTCCACCCAGGGTCGAAACAGGTCTTCATTGTTCTCCATCTCAAAAGCGCGCAAAGCTTCGATCTGCTGCAACTCGGGCCACGTTTCGCGGTGCGATGGAAGTATTGCGAAGTTTTCCACCTAAACAGCAGGGTATTTTATTATCTAAGCCGCCTTTTTCCAAAATTAATGTCATTTTACTCTTTGTAACAAAAAAAACGTGAGAAGAGAAAATATAATATAATAATTAAGATATATATAACATTCCACAAGGTGGATAGACGTTACAATCCTATAAAGACGACAGGATCGCGCTGGATGCAAGCCGCTTCCAACCTGTCCTTTTGGAAATATGTAGGGAAGGCCTGATATGATGATGATGAATATTACTGCTTGTGTGACAAAGGTCAAAAGCTTTCAACCTTCCGTAACGTTTATGGCGAAATTAAAGCTCTGCCAAAGCGCACCAATAAAAAATTCTCCCATTTTTAAATTAAGACTTGTAAAGATTTCGGATATCTATAATTTTAAATCTATTCTAAATATTCGTTTTGTTTGTTTTGTTTTTGCTGGATAGTAAAGTAACATTTCGCTTATTAAATTCGTCGGTGCCTTCCGGCAGAACTGCGGTAGACTGATAAGTAAAAAGATGGACTGATAATAATTAAAAATCATTAGATAGGGTACATGGTAGTGAGTGTGTATGGCAAAGAGCTTGATCCTCGGCGACTGCATGACGTCCCAACATGTCTTCTTGATCCACGCTGTCACCTTGTCCTGTGCGCGGATGCGGGACTCCGTCTTCAAACGAATCACCTCACGCTCCTTCTCGGCCTGGAAGATTTAGTGGCATTAACAAAAATGAAGAATATTGTGTCATCTGCCTAGCCAACAACAACGTTGGGGTCAGCTTCCGGTCTAACTAATTGCAGCTGAATACCAGTGTACCAGTGTACCACAAAAGCTTCCAATTCCTACATTTTGACTTCCAAATCTTACCGCTTTGAGCCTCTCCTTCTTGGCTTCCTGATGCAGGTTAAATTCTGACAACGAGAGCTGATGCAGCGGTGGCTCGTTGATATTCTCCTCCAGTAGTTCCACTAGCTTCGCCTGTAACGTCTCGAACACTTTGACAACATCGGTGCGTTGGCGTTTGAATTGTTTAGTCTCCTCGTAGATAATCTGATCTTCTTGTACTTGTAGGTAGTTCTCTGGTGAATAAAATAGTGTAAGTAAGTACTGTAGAGACTGGCTGGCTTAGCTATATAAGGGAAGGCGGGGCATGATGGGGTATCTAAGGAAAATACCAAAAATACAGTATAATCATTGCGTTTATTATGCTTATTTTGGCACAATGCCTTATTTTAATCTAACTACAATTTGGCATAGTCTTTGGGAGATGAAATTATAGCATTTTTTTTAAATAAGTAAATGATTTGATAGGAACTTTCGAAAAACCATCTTGCCCCTTACCATGGGGTAAGATGGGGTAATGAAAATGGGGCAAGATGGGGTAAGCTAATTATTATCACAATAAATACAAATATGAATTTCTTCGGTGTTTTCATCATCCACACCAGCACAACCATTGTGAGCCCAACGTCCACAAAGCTGGCAGCCTACCCAACCTTCGGATGATTACCGTATACCCAATACCCCGTCTTACCCCAAAGGCTGATTTAGAAAAAAATAATTTCTCAAAAAATAAATATTAACTGAACTTTTGTCTAACCATACCACAACAAAGTAAACAACACTAACAACCATATGGTTGTTAGTACCCAATTTATGTCTTCTCTCGTATATACGAGAGAAGACATAAATTGGGTAGTCTTATTTACCTTACAGTAAAGGCGTTTTTAACTGCGTAAAATTAGATCGACGAGACACTCAACGTGATTTTCATTTGTAAACAAAAAACGCGTGCACTCCCACTCACTGTTTCTGTCGCGCTGACGGTTGATCGAGTATGGCTTCCTATTGGCTTATTGCTTTCTGTTCGCAAGAGTCTAGTTTCTTGTATGTGTGCGTGACCCGTCTTACCTCGCGTCCCCATCATGCCCCCCCTTCCCCTACAATCTTATTTATTTAGGTACTTATTCCTATGAGATAAAGTATGTTTAAAATAAGAAAGACTTGAAAGTCCGTCACGAGGGCAGTTAAGGCGCCCTTAGTTTATAAAAATACAGTATGTCATGTTAATTAACGAAAGGCTTTCCCTGTAACAAGTAATAATAGAGCGCTTATACATTTCTATACTCCTATCTACATAAAAAATGTTTGTATTTTTAAAATAGCACAAAAAATTATAAACGGTTACGCAAATCTTTACATGCGCACTTATCTATCTATCCAGGTGGCGCTAGGTACTATTCTGTGCCAGTATCTTGGTTTATATAATTAGTACGCTGAAGAGGAAGTGGGCCGGTCATGTCTGCAGATTGACAGGCGATCGGTGGAGCAGACACGTTTTATAGTGGAGACCACGTTTAGGCAAACGTAGTGTGGGATACAGGGATACCTTGCTGCACGGTGTACCGACGATTTAAAGAAGGTGGCGGGCAGCGGGTGGTTGTGGCCTGCCCAATATCAGGATGGTAGGCCGGCTCTTTGAGAGAGGCCTACGTCCAGCAGTGGACGGCTATACTTATATAGGCTGATATGATGAACCAGAAGGTTCAAAGTACAAAAATATTGCAATGATGGGAATAATACGAGTAATTATGTAACTTTCGGGTGATTTTTTACACTTATTATATGGTTGTAACAATTATTAATCTCGGCCTTACTATCATTCCTACTAATTATGTTGATCGTGTTGATTTTAGCTTCATCGTCCATCTTGTAGTCGTCCTCGGCTGGTGCGGTAAGCATGAGGTTCTCCTTTGGATAGTCGCTCCGTCGCAGGAACGCGCAGGCCACGGTACCGTTTGCGCCCAGGTGGACTATAAACTTAGCTTCCCCGTCGATACCCATCTGTTTGATGCCGCCCTCGTAACGATGTGTCACGATCTGCTTCAGCACTATTGGCAGAAGAGATTAAGCTCTTAAAAATACGTCCCTAAGGATTTTTTTTTGTATAGTGGGTGCGTTTACAAACATATAAACACACATACAATAACAGCCAGACCTGGAAAAATTATCTGTAGGTTATACAAATATTTGTTCCGTGTGGGAATCGAACCCGCGTTGTGCGATATATGATCTCAAAGCAACTTATAAAAACAAAACTAAAAACTAGACAACACAACAACTAAACTAAACTAAATAAAATAAATAATAAAAATCTGATTGTAAAATTAATTGAAAATTAATCAGACTTCAGGGCTAAAACACAGTAGTTATATTTCTAAAGAAGTTATATTTTGGAAATAATGGTTAAGTGCGTTTTTAACCGATTTTAATGAAACTTGACATTAAGCAGGATACAACTTTTTTTTTGTGCGCGGTGGAAATCCTCATGGACTTCCACCGTCGTGGGGGTGACGGAGGGGCATGCCGGACTTTTACCGGCTAAAACCCCCGCAGTGTTCCACCTCTACCTATGGCCGGGAGTGCGGGATTCGCATAAGCATTCACCGCTCCCAGACCTATGTATCCTGCTTCTGCATAGGAAGTTTTATAAAAATCGGTTCATTCATTTCGGAAAATAAGGACTAAACTTTCAAAAGTTTGTATGATATGCTGTAAACTCTCATAATAAGACACCATCTTACGATAAGCTGCAGGCCCATCAGGGGTCCTAATAATGGCGGTTCCATCAAAGCCGTAGGTCAGCAGCGCGGCGTCCCCCCTGTAAGCATTGAACTGCTTGATGTCATGCCCCGTGTCGATGATGGGACCCATCTTCACAGTGATCGTCGTTCCTTTCTGAATAGAAATAATTTTGTGGTTACAGCTATGCATAAAAAATAATTTGTTAGAGCCGTTAAACTATTATATCTACTACTAGCTGACCGGCCCACGCGTTGCTGTGGCTCAGGTTTGCAATAAAAAAATATTAAGACCAATAATTGAGGTAAAAACTATCGTACACCGCCCGACCGCGCGGTCGCCGGTGTACTTTTACGTGTTAATCGCGCGTGCGCGTGCACGGTGCCGTGTGTTAATCGCCTACCTATGGTCTAATTGAAATAAATGTTTCGACTTTGACTTGACTTTCTAAAAAATATATTTGAAATCGATTGTTTTTCTATGGCACAAAATGTCTTACATCTCCGACTAGTTTGAGGATGTGCATCTCTCTGGTGAGGTGCGGGATGGCGAGCATGGTGTCTTTGGTGCTGAGGGGTAACAGTCTCGAGTAGGGCCCCATCATCTTGCCCGCGAACTTGTTGTCTTTTCCCGTCTCCGCACTCAAGCAGATAATGCGTTCACCTGTTGATCGTTTTATTTTTGAAATAAATACCCATATTGATATTAATTTAATCAATAAGATTTATATCGTGTCGTGCTGGACCAGTGGTTAAAGCTTTCTCTCATGCATAAGGTTGCGGGTTCGATACTGGGCAAGTACAAATGTACCTACTTTGAATTCATAATGTACTTTTTATATTATTATGTTTTTTTTTTAAATTAAGGGCTAATTTTTCAATAGTCAGATAACTTTTATTCCAAGAATAAATATGACAGTTTGACATATTTTCTATAGAAAAACTGTCAAACCGCCATATTTATCCCTCCGTTAGGATTTATCTGACGATTGAAAAATTAGCCCTAAGTGAGTCTGTAAATTTTGTATATATTTATTTGGAAAATAAATAAGTTGCATCAATTTTTTAATTTCCAAGATATAAAAATCAATTGCCGTGTGTAAATTTCGCAAAAGCTCGAAAATTGCTCAAGCCATTTGAATAATTTTATTTTTTGTTTCGTGGCTTCGACAGGAGGTTGAGGAATAGTTCCAGATGCAATGGTACGAAGATCATCGGGTCATCAGAGTAATGTCAGGACTGAGAGTTACCAATGCTAAATTTCTCGGAGAAGAGCACAATACTGAAGCAGCGCATTTCTTTGCCGACCTGCATGAGGACGCAGTCGGCCAGGCCTCGGCCGAATTCCGAGTATCGCACCAGGGTCAGCTGGAAGTTTTCACTGACCTGGACCAAGAGTGTTACGAATCAGATATGAACCCACAATATACCTAGTAATAAAACTGCAAATATCTAGTGTGAAAGTGCCAACGAAAGATATCCACACGAAAAGGAGACTATTAAAAAAAAATAGCGGCAGAAATCTTCGACTTTACACCGAAAAACTGAATTGATAGTGTTTAATTATCCAAAGATAGGTACTTATTCAATAATTTTTCTAGTATCAACTTTGTTATTCAGTGCATTGTCTGCGTTATTTATTTGCCAATACGTCGATTTTAGAATTGCCGCCCTTTCATGGGGTCAGCTTTCGTTGGTCAGATTATTAATGTTGTGTTTGCTATTAAAAAATCACCTTAAAAATAAATATATGTCCCGCAGACATAGCGGCGGTAACTAAAAACCTGCCATCGGGTGAGAAGACCGACATCGACACGATCTGATGCGTCAAGCACATGCGGTCGTGTTTCGTCAGCACCGGCGGATCGACGTGGAAGGACCGCAGCACAACGCCGTAGTTTCCGTTCACTTCGCCGAAGATCGCTAACAATGGTTCCACGGGACTCGCAACACACGACACGTCACCGCCTTTTACAAGTTTCATTAGGACCTAAAAAATTATTTGGATTTGAAACTGGAACGTTATTTTCGAAATTTATTATATTTCGAAAATAACGTTCCAGTTTGAAGAAGATTGGCACACAAGGACGTACCTAGCTCTACCGCCGTATCAAAGATCCGGCCCCTTCTAACTACAGGGGCCCCGAACCCGTGTATAATAAGCAAAAATTCGTAAAATATTATCCACTATCTCACTCAAAGTCTTAGGCCGTGTTAACTTTCCGGGTAAAAATAAACATAAATTGTTTGTTTGTGAAAAATCTTTACTTTCCATTTGGGCTTAGCCGCGGTAAGGTAGAAGGCCCCCCCTACAAATTTTAATACAGGGCCCATCTAAGGTAGGCTACGCCACTGTTGGTACTCTAGATTAATGGCTTGAAATACGGCAGACGAATTACGTGACACGACACACTAACGCACCGCTTCGGCACCGCAGCAGGCCGCCAAGAAACGCATTAATTGAAAGCGCCCTTAGATCAGATACATTGGAAATAACATCATATTTGACCATTCAACAATATTCACTGCTTCATAAATACTTTGTCGAGCAGACGAATTCGTCAAACATAATATGAAGTAGGTAATGGATTATTGAATTAGATGATGGAATTTCTTTCAAAATCCTTAGATTTTTGTACAATTCTGTTTAGCTTATCCTGATAGCATTTCACGTACTCTTTATACCTACTTACTTACGGAATTCAAATAATATAATAACAATTAAAGGAAGGATGTTAATTATCATTAAGCTGTCTTCTAAATAAGGATTAATACTCACGAGTTTCGCATTATTCACTTCGTAGATGCTTAGGACGCAGGATGCGTTTATCATGACTACGTACTTGAACTCAGGGGCAATCATCTGGATCTGCTTTATGTTCCTATAATAGAAATTCGTATCAATACAGAATAATATTGGTCTAAGGTGCAGTTGGGTCGTCACAAAGCAGTTGTGAGTTGTTTGTCGGATCAGTCGTGAGTTGTTTGTCGGTCCGATAAAACTGTCGGTCCGACCTAATTTGAACCAGTCCTTAAGGATACGGGCACCCCCAGCTAAAGGGGCCTCAAACCTGAACCCGCAGGTAGGTAGGTGGACCCCCCAACAAATTCTGATGCTACAAAATTATGGGCCCATCTAGGACAACCCACACCACTGCTCAAACACTTTCATCTCAACCTCCCACTGAAACACTAGCTTTAACACTGCAGATTATTTACGACAACCATCATAGAAACCTGGCAGGGAATCAAATTCCTCACCTCTGTTTAAGTGTGACGAATTGAACCTCAATCTTCTCCTCAGTGTCCGCGGTGATCTTGTAAACGAAGCCGAAGTTGGTCCACATGGTCACCATGTCACAGAACGAGTTGCTGACTAGACGTACTATGAAGTCTTCAGGGATGTAAGACCACTCCACCTTCCACGAGCGATGCTCCGGATGCTTCCGTAAGTACTGGATTATCAAATAAATTACACAGATGTAAATTGGACCAATATTTAGATTCAACTAGACAAAATTGTGTCAGGTCCACGGTACTTGAGGATAGCAGCCAGTCAATATACTTAAAACTTTTAAGGAGCTAATCTTAAAGATTCTTAATCTTCATTTTGTTTGCGTTGCTTGTACCTGATTTCTGAGATCTTTAGGCAAACTCTCACTATAATTAATTTAACTTTAAGCTTTTTTCGTTTAACGAAGTGTTTAAAAACCAGATAACAAATTATAACTATCAAATACTCTAGGTATTTTGGTATTTAACTCCGGTTAAAACATCCAGAAATTGCCTAGTCAATATTAGTTTGGGAATTAACCCGAGGCAAGTTATAAAAGTCCAGGCATATTAAATGGAGCAAAACAACTGTATTTCCAAATACAATAAACTAAAGCTAAGGTTAGGTACTTTTAAATCTTTGTAAATTGTTTCTTATCTCACCCTTAAGTGTTCATCTGGTCCGTAGATAAGCACGCCACTGAGGAAGGAGCACATGCAGGTATTTCGATGTCCCTCTATTTTATCCGACCACTCCAGTACCTTGCTTAACCCCATGCCATCGGAACTTATCTATAGGGTAAAAACGAAGAGTTTTGAGTAGTTTAAAAGATTCATTTTTTACGAAAACGCAGATATTTTTTGTACTCTGCCTATATTTAGTTAAAAAATCCGCCATTTTTAAATTTATACCCACTCCATCAAGGTGAATCTAACGACGTATAATATAACAAAATATACAAGTCAAACACATAACTCTACTTTTGGGTTTCGCCATAGTCGGGTAAAAACTTACATTGTACAATTTGGCCTGAGCATCGATAGCATACAGCTGCCCTTCGACGCTCCAGCAGACATCACACAGCTTAGATTGCAACATTTCCCAGCTCGAGACCTCCTCCCTTGGCCTCTTCAGCACGAAGCACTTCTTGTAGCAGCGCGCCACCTCCCAAACGTTAAGGCCATCGCCCCAACACTGGCAGATCAACATGTGCGTGCGACTGGCCCTGTAGATTTACAACATTTTAAAGTGGAAGAAGAAGAAGAAAAGAAAAGAATGGAAGAGAAGAATGGATGCGAGAAGCGCAGGACTGGTCATTGTGGCTATCTTCAGGGGAGGCCTATATCCAGCAGTGGACGTGATTTGGCTGATATCATGATGATGATGAGACTCTAGCATAAGTATAAAGAAAGGCGTGCGCTCAGCGGTGAGTGATGTTGAGGGCTGTAGATGGTAATCAAGAAAAACTTTTATAAGTAACATATTTATAAATCTGCTTACGAATAATAAAACGCAAAACTGTACATACAGGACTATAGAAAACTAAGCAATAATAAAGTAAGTTGAAAAAATTGTATTCTGTGGCCAAAGTAAATTCATCTTGGATTTCTTTTTGGTTTGTAAACGACCCACTTTGATATACTTACCTTTATGCTATATGTAATTAGTTATTACAGTAAGATGCCTGCAATAGGAAGAGCTTTGAAGCAGTTAAAAGCAACAGCAGAGAAAGGCCAATGCCTAGGAGTATGGATATGTTGTGGACGATAAACAAAAGCCACATAATCATATTGAATACTCACATAAAGAGCTGAGTGCGTCGATCGACGCCGGTCTCGATGCGGTACAGCCGCTGGTTGGTACGCCAACACCACACGCTCAGCAAGTAGTTGGGGAAGCCAGTTAAACCCGCAATCAGGTCGCATTCCATCATACAAATACCTTTGTATCTTTTTGCGTCCTTTACTAGAAATAATCAAATTAAAAGTCTTAGGTACATATGCAGGTGTGGACTGCCTCGTTGGTCTAGTGGTCGCACACTAGCATGAGGTCTTGGTTCCGATTCCCAGTGTTCAAAGTGTTATTGGGTTTTTCCATCAGGAATTTCTCAGTAGCAGCCTTGGAGTCTGGATTTGTTCTTGGACGATGGCAATAGGCTCGCCCCCTATTACTTGGGACTTAAACATAAATGGCGAAATGTGGGCGTACTAATGGGTACACCTCTGCCTAGCCCTTCGTAGATAACAGGCGTGACGTTATCTTATATTATGTAAAATAAAGCTGAAGAGTATTCTCCCACTGAAGCGGAGCAGTAACCAAAGATGTAAGTTAAAGTAGGTAGGAGAAAAAAATACAAAAAGACGAAGTCGCGGGCAGATAATGAAATCATTCTCAAGGCTCACCTCTTATTTCGGCCAATATAGTGAATGACGGATACAATGCGACAAATATCCCTGCATTATGTTTCTTCTCAGCAAAGGCGAACGTGGTAGACCGGTGACCTGAAATAAAATATGGTATGTGTCTGTTTATAGACGAGTGGCAGAGACTAGGAACCAGTATATTCTAAAAGGATAATCAAAGATGCTCAAGCAAATACACATAGTATTTCCATGTACCTACAAATAGGTTTAAGTAGGACGTAGGTGTAGTATCAAATCTTCAAATTCGTGTTTAAGACAATAGGAAACAGACCCCTCCCCAAAACCGTCCTGCTCTTCTGACTTATGGGGAGTTTACCTTTATTCGGTTAGACCATGTTCCCAATCCGGGTATCCGATCGGGTTTATCCAAAAGCGATTGCCGAATTCGGCGAGCTAACCTAACTTAAACAACCCAATCCGGCTAACCAAGCCGATTAAACAGAAAGCGGTCATCGGATTGATTGGGCTAGCTCATGGAAAAGCAAAGTTGTCGACTTGTCGCCAAGGGTAAGGTACAGAGTGGGGCAGCTGCGTTCCTCCTCCCCAGAGATGATGATTAAAGCCCAACACACACAAAGAGCGGGAGCTGGACGTGAGCGTGTCGTCGGGTTGTATTCCTTGTATTTATTGTATTTATTTTACATATATGTCCACACACTGAACGGTCACTTCCCGCTCACGTCCCGCTCAAGTCACGCTCACGTCCCGCTCACGTCCCGCTCACGTCCCGCTCACGTCCCGCTCCCGTCCTGCTCCCGCTCCGTGTGTGTTGGGCAGAAAAGAAATGTAGCCAAATTGCAAAGCAACCCAAGTCCTTAGTCCACCGATTTGACTTGCTTATTATTTCTGCACGTCGAAACTTGAACGGATTCACTATGTATATAATATATTCCAATTACAATTTTTTATAATTATTATAGGTACTCTGGACTGTCCCTACAATTCATATTTTCCCCACCCTCCGTTTATAACCAACTTGTGCCCCACTGGAACATCGGCTGGCGACGTTCTCGTATAAAAGCGTCATAAGTGCCACATTACCAGCTAAAGCATCCACTCCGTCTCCTCTCTCCCGGCTGTTGGCTACATAGACCGTTTCAAAGTTCGTCTTATAGTTAAAGAAAATGATGTAAATGTCGTGGGCAACGGCGAACACATCTTTGCCAACAAACGTCATCAAATCCAGCCGCTGGGGGTTGCACCATCTGGAAATGGAGAAAGAAATTTAACTATCTATCTAAATATAAAAGCGAAATTATTAGCGGATTAAAAGAGGATGTAGTGACAAAGATAGAAAAGGGTATGCTTAGATGGTTCGGTCATGTTGAGAGGATGAGTGAAAGACGATTAACAAAGGGTATTTATATGGCAGAGGTGAGTGGCAACGCAGGGAGGGGTCGCCCTAGGAAGACCTACACTGACCTTATTGGTGAGGTTCTTTAGAAAGGTCAGGTGCGGAGTACTCGTAACCGGCGTGCTTGTATGACGAGATGTATGAACGTAGATGAGGCGAAAGGAGTATGTATGGATCGTAGCAGGTGGCGTTCTGTGGTTTCTGCCTACCTCCATGGGAAAAAGGCGTGAGTTTATGTATGTATGTATGTAAAAGCGAAAGGTCATACACTCAACTCATCACGAAACATCGAAAAGCGCTTGACGTATAAAGACGAAAATTGGCAGGGAGGTAGATTATAGTAGTAGACGTCCGCTAAGAACAGATTTTCCAAAATTCCCTCTCTATGGGAATGAAACGATGAAAGCTAGTATAGTACGGCCGACCGACGCGACGTATCTTGGCGGTATGAAGTTAGCTGTTTGGCTGCGCAATGGATCTTGTAGAAACGAAATTGTTTACTGCGCAGCAATCGGCTAACTTCAGAGCCGCCAAGGTACGTCGGCCGTATTGTACAGGCTAGTATTAATATACTAGCTCTTGCCCGCGACTTAGTCCTCGTACATGTCGGTTATTGGCGATCTAATCTTGTTTCTCCATACAAACTTTGGACCCCCTATGTGGGTCATACTCAGAAAAAGTGTACATTTTAAATTTGTAACTAAACTGATAGGTAACGATACTGAGAATCTCCGTCACGAAACTGATGTCATAAGGTATAGTACACATGGTTTGGGCGAATAAAACACGTGATTATATTTGGCTAATCAGTCATATAAGTTTGTTTGTTTGTTACCTTTTCACGCCTAAACTACTGAACCGGTCATCCTGAAATTTCGCATATACTTTGTCAGGTGTACAAAAACAGACATAGGGTACTTTTCATCCCAAAAGAAAGTACTGTTCCTGAGGAAAACAACAATAACGTTCTTATGAGAATATGTGGCGCCACATGTCTTTCGAATCTTGATTTACTTATATTACTTATTATAAAAACTTGAGGAGTTATGAGATAACAAACACAAAAAAAACTTCTTTTTTTTAAGTAGGTTAAAAGTGTATGAATTTGTATGTGCGCGAACTACCCTCACTTCAAAATCTTTATCCAAATTACGTGACGGTAATAATAATTACAATTGGTTTTGTTTAGCCTTGAACCCTCTAAGCACACTGCTGGAGGGTTCAGGTCTGGGCTATCGGTTGAGAAGAGGTGGTCAGGTCATATTTTACCTTCTTTACATGGATGATCTGAAACTCTTTGCCCCCAACAATTTCCGACTGATGGAGCTACTGAAGGTAACAGAAACTTCCAGTAGTGCCATCAGGATGGAATTTGGTGTGGACAAATGTGCAGTCATGCATGTGAAGCGAGGGGAGATTGTGGAATCTGTGGGAACACAACTCTCGGATTCCATAAACCTTAGATCCCTTTCCTCAACTGAAACCTACAAATATTTGGGTATGTCGGAAGCGTTAGGCATCAATGCTGCCGATATGAAACAATCGTTGAGGGAGCGTTTCTTTGGCCGCCTGAATAAAGTATTAAATAGTCTTTTATCAGGCGGAAACAAGGTGCGCGCCTTCAACGGTTGGGTCATACCGGTTTTGATGTACTCTTTCGGCATACTCAAATGGACTCAGACGGAACTTGATGCCCTGGATAGGAGGGTCCGCACATTGTTGACTGCAAATCGGATGCATCACCCACGGTCATCGGTAATGAGACTGTATGTCCCGCGGAAGTGCGGAGGTCGAGGCTTTTTAAATGCTAAGACCTTGCACAACCGTGAGATATGCAGTCTCAGAGAGTATTTTCTTAAAGCCGACGTGGGGATGCATCGAGATGTGGTCTTAGTGGATAAGGGCCTCACCCCGCTCTCCTTAGCGAACGAGAACTGGCGCAAACCTGTAGTATTGGATACTAATGACCGCATGGAGGTATGGAAGAGCAAGGAGCTTCACGGGCGCTACTACCGGGCCCTACATGGGCCTGATGTAGACTTTATGGCGTCCGTATCCTGGCTGCGCTTTGGTGACCTCTTTGGGGAAACCGAAGGTTTTGTCTGTGCAATTATGGACGAAGTTATGATGACGAACAACTACCGCAGATATATTGTGAAGGACGGTACGGTTGACATTTGTCGGGCATGCCACCGTCCCGGGGAATCAATCCGACACATTATATCTGGGTGTTCTCGTCTGGCTAACGGAGACTACTTGCATAGACATAACCTAGTAGCTAGGATTATCCACCAGCAGCTTGCTCTTAAATACAGTCTTGTGGAATCGGAAGTGCCCTACTACAGGTATGTGCCCGACCCAGTTCTTGAAAATGGCAATATCACATTGTATTGGGATCGATCTATCATCACTGACAGGACTATTGTTGCCAATAAGCCTGACATAGTGGTGATAGATCGATTAGAGCGTCGCGCAGTGATTGTGGATATAACAGTCCCGCATGACGAGAACCTCGTGAAGGCTGAGAAAGATAAACAAATGAAGTATCTTGACTTGGCTCGCGAGGTTGTCGACATGTGGGATGTGAGTACAGCAATCACTGTGCCGATAGTCGTAACGGCCAATGGCATAATAGCCAAGAGCCTCGACCAACACCTTAGGAGGCTCTCGTTGGGCGGTTGGATCAAGGGCTTGATTCAGAAAGCGGTACTCCTGGACACGGCGCGTATTGTTAGGAGATTCCTTTCTCAGGAGCCCTGACCACCGGTAGCTTGGACCCTGTTCCCGATGCCGGTGGGATACTATTTTTTATATTTTTAAATGTTTTTATTGTTTTATATTAATATTTAAAAATGTAATTATATATGTATATAAAATAAATAAATGTGAATAATAATTACAATTTAAGTACTTTTCGTCTTTGTGAACTAAGCTTAACAATTTCTCAGTTTCGTAACGTAACGCAAAATAACGAAAATGAGAATAAAATCTGAGAAATTTTAACCTCTACAAATATTTTAAAGTAAACCACGTGTATACTATGTCATCACTGAGCGTATTCGTTAAGATAATACATAAAAATAGAAAATAACATAGTAAGTAAACAAAAAATATAATAAACTTAGCACATTATTAGTCGTTTATCACCCTGAGGTATTTTTTTGTAAATACCTATTCACTTGATAGATCTCGACTTCACGACTACCGAGAAAACGTAAAGGCTGCCGCGACAGTGACTTTCACGTAAGTTATAGTGTCGCCAGAATAGGAAAAAGTATTTATTAAAGTAAAGTATTTTTTCCAATATTTCATTGCGTGTACTAACCCTGAGTAACGAAACTTCATAATTTTGGGACAAAGTTATTTAAATAAAAATAAATTCTTCTCTAGATGATTGATGATTGATACTTGGTCCTATTTAGTTACTTGATTCATCAAGAATAATATAGCCACAGTTTATGTAAAGCTATGAATATTCGTAACAATTCATATCTGAAAATGTGTAATCGTCATTGGGACACGAAAAAAATGTATGGAGAAATTTTTAACAATGTTTTGACATTCAAAAAAAATACTCTTTTAATGAAAATTAAAGTTAAAATAGCATATAAATCTATTCTTTATTACACTAACATAAAAATTTGAGGGTAAAAAAGGAAACATTGTCATAATTTGGATATTTACTTTAATATGAAGTAGTGGGACAAGAAAAGATACCAAATGTACACTTTTTCTGAGTATGACTCATGTACCTACCTATACCTACATAAATATTTTTTTCATCCCACCATCTCGGAAAGAGTATTTTTAATCTTCAATATCTGAGTGGAAAAGCCGTTTTTATTCTCTAGAGGATAAAGTAAATTGAATTTAGAACATCGTGTGCACTAAGTTTGTGAATTAAAAAAAAACATTAAACCTATTTACTGCTACCTCTATGGTGCCGAATATATCATACAACTTTTTTTTAATTTGTTAAAAACTCAGACTCGGAACCTTCTTGGTGTTCTTTTTTCAATTTGCTTTGTACGCGGTTCTTTACGCGGCATTTTTTCACGTCATTGTTAAACCTATTAAAAACAAGAAACTTGAAAACAAGTGAAAAAACTATAATGAGTGATTCTAGCGACGAGGAAGTTTGCTTGACGCCAACAGAATTGACTGCAACTGTTAATAATGCGCAAATGAGCTTTCTCCCTCAACAATCACGCGAGAAGTATTTAAAATAGTACGATATGTTCAACACGTGGCGACTAGCAAAAGGAGCCAAAACTTTCTCAGAAAACGTATTGCTGGCATATTTTATAGAATTATCCGAGAACAAGAAAGCAAGCACTCTATGGAGTAGGTACGTATTCGATGCTAAAAGCAACAATAAAGATGAAAAAAGACAAACATATCGATAAATATCCTAAATTAGTGGCATTTTTAAAAAGAGCCTCATCTGGTCATCGACCAAAAAAATCGAAGGTTTTCACAGTATCTGATATTGAAAAGTTTCTTAACGAAGCACCCGATTCCGTATATTTGGCGGCAAAATTAAGTCAGTTGCACATTCAGTATCTACTTAAGTATATTAATCTCAATTAAATAGTATACTTAGTAGATGTTGATAGGCATAATTATGCGTTCATATCAATTTTATTCATTTATCTACTACAATACTCTTTACGTTACAGGTTGTTCTTATTATTGGAATAAACGGAGCATGTCGAACTAATGAACTAACACAACTTAATGTCAAAAACATTGAGAAACATTCAGATGACTTACTATTAATTAATTTACCTAATACAAAGACAACAAGCTACTATAATTAAAAAATTAAAAAACACGACTGCGAATATTGCACATATTTGTATTTTGTTTACTCGTCAGTTTTTTTTTACGACGTTTTTTATTTACAGTGTTATATATTTTTTAAATCTACTTGTCAAATTCTAGACGATAAACATAGACACGACCAGATTCATTAAAAAAATAAATTGAGGCTGGTATTTATTTACTTTTTAAAGTGACCACACAGCTTTCTTTTTATTTTTAACTAGCCTATGTTACTCGGAACAATGCAAGGATTGTAACGATACCCCATACATCTAAATCGGTTCAGGCGTTCAAAAGTTATGGTGGAATAAAGAAACTCACATACATACATACATACATACATTAACCCTGAACACATAACACTCTTTTTTTTGGGGCAGTCGTGTAAAAAGAGACCGCAACTTCGTCATTCGCAAGGAATACGTAACGATTGTTGAGAAATATCAAGCCTTACGCCCGCCTAACACTCCAATCAATCGATTTTCTCTACAGTATCGCAATGGAAAGTGTGTTAGACAGCCTATGGGTACTAATAAAATTGGCAGTATCCCACGAGAAATAGCAACATTTCTTGAACTTCCAGAACCCCTGTTGTACACGGGTCATTGTTTCCGACGAACTTCAGCCACACTTTTGGCTGATTCCGGAGCTGATCTCCTGTCCCTTAAGCGCCACGGAGGCTGGAAGTCCAATGCAGTTGTAGAGGGATACATAGAGGATTCCATCCAAAATAAGTCTAAAATATGTGAAGGCATCGTAGGAGCCATTACACTGAAAGAGCCTCAATCGGATCCTTGGACTGGCCCTTCTACATCAAAAATAAGCCGTTATGAAACACCTAACCATCTCCCTCTCTCTCCAACATTCACGCCAAGGGAATCCGATGAATCGGTACAACTATTAAGTATGACAGATAGTTTACCGAAAAACAGTACACAAGTGACTAACACCAATATTACAGTACCAAACAAAAATATTACACTCAATTTAAATAACTGTAGCAACGTTACTTTAAAATTTTCTTAATTATACCTTAGTATTATTTTGTTATAATTTAAAGATTATTCTGTAATACTTACCTGTCATAATGTAGTAATTAATACCTAAACTGAAATAAAAGTGTACCTATCTTGTGATTGTAAACGTTTTTTTTTTGCATTTAGTCATTTCCTCGCTGAGGTGGAATGAAAAGTTACGTGTTGCACTCGAGTGCAAAGATTTTTCACCTCGTGCTCTTTTGATTCCCTCGCTAACGCTCAGGATTCTAATTTTGAATCACTCGCTGCGCTCGTGATTCAATTTTAGAATCCTTCGCTTGCTCGGTCATCAAAATTGAACACGCGGTTAAAAAGCAACTTTGCACTCTTGTATAACAAATAACTATTGTTGAATGTTCGAGTAGTATTCCAGCCTAGGTAGGTGGTACGTATTACTGCCATTAAAGTCTCGTGAATCTTGAATAAGCGTTTATTAGCATCTCATTATATTCTAATTAATACCAGCAGGTATCTTAACTACCTATCGATATAGTTCAGGCGTTCTGTACTCAAAGGGTGCTTACGGGACCCTATTACAAAACCTCCGCTGTCCGTTCGTCCGTCTGTCAGCGGGTTGTACCTCATCAACCGTAATAGGTACTAAGGAAGTTGAAATTTCCACAAAGTGAGTATGTCTATTGTCGCTTTAGCAACAAATAAAAAAAGATTTAAAAAATCAAAACGTGTCCCCATTCCTCAAACAAGAAAAGTAAGTATATTATTTTAACATACATACATAAACTCACGCCTTTTTCCCATGGGGGTAGGCAGAAACCACAGAACGCCACCTGCTACGATCCTTACATACTCCTTTCGCCTCATCTACGTTCATACATATCTCGTCATACAAGCACGCCGGTTACGAGTACTCCGCACCTGACCTTTCTGAAGAACCTCACCAATAAGGTCAGTGTAGGTCTTCCTAGGGCGACCCCTCCCTGCGTTGCCACTCACCTCTGCCATATAAATACCTTTTGTTAATCGTCTTTCACTCATCCTCTCAACATGGCCGAACCATCTAAGCTTAAATTAGCATTTTAGCATTTTAAGTAATGTTAAATATTATAAGTACGGTTGTACGGAACCGTTCGTGTCCGTCGTCCGTTTCGCACTCATTTCAATTAGTTGTCATAAAAGGATGATTCACACAGCATATTATTTAGTACCAGTCCATTGGCTGCGCCGACGTTCCGTTACATCCATAGAATCTACGCAACTTGGATCTGGGTACATAATAATTGGAGTAATCTCTGCTCTATCAAAGTTTTTATTAGGTAGCAGAGACGTAGCCGTATCGAAGATACGGGCCTCTCAGCTGCAGGGGCCCCAAATCCATGCTAGCAAAAATTCTTAAAGTATTATCCACTATCTCAGTCAAACTTTTAGGCCATACCTACGCTAAACTTCCCGGGAAAAATAAATATACGTAATATTGATTCTTTTGTGAAAAATCTGTACCTCATTATTTTGGCCTTTGCCACAATGGGGTAGGTAGAAGGGCCCCTTAACGATTCTTTATGCAGGGCCCGTCTAGGACAAGCTACGCCACTATTATATAGGTAGGTACCCATGCCATGTCGCCTATAGGTTGATATCGTGCTATCTAGATAATCTGCGTTTTACAAGGTTTTTTTTTATGGCATCTTGCAGGTCAACTTATAAGGTTGTCGGCGACTTAGCCAGACTTTCCTGTGGTGCCTTAAAAATAAAGGCCCTCCAGCCACGGCATAAAACTTAAGAATTAAGCAACCACACGCTAAGGGCACCCCCTGTGGGGTATGGACCACGGCTTAGGGCGTCGCTGGGGGAGGGCAACAAGGGGGCAGGAGGTATTTAGAATAACTTCGATGTAGCAGTGTAGCCTATAGATAATTAAGTACCAACAGCGGTTTTGTTATGTTGTTGGAACAATATTCTTTATCTTTTTATATAATGAATATTTTGTTGAAAACCAATTCAACTTCAAAGTTAAACTGGGGATACTCGTATCTCCTTAGTAGTTAATCTAAGGTTGAGGCGCTGAGAGCCTGAACAATTAAATTAATCAGAATCAGTCCCAAAGTCTGTTTGTTTTGAATGCGCTTAGGTATCTCCAGAACTACGAGTCCGATTCTGAAAATTATTTCGCTAATAGGAAGCTAGGTACGTTATCTCTGATCGCTAAAGGCTACTATTTATTTTAAACAGTAGGGATCCGTAAGAAAATTCACGGGCGAAGTCGTGGGTAAAAGCTAGTCAAGTTTTATTTATTAAACAGTTCACAATACCTGACTGCAGGATTGTATGGCTCGTTTGTGATAGGACCTTCAGAATCTCCTGCCATTTTCTTTAAAGTAAACGGCTTTTTCTTTTTCAAAGTTTTTGTTCGCAAAGCGTCATAATGCTACGAAATTTTATTATAACAAGTTATTTGTTTCCTAGCAACGTATACATTATAGTACTCTTTGCTAGCAACAGTACCCGTTAGGTTTACATACTCTTTGAACAGTACCTATTTAGTATAATTATGTAGGTACTTATTTACTAAGTGTGTAAAAAAAGAGGGTAAGAAATTAAATCAGGAATTTATTTTTAATTGGTATAGTTTTTAAGGTATTTTTTTTAGTTTTTTAAATTATAATATTGTTATGTTTTAACTTTTGTTAAACGCGAATAATTCATGTCACGAGCAAGAATGAAACGTAGTAGGTATGGAGTTTTGATGAAACGGAACGTAATCGTATCTGTCAAAGTTCTGAACCACGGATGGGCAGTGATTTATGATTTTGATAAGAAAGACAGAAAAATAGTATTAGAAATGTGTATAGTGTATGATTTTCTAGGGCAGTTTAATTGTATAAAATGTGAAAAGCATCAGTATAGTATTTAAACCACCATCATGTAAGTTATGGCGATTTGCGTAGCCTTGTAATTGAGTGATGTTTATTTTCGTATTTAGAGTTATTTCAGAAGGTTTTATTATTGTTTGAGTGTTTTTACGTGTTATGAATGTGTTCAGGGAGAACTTAACCGGGTCTTTGGACGATCCGGTGGCGCAAAGATGGAATTCGTCGTCGATAGACTTTGCGGACTTAACAATGGACAGAAACTTTGCCCTCCTGCTTGTGTCGTTAATATCTGCGATACTATGGATCGTTTATATAACGTACTACAACAGCCGCGTGCTGGGCTACATCCTGACCAGGCTCATCAACAAGTTCTACTTCCAAGATGACAATTTCAAAATAGGTGAGTGACCCATTTTATATAGACTTATCTCAATTTCCTAGTTCATGTTTATGATCGAACTTTATTTCATTACTAGGTCAGTGGTTTTACAGAGTCTCTTTGTTGTTTTATCTTGTAAGGGTCTGTTTCAACAGCTTCTAACGAGTCTTAATTAAATTAATTACAAAATTCTTTACAGATTATTTCATACAAATTTTGTTCCATTTTTAAATACCTATAAGTATGTCTGATTAATAGTGTTGGTATTTATTCGGACCCCAACTGTAATATCCAAAACATTAATATAATTATATTATCTTCATAAATTCCCATTATCCAAATAAATTTCAGAAATTTTACGAAGAAATTCACTCTATAAGTCTATAGGTTAATTTTATTCTGTAAATTCTTATCAATGTCGTTTTTTGTATATGTTTTTACTACTACTGACATTGAAAAACTAAAGTGCTGTGTTCATGATTCAATATTTGAATGTATTTTGATTATCATAATGCAAGATTATCTGACAGATAATAAATCATGAAGCAATAAGTGATGATATGAGTAATTTTGTATACTAGTCACACACAGTATACAAAATTTAGATCAAAATGTTGTTGGTTGGTGGTGTTGGTCTTTATGTGCTTGGATTCTTACTATAATTTTCTACTAAATAAAAAATTTTTTTGCAAAAAAAAAACCGACTAAAAAAAAAAGCACTAAGTAAAAAGTTAAAAATAATACTACAACCTACCTATATTAATAAACCTTTTTTTTTTGTTGCTGGGGTGGAAAATCCTCATGGATGTCCACCGCCCTGGGGAGGGCGGAGGGGTCTGTCAGACTCTTACTGACTAAAAACCACCCCAGTGTTCCCTTCTCACACTTACGCCGGGGATCACGGGAACGTACGCGCCAGTTGCCATTGTTGCCATTGATGTGTCAATAAAAATCAATGCCATCTGGCGAAAAAACGAATAATCCAAAAAATGCACATATCAGGTTTGGCAAGCGCACCATAGAAACAATAATAGTTTGTTTTGTATTGTTGTTTATTTTTCAATTTAAACTGCTATGCATAATATTAAGTACTGGCATAGTAATCAAATCAAAATAATACATAACACCCCCCCCCCCCCCCCCCCTTACTTACACTAACATCATATTTGTAAACTATGATGTATAAGTAGTTCTTGGTGGTCCCTAAAGTAGTCCCAAAAGTAACTAAAGTAGTTCGCGACATCGTCATAAAATCATAAAATAACGCCGCGGTCTAGGGGCTGAAACACAATATTTTGGATTTATTAGTTGTATATTACATGTTTAATATATAGAGTTTCTGGGTATAACAGTTGGTGGTTCATGGCAAGACAACAATTTTGTCTAATGGTACCTCAACACTACCACTGCCCTAAAAGAATCAATAATTGAATTTATTGAATGAAATTAAATGAAAATATGTAGTTTTGAAATGAGAGAAAAAATGCCCTAAAATTTTTTATTTTAAAAGCCAATTTGTAAACAATATTAGTTGCTCAGTGTATAATCAGACCAGACTACCTATTTCCGTTCTGTTTGGAGGATAGATATATTATCCAACAGACACGTCCTATAGATAGCTACACTGTTATCCCCACTAATATTATAAAATGAAATATGAGCCAATTCATCCAATTGTTTATCAGTTTGGTATATTATATGAGTACCATTTAAAATGGTTTTAATGAAACACTGGATTTTGCTTGTGATTTTCTTCACATATGAAAGTTATAATTTACAAGAAAGAAAAAATATTTTAATATTGAATTAAATCTCGTTGCCCATTCTAAAAGGTAGTTTCGTATGAAGAAGAATGAGCAAGAAACAAAATTAAATTAATTATAGTAAAAAAAATGTTTTGCAATAAGTTGGAAAAAAGATGTTTTACTAAAAGTTGAAGAGACCAAAAGACCCCCGAATCCTAACTAATATTATAAATGCGAAAGTAACTCTGTCTGTCTGTCTGTCTTTCTGTCTTTCTGTCTGTCTGTCTGTCTGTCTGTCTTTTCTTCACGCCTAAACTACTGAACCGATTTGTGTGAAATTTGGTACAGGGTAAGTGTGAACCCCAACAAAGGACATAGGCTACTTTTTATTCGACTTCGACTTCGACTTCGTCTGCGTCCGCGATAACCGACATATACGCGGACGAAGTCGCGGGCAAAAGCTAGTTAAATATAAAACTACTGGTTGGTAGTTTAATATGTACTAGGCCCAAATTCTATATCTGTCAAGTTTTAGCTTCATAGGTCAAGTAGTTTCGAGATTTTAAGTTGAGAGTGAGTGACCTTTCACTTTTATAATACAAGATACAGCCGGAATCGTCCAATTTAAAATTATGCGCCTCTTCACTGCATTTGCGCTCTCATGACGAAATATTATGGAGTTTTACAATTTTAGCTTATCTGATGGTAATAATGTTATCAAAACATGAATCCATCAGAGAAATATTATGAATATATTGTTGAATGAATCTCATGAGTCACTCAATTTATGTTTAAAACGATATATTTAAAGAGCTTATGTATTCTGTGCACCTCACTGTCTGTCTTATCTTAACCCTTAGCCACCTAACGTATATTCTAGTAACACATCCACCTAACGTCGGTCATGGTGACCGCTTGCGTATTAGTACTATTAGGAAGGTAAAAAGCTCAAAAATTGCTATAAATCAAAACTACATCATGTTCTTCAATTGTTTTTATTTCAAATTGTTTTAATAAACTCTTCAAATTAATACTTTTTACTTTTTACTGTCATTAATAAAAGTTGACTTACAAATATTTTAACAAATTATAGGTTTTTTATTTAAGCTGAGATCTAAGCAATAACAATCAATGAGACTTCTTAATTTTTAATTATTTTAGTAACTTAAACATATAACCTCTTATATAAAACTATCATTGGCACAATTAAATCACAATCATTACAAAATTACAGCTCCCTAACATTTACAATTTCTCGCGGCAGCCTAACACACATTTTTTGAAAACACTCAACGCAAATTGAATTTTTGCATTGAAAACACAAATGGAATGTTTTACGTTTATTTTTTGGATCACACATTGAGCAAGTTTTGCGTGATTCTAATTTGTCAGAGCTGCCTGCTGAAGATGTTCTTGGTTGTTCATCTATTTTGAGAACCCGGCGAATAGCATTGATTTGATCATATTATAGATTGATTTTGATCCTCGGAATCTGAGTCACACTCTTCTAACCATCTACTGATACTTTGATCACGTTGAGACATGAGAAACCTAAAAAACAACAAAAAAATGTTAACACTAAAAGTAACGTAACAACCTAGCGTCGGTCACCATGACCGCATACGAAATATATTTACCTGGATCTTTTCACTGCGCGCACGTGTTGCTTGGTCGAGCACGGAGCACAAACTGGAGAGGGAGGGGAAAAAGTACACAGAGTCACAGGCGTGTTGCACGCGTAATAACGGAAATATTTGAAAAAATATATTGCATGGAGTCACTGTGACCGACGCTAGGTGGTTAAGGGTTAATACAACAAAGGAAATGAACAAAAAAAGAAATACTTTCTTCATTATGTAGCCTGTATTATCCCACTGTTAGACAAATTCATAACTCATAAATACTTTCTCTCTTTCTTTCACAGGTTCCTTCACTCTCAATGCCCTGTCGGGTAAGATAATGTTCCGGGATATAGTGTACATCAACTATGACTACACTCTGCGGATACAGGACGGCTACTTGATATTCAGGTGGTGGAGGTCCTATGTGCCCAAAGATGTTTCGGAGGGTATGTTCTATAAAGATGATTTAAATCACTGTTTTCTGACCTCTGGCTCCCAAGCTAAGAATAAACTTGTTCTGAATGCCAGGGCTTTCTCTAATTATTATATTGTCCAAATTATACAAATAAGTTCGGAATTACATGGTGTTAGAAGTAGTGGTTGGAGTACAAAAAAAAGTAAAGAAAAGATTGTTTAAAAAAAACCATATAAAAACAGAAATAGAATATAATAGCAAATATTGCAGTGTCGTCTATTCCCTTGCCAGGATCTCAAACATCCATATAGTATTCTGAACATTATCTAATAGTCACTTTAAAAGGTTTCATTTAATTAGCGTCATACTAAACAACCTAATGTAATTAACAGAATAACAATGTTTAATGTGACTCATTTATTCCTGTGCGTACTCCAAAATAGATTGTTCGCAATGTTACTAAAGCGTCCGTCCTTGTACTACAGGAAAACGACCAGTGTCATTACTGTGTACTAATGATTTATATCACGTGTTATTTTTCGCAGACTTATCGCACTCGGACACACGGCTGTCAATCATGCTAAACGGTTTCGAGCTACATTTCTATAATCGCTGCGACTTGTACAACGAACTTGAGAAAATATTCGGTCTCGAACCTGTTATCAAACAACAGAATGATGACGATTATACGGATAGAGATAAAGCTATGAATGATGCTAATGAGAAGCGACGGCGGGCGCAGGAGACGGTTAGGTCGGAGGCAGCCATGGCACGGACGTGGCGAGACCTCATTCCCGTCATTAAAATCGATATCTGCTCAGGTCGAGTGGTCTTCGGTAACAGATTAGTCCCAACCACATTGTCGATAAGCGTCGAGGAGTCCCACTTAGTGTATAGTACAAAGCCCCCCGCCTCAAGCCTTGACCACCTAATGCACTTTGTTAAAGCAAAAGCAGAGAATTGCAAAGTGATGCTCGCTCCCAGTCCTAATTACACATCGATGGTCGATGAACCGCCACGGTACATGGGGGAGGGCTTCGTTGTCATGAGCTCCAATTATATCGAAGTGTACTTCTACATGGATGAGCCAGGTTTGGTGCCAGAACAACCTGTCCTCCTACAGCTAGCCAATGGGGATATAGTAGAGTCAGCCCCGCCAATCTGGGGTGTCGACATTAAGTGTGGAAAAGGAACCGACTTCAGTTACGGGCCCTGGGCAGACAGACAAAGAGACCATCTATTCAAATTTTTCTTCCCACCGAATTATAAGAACCTAGAAGTAACACCACAACCAAAACCGGGAGACATAAGACAAACACAGTCGTTTGATATTAGACTGTCAACTTTAAATGAAGCAACAATAGACATTCTATTTACAAAAAACAAAGAAACCAATGCGGTGCATATAAACATAGGTGCAGGTTCATACCTGGAGGTAACACTCCCGTGGATCGTATTACAAGATGGGTACACAACAAAAATTACAGGGCAGCTACTACATTTAGAAGCCACAACGAGTCTGCAGTACAGGAGCTTGGCTGAAAGTGAAACATTGGAATACACAGTAAAATGCCACTTCCCCCTAGTGTGGAACCACCATCAATGCTGGCAGTTGAGTCTGACAGGTTGTAAAGCCACAACACATCTGGTTTACACTCACATAGATTTCTTTCAAGATCTCATAAACGATTGGTCGACAAAAGCACGGCCGGATATATTACACTTTGTACCATATACCTGGAAGATATCACTGCTACTCAAGGAATGTGAAGTTGTGACGGTGAGCAATCAATACAACTGGATAGACTGCAGTTCAACCAATCAGGAGAACAACCACGTCGCGTTTTGCGGTGATCTGCTTGACGTGTCCTTTGATTTGCCGTTCGTCGATTTCTTGCCAGATTTCATCCCTCTAAAGATCTGGGTGCAAGGCGAAGCTGTCGACATGAGTCTCTACTTGCCCGAAGTGAACACGTCAAAGTTGCTTCTGCTATCTCTCGATAAGAACATGAAGCTAGTCCCCTGCAGACTAAAAGCTTCCAAATGGAGGAGAAAATGCGTTAAATCGCAGGGTTGGGTGGACTGCTGGTCTGTTCCTATTGTAGCCCTAAGCGTTAGATACAATTATCATCCCATTCCACCTTTGGGCCCTGAGCCCCAAGCAGACATAACTACACCAGAGAAAGAAGAAATTCTGTTATCGCCAATGAGAATACCAAGGATGAGGAAACAGCCTCAAATCAATTGGACCTTGGATGGAAACAAATTCGACAGAACAACCCTACCACCGGATAAAGTGAGCGTGGAACTTGAAGTGGGACCTTCCATCTTGTTGGCCTATGGAACTATTATAACAAGCTTTATGAATTTACTAGAAAATATCTTTGGCGAAGACCAAACATTTACTGACATGCAAAAATCCCCGAGTGCGGAAACTTTTTATTGGTCCAGCGAAAATGCTAAAGTTAATGATAAAACTAGTGTTAATCAACATACTGAGATATCAATGGATGACTCCACAGATTCAGGAAAGGGACCATTTGATCCTCGACACTACCGGCCGCTTGACGTGACAGTATCGATTATAATCCATGACATCCAGGCGCACTTAGTTAAGAATTGTAGTGAAAGTGAACCGCCTTGTCCAGTCGTGCTGATAGAAAGATTTGGATTTGAAATGGACAAGAGCTTTAGAGAGACCAAATTACAACTTCTATTGAGTCCCTCAATACTAGTATCTGCTAATAACTTGTCACGATCCAACCCTACAAACTCGGGGGCCTTGTATCAAGGTCATTTGATGCTCTCGTCTTTCCAACTAAGAGGTAACGGTTTCTTCAGTGATACCAACCGAACTGTCGAAGAGGATACTGTGGAGTACGCGTGGATGATGGAACTTCAATTAGGGCAACTGACTGGACGTCTTACTTTACCCCAAATGTACCAAATAATATCGTCTTTAGAAACGTTTTTGTTACTCATTTGCGATAGCGAAAACGAGTTAGTACCGCCTAACCCAGCTAGACAATGCCATCACGGAATGAACAATGTAATGTGTCAAGAAACAGATCTCACCCTAAAATACAGGTGCCCAACAGCAAATGAAATCAAATACAAGATGATTCGAGTCGCGATAGATCTCATTGATATTTATATCGCAGATTCAAACACGACGCTACAAACGTGGATATCTCCAGTCCGACTCAGCTATTGCAATTTACACGGCTCAGGCTTCGGTACGGGCGTGACTGGTTTACTGCCAAATATAAAACTAGCTCTCTACACACAAACAAACATGCAAACGAATACTCACCATCATTCAAATGGTAGTAACAATAGCCAGAACAAACCCCCTGAAAGTGACAACTGGGTTGGTGTCGGCTCGGTCGCCTTAGGACCTCTTTTAATCGAAGCTGCGTCATCACTGCCCCAAACACCGAAAAATCTTCATTTAGTTCAACAGAAGTTCTTGAAACTTCACGACGATAAGACGAAAAGACTTTGGTTCTTGTGGCCTGTTGAAGGGAAGAGCTCACAGTGCGGTTGTACAGGGGGTTGCGCGTTCTTCGGATCAAATAGGAACGGACCTAATTTCTTAAAGCCACATCCCAATGATCTGAATGAAGGGATCAATGTGGCTATGTTCAATATTATAGAGACGACGCCAGGAGAGTATGGGTACGGACAGAGTCTGTTGCATTCAGGTCAGCTTGTGTTCCACACGCCACCATACAACAGTTTGAACGTCTGTCTGCAGCCGACGAGTGTAGCCACTTTAATACCATCGCCTTTACCGCAAAACTTGAACAAGTCTCCGCAAAGTGCTGAACGACGGAGTCTGACCAGAAGGTTCTCTTACACAAGCATGAGCAAGGGAAGCAATAACCTTTTAGTGTCCAGCACTAAAAGCGACGTTCCTTACGCTCGCTTAGTAGACTCCTCTGTGCCTTTAGGGAGTTCTAAAATTGACAGCGATTCTAAACTCAACAAGAGTATACTCAATGTTCCTCAGATGGAAAGTAGTGTTTCTGATTCAAAGTTAGCACTAAGTTGTGGGGCCAAAGACAATACTAATATAACGGGAAAGAAACCAGCTCCAGGTGACACCGAGTCCTTTGTTGTACCAAAAGTGCCAGTGAGGAGCGTTGCGGTCTCAGAATCGCATTATTCGTTAAACTCTCAAGTACCACCAGAAGAGAGTCTGAACCAAGAAGTGCAAAGAACGATGTCTATAACAAGCGAGAATCACTCCGAAGCTTTTTTCTCAGCTGACGAAGACATGTTCCCAAGCAGGTCCTCAAGTTTAAAGCATTCGTTTGGCAGTCGCCATAGTAATCCCAGAGACAAAAGCTCCTTTGGTATCAACGATATAACCAATGAGAAATGGACGAGTTCCGCACCTAAATCTGAGACTGTAGACATTCCTGATACAATAAGTAACTTAAGCACAGGCGTCCAGCCCGATTCAGAAAGCGGTTCTGTATCATCAACGTCCTTCATCTCTGCGATATCTTCGCAAGAAGACATGACGCTCGTCAACCTTCACATGCAAACCAACAAGCCTATTGTAGATTCGCCTCTCCTAATGGCAAGTTATATGCATAATTTACCACAATACAAGTGCCCTAATTGGTCTTCCTGCTCTCTACCTAGTGGCAGTGACGTATTTACGTTACCACTTTTCAAAAGAGCTGATGATGGCTCTTTAGTTTACGTTGGCCAAAAGTATTTACCAAGCTTTGAGCCACTCGGAAAAATAAATATCCTCAGATTGGTATCAAAGAAAGACCACAATAACCAGAACCAGCATGGACCGTACTCCAATTTGCCTCCGCATTTCAATTCTCAAGTCAAAGCTCATCCATACCCTCAAGGATGGTGGGATGTTCAGCAAACTGTACAAGACAGTCAGGAGAATACCACAGAGAAGAGTACCACATCGACAGTTACGACCACAAGTGACTCCAAAAGCGGATTATTCGTCAAACTTCGAGGGGAAATCGATATTATGCTGACTCCTCTAGTTCTGGAAAGTACTCAGAAATTCGTCGAGTCTCTAACCCCGGTATTAGCGAATATTCATCCAATAACAGTGATAAATCATTTACGTCTGCTTTGTATTTCGTCTGTGTCTAGTGCGAATGTGTTGAAACAAAAGCAGTACGTACAGAACTGGTTGCCACAGATGCAGGACAGGAGTCAGTCCAACTTGGTAACCGATAAGGACGACAAATGCAAACTAGCCACCATACCACATTCGAACGTCTACGAAGAGAGCATTCTAGAATCCTTACAAGCAACGGTAACCATTCCAAAAGTCAACATTATCTTTATACAGTCCTCAGTGGTGGAAGACATGATATCTTTCTCAGCTTTAGATAATATCCAGGACTTGACTTGTGTCTCATTATTCGGAGTGTCAGTGGAGAATATTATAGCGAAGTACGTCAGCACGAGGAAGAATTTGGAATCTGTGCAGTTGTACTATAGGCCTACGTTAAGGGCTTTGGGAAGTAAGAAGTCTTTTGGTATAATGAAGGGTCCTCGTGCGTTGATATCTGCGCAGCCTTCTGGGAAGAGACGCGGGCCGGAGAGGGGAGAGCCGGTTTATATCGAGGCGTCGCAACAACAGTGCGAAGATACTACTATAACGCTGAATGTTGGTGAGTAGCAAAATATTCTTATTGGTTTTCTCAAGAGGTGAAAAGTCAACAACATTAAAGTCAGACCAACTTGCAAAAAATGACCACATTTCATAATTTAATAACGATTTTCTTGTTCAGTTTGGATTCAATATATTTAAATTATTTGTCTAAAAATGCACATGCATAATATATCGTCGTTAACATACTATAAATACAAGGTATAAGAACGAGTGACGTACTTCATGGTAGTATAATACTTATGAAAATGAACAACTTTTTACAAGGAACCAATGTTGAAATCGCCAATAAAAATCTGCTGTTCGGTACAATTTATGTTTCTTTCCGAATTGCAACGTGGAAAATCCTCTTGAATGTTGTTAAGCGGCCTAACTCTTTTGCACGACAGTGTATATATTTTTCTTTTCTTTCACATCTTTGATTTAATCCTCTTTATATGACGTTATAAAATACGTAACTTTAACCCCGCTTAACCTTTCGGGGATTACAGGTGTGATGTCATGATAAGCAAAAATGCGTTTCAACTAATAAGAATTATGATTTGACTTTGACTTTGACTAACTCTGTCTATCTTCGTAGGCAAAGTCCACGGTCAACTGCGGCGCATACGCAACGAGTCGTCCCAGCTGAAAGATGTAACAATCACGGGTATACCATGCCAACACTCCAAAGTTTCCTTCAAATTCATTCGAGTTGACTCTTGCGCTAAAGGATGCGAGTCCATGGTAAGTGCACTGTAATTTAAAACCTATTTGTTAAGCTATAAGATAACTTTTTAGGGTCTTGTAACAAAAGGTCCTATACGGAACCTTATTAGTAAGATTCCACTGTCTGTCCGTCTGTCTGTCTGTCACAGGGCTGTATCCTTTGAACCGTATATTACTATGACCGCTATAATAACAAATGATTAAAACAACATTTTTTTAATTATAGTAGATAATTAAAAAATTAAATAAAAAACACGAAAATTGCACATATTTGTACTTTGTTTACGTTTTTACTTACAGTGTTATATATTTTTTAAATCTACTTGTCAAATTCTAGACGATAAACATAGACACGACCAAATTCATTTAAAAAAATAAACGATACCACATACATCTAAATCGATTCAGGCGTTTAAAAGTTATGGTGGAATAAAGAAACTCACATACATACATACATACATACATTACCCTGAACACATAACATTCCTTTTTTGGGGCAGTCGTGTAATAAAAATAAGTTAATCATTTATTAAAGGGGGTTCCTATTCAAGAAATGTGTTTTTTTTGTAGTGTTAAATGTTTTACAATGGTACAAAACCCTTCGTGTAAGCGTAGGAATCGCGCTTGGCCGGTTTTTTTAAATTATATTTCATGATAATTTGTAAATACACACATCAAAAGTGTCTAGGGATCAACATCCCTAATCAATGTTAGGGATGTTGATCCCTAGACACTTTTGATGTGTATATGTTATTGTTTTTACAGTGTTGTCAAAATGGGTCAGCAGCCGAAGCTCAGAAGGACAGTCCTATCGGCTTCATCATGTTCGAATGTGGCCTAGAAGGCATCTCAATTAAAGTCTCCAAACACTCACAATCTCACAAACCACAAACTCAGACTGAGGAGAAGAAACCACTTAGACCTGACAATGAAAGCTGCAGAGAATCTGTCAAGTCTGCTGAAGACTCGAAGCCAGAGAAAGAAAGAAGTACTAAAAGCAGGACTTCTGGAATTGAAGATCTGTTCCGAAAAAGAGACTCAAGCTCCAAACCCAGTACTCCGAATCTTGGGACTGCACAGCCTCCTCCAGTTCCACCTCCTCCGGAACCTTCCACTCCTGGGCCTGATGAGCCGTCGAATAACGACAGCACTGCTACCGTAGTTCCTCTCAAGGATAATGGGAACACGTCATCTTGTGCAATCGATTTGAAAGTTGTGTGGTTCAATTTCGCCGCGCCTCCAAGGACACCCATTACTAAGAAGATTGACTACACTAGGTAAAGTAGCTGTCACTTTGATAAGTAACTAACTTTTGGCCACGACTGCGTTCGTGTAAATTTTCTTACAGATCCTTAATTTTTTTGATGATAAAATATAGTTTATAGCACTCAGTTATAACGCAACTTCCTACTATCGAAAGAATTTTCAGAATAGAACCAGAAGTTTCGCAGATTAACGTGTTCTAACAAAAAACATACAAACTCTTCGGCTTTATAATATTAGTAAAGATAGAATAGATTATACGTGTAGACAAAAAATATTCCCTATTACTTGCATCTTGCCCTGCAGTGGGACTATAGTAGGCTGGTAGGTATTATCTGCGAAAAGGAGTCCAGCGGAAGACAATTAACTAACCATCATCATTTCCTAACCATGTTGGGGTCGGCTACCAGTCTAACCGGATGCAGCTGAGTACCAGTATTTTACATGGAGCGACTGCCTATCTGACCTCCACAACCCAGTAACTGGGTAATACGATACCCCTAGGTAAGACTGGTTGTCAGACTTTCAAGCTTCTGACGACTCGTATGACAGCCGGGACCAACAGCTTAACGTGCAATTAACCAACCAAAACCCATTTAAATACCACTTTTTCGCTTCGGTGGATTGCCATCCTGATATTCTGTTGGGTACTAATTAAGTCTCTTCTATCATCTCAGACTGGACTGGAACCTGCTAAGCACGGCGTCTCCGGCCATCAACGCCTGGATGAACCCGTGCAACAGGCTAGGCATCCGCGTGGTGGCGCTGTACCGCGCCTACGCCAGGCGCCTCACCGCCACCGCCGCCAGCCTCATGGCGGCTGCGCTGGACCTGGCTCCACATCATACTATGCCCAAGGTAATTAATAGGTAGAAACAGAATAGATCAAAGAGTCGTTTGATTCTTATTCTTTATTGGTTGACACTTGATCATCTCAACTAAAAACAGACAACAAAAATTGAAAACATAGTAAATCCTGGTTTTTAATGCTAAGCAAATGTCAACTTTACGCATGTTAAAAAAAAAAGTCAGAAATAATAAAAATCTGTTTAATTACTCAAGTCCCACGTAATGAGACACAATTGATTTTCTATTGTTCTGACTTACTGGTATGACGGCCGGGGCTTGACCGGTAAAGGCAGAAATTTAAAAAAATATTCATGTTGTTGTGTAAAGGTTTTTTCATAAAACCTTTTTCCCATGGGGGTAGGCAAAAACCACAGAACGCCACCTGCTACGATCCTTACATACTCCTTTTGCCTTTTTCATTGTTAATTTAATATCAACTTTGCGCGTTTGGAAATAAAGTTAACAATATCAGACCGTTAACCGATTCTCACCCCAAAAAAATATCTAATTGTTGTCTACAGAGTCGCTACGGCCGTCACACACCGATGGCGAAGCAGTTGCGTGAAGAGCCGTCGCTGCAACTGTGCGCCGTGCTGCTGCGGTACGCGCTGCAAGCGGACGCCGCGGCCGTGCAGGCAGACCTCGCTGAACGACATCTACCATCCTTGTCTACGCTGAGACAGGTAACAAGAACGCTTAAAAGACTAATGATTTTAGTTGATTGTGTATTTTACTTGCAATATAGAAGACAGTAAAAATCGAGGATGTATGGAGTCTTTGCCACTGATGGATGGATAGATGGATGGATGTTTATCACTCTAATCACGTTTAAGAGCGTTTATGCCGTAAGGCATTTTATACAAACTTTCAAGTCATTGTTTTAAAGCGAAAAAACTTCGTACTGTTAGGATGGCGTTCCGTGGTCCTTTCTAAAAAAGCACTTTTATTCTGCTAAAAATAACACTATTTATAATACTGAACTTTTCAAAGAAACACTGATACTTAGGCTAATTATACAGATGTTAATTGCACTGACTGGACTTACTGAACTGGCTGACTGTTAAACCGCATGGTTATGCCTTTTTATTAATTTCGTGTAAACGTAGAAGCGACGGGGGTTTTCGCTTACTGTGCATTTCATTCATGTATTCATTCATAACAGTACGCATAAGCTGGATACATAGGTCGAAAAAGTTATCAGAGAACATTTTCGAAAAACTTTAGAGAGGTTAAGTCTTCGAATCATTGGTTATTGATGTCAATTTATGACTTTTCTGAAGTCTACACAGACGAAGCTGCGGGCAGAACCTAGTTATTATTATCGATAACTATTTACTTAAGTTTTTTTAATAAGTCTTTTTTGTAATATTAAGCATTATTACGCAATTGTTTGTTATCCTAAAGAAATAAAATAAAATAATTAATTTAAAGCTCGGTACTCAATGCAACTGTTTACTTCCAGGGTGTGATAGTCCTGAGTCGTCAGTGGAAGAATATTCTATATACGCCGCTGCTGCTGGAACATAACTACAAGAGCAAAGTGATGAAGCCACTCAATGTCACCTTCGCTTTACCTGATCTGTTGGAGGTGAGAATTATATTGTTGTACATACTCGACGAAAATGGCTCTTAATTTTTAAGGCATTACAAGAAAGTCTGGATAAGCACCTCAAAGGTTGACCTACAAGATGCCATCCCAAAAAAAAAAATTGATCCAGTTTTAATTAAGTAACAAATATTTGTAGGGCCAACAGTTAGTTGTTCCGGGTTTGAATGTTTTTGTTTGTATGTGAGTTTATATGTATTTGAACGCACCCACGATACTGGACAAATTCCGAGCTCCTTTGCAAAGAGCTTTATTACAACTAAAACCTATTACCTTTTTAACCAATTTTTAATTCAATTATGTGGTCTTCAGGATTCCGTGGAAGGTTGGCAAGAGTATCCTTTGGAGACGGAAGCACTGGACGAGAACTGTCTTCTTCTGAACATGGACGTCGATAAAGTCAATCTACCTGGTAAGTACACATCTATCATTTTGTCTTGAAAATACAGAGGAAAAAATGAACTTTAACTTAAAGTTGATTAGGTCTAATTTCAAAGAAGGTGTTAATTTAAATTTTGCATTTAAATCTTAAATAAGTTGTGTTCAAGACAGTAATCAATAAATAGTTTGTCAATTCAGTTGGCGAATAAGTGACTTCACAGTTTGCTATTGCCATACAAAATACATTGCCATACAAAATACATCGCGTTTTTACAGGTCATAAAAAGAAACCTAATTATGATAAAAGGCATTGATTAACTTAGTATGGACTAGCGGCGTCATGTTTTTTTTCAGTGGCCACTAATAATTATTATGTTACTTTGTTGTGTTGTTAAGTACACATAATATATGTTCAATTATTTTTATCCTAAGTTATATCGAAGTTGAGATATTTGCATTTGAAGATTTTAAAAATGTCGTCAATATAAAAACTTCAATTACTGTCCTGTGTACAGAAATCTTAGATAAGGTTTTGAAGGTTGTTTTTAGAGATTGACTTTACTGTTTCACGACCATGTGTCAATGTTGCGTTACTTTTGGGTCTTGGGAAATAATAAAGACACATTACCTCGTTGTAGAGCAAGAAGTCATTAAGTGCAAAAAGGTAGGTAGTTTCGAGATAATAGTGTTTTAGAGACTTTTTGTTTTTTAATTCGAAATAATACATTAACACTTATAGTTACAAAAAAAACTACTATAGCATGACGCGCCCGTCCATATTACTATTACAATGTGTGTAGCAATATCCATATGAAAGAGTTTCTATGTAGTTGTAGTATTCAGTAGCAGGCCGGCAGATTTGTTGGTCAACTAATCATAACTAGCAAGACCGCACAAGACCACGCACGTGTCATTTTCATTGAGTATGTCAGTGCAGCGCCATACTAATAATAATGAGTAATTAATGACGCCGCTAGTCGAGCAACAAATCGCTGATTTGTTTTTGTTTCGAGAGCCGTCTCAGTACGCACACATTGTGAGTTTGATTGTACGCACACGTTGATACTTTCACAAATACTTTCAAACGTTTTGAATTTGTGGAGGGGCGCGCCATGTTATAGTAGTTTATCTTTAGGTTGCGGTAAGTAGATAGTTACTAAAAAAACCTCAGAACCTTAAAAGGTTTATAAGAATATATAGGTATAATAACTTCTTCGTGTTTAATGAGCTATCAAAACCAAATATCTCCGTTCCGATATGGTTTAGAGAAATGAGTCCATATTAGCTTTTGATCGCATTATTCTTATCTTTCAAAATATCTAAGTTTCATTAGTGGCCATCCAACTTCAAAATGACGCCACTTTTACGCAAACCCCTTTGTTTTTTTTTCTGTTCTTTGAAATTAGATCTTATTTTATTATAATTTTAAAATGATATACTAGTATTGCTTCTTATTAAAAATAAATCTTGTAATATTTGTATACAATTTTCACAATAAAGCCAATCATATAAACATACTGCTAAATTCACAGTATCTCGCAGTTGGCTTTTATTTAAAATATTATTTAAATAGGATCGAAATAAGTTTTACGGATTATATTCTTAAAATATTAATAAGAACAAATCTTTTATTGGAGACATATTTATAGGCCAAAAAAAAAATCAAAAAATCCAATTTGGAAAAAAAAAAATGGATTTTCATACAAAATTCTGTCGCAATGCTTGCTACGTAATGTGAAGGCGGCCATAAGCTTATGCCCGCGACTTCATTTGCGTGAATGTCGGTTATTACTGGGTTTTATTTTTGCGCGGAATCTCCTTATACCATCAGCTATCTGCCAGTGAAAGTCCCGTCCGGCTATTTCGGAGGTTAGCCGGAACAAATAATCCAGAAATAATGTTATTTTTTTTCTTAGTTTTTTTATAAATTTTGTAAATAGCTGTTATTTTGATATTACAAACAGACACTTCAATTATGTTTATTTGTAAAGATAAGTATACACGGAGTTTCTTTCTCATTCTTCTCCATATTAAACTACCATTTGGAAGAAGCAACTATGTAGATTTAATCATGTTTTTCTCTTGTAAATGACGTTCAAAAGTGCCTTTTAATGGTTTAATCAAAATAAATAATAATTTGACTATGTTATACTCGTATTTTGTAATAAACTGCAATATAATCCGTAAAACTACTCCGTAACAATATAATTAGTCATTGATACGATACATTAATAACACGTTGTTTGTGGGTGAAGCGTCCGGCGTGGCGACTATTCCGCGCCCGCACTCGTTCCCATCCACGCCGCCCTCCGGTTCGTACACCAAACACTTTGTGTTGTGCTCAGAGGGACTTGTGAACCTTATGTTTATAAAGATAGAGTTGAATGTCCATTGCCGACTTGAGTGTCTTGTAACGTTCTGTATTTTAACCTCACGATAGTTGTTTTGTCGTTATAGTTACAGTTATATATTTAAAATTTAAAAATGAAAGCAAAAAAAAAAAATATTCTTTTTGTAATTTCGTTAATATCAAATTGAGATATCACTGCTACTTACCCGCATATGGATAGGTCAATGCGATTGTTAAACTGTATCTGCTCGGCGCACAGTTACAACAACACAAGTTTTCATGAAATGCGGTAGGTACCTACCTATGGCACTTCATGCGGTGCCCCCCACTTTGAAAACCCCTGCTCAAAAACAAAAGATTATACAGTATAGCCACTGCTAGTTATAAGTTTAGTAATCATTTAACCTAATAATTTGGTTCACAAGTCCTTCAGTTAGAGGTCGTTTGTTATGTTACCCCAAAAATATACTTTTGGTAGTGTATCAAACTCGCTCAGTATTCTTTTGCAGTCAACACTGCCAGACTGCTTAAAAATCTTGTATGTTTGTAAAACTTTTATTAAAGAAAATTAGACTCAAAGTTTCCGGTGTTAAGTTACAAAATCCCTTAACAAACGATTTCACAGCGTGTGTTATGCGTTGTTTGTTATGTTGTTTGTCTTGACCATTGTTGACGATAGCATGGAGTGATCATATACATAATGTTTGACCATTTCAACGTTCCTGTATCGGATGGAAGGGATTTTGCAACGAAAACTTCCACCATGGATTCAGTAGGTGATTAAAAAAAACCGGACAAGTGCGAGTCAGAGTCACACACGAAGGGTTCCGTACCATCATAGAAGATAAAACAGTATTGCCATTATAGTATCGAGCCAAAAATGCAAAAAAAAATCAGGTGTCTTCCCCCTTTATTTTTTTTTCTTTATTTTATTTTTATTATGAATTGTTATAGCGGCAATAGAAAAAATAAACAACTAAAAAATTACAACTACCTATCTTAGTACCTCGTTGCGGGCGGAGCACTATTTTCTGACAGACAGACAAACGGACAGCAGATGCTTAATAATAGTGTCCTGTTGGCATCCTTCGGGTATGAAACCTTATAAACAGCTGTTCCATGCAAAGTTACAGCAACAAGTACACGGTCAATGTACGAAACTGTCGTTTTTGTTTAATAACCTACGAAGTTTGTTAACCCTGGGGGGTTTAGAACCATGTATTGTATCCATGGTAAAAGTTTTCGTAAAGAGGTCCCTTCCATCCCGTATATGTTAAATCCTTACGTTTAGTATTAAACCAACTATATCTATATCTTTCCTCTCATTCAAATATCTAATCCTTTACTCTGTTTCATTCTTTCCTAACATTTGTGAAACAACTTAATAAACTTTCCAATCATTGTGATTGTAACTTTTTTTTTTGTAAACCTAAATTGCTTAATTGAGTTCTCGCCTGTTGACATTGTTCACCATTTACCACTGTGACGTCACATATAGTAACTGTCCAGTGCACATTTCGCCTCTTGTGTATCACGCCACAAGCGTTTGCCGCCCGCACCTCTCCCGCTCCCCGTTCTCGTCTTATCCCCGCGCGCCTGCACCCCTCAAGGACTCAATTAAGTGGTTTAACTATAGTGGTGTTTATCCCTGGTTTTGTTATTGCTTTTGTGTTTAATTAAAACTATCATTTAGGTCATATTTATGTGCTCATTATTTTATTTATTAAAAGGATTGGCCGTCGCTTCGCTTACTTCTGTTAATCGCTTTTCATGATAAAACAAACGCTAAAAAGGCATCTTTTGACAAAGCTATTGTTATTACTATTAGCTTACGTAATACAAAAAATATTAACCATGCGTATATTAACAATACGCAATACAAAAATATATAAAACTGCACTTGCACTATGGATCACGAATAGGGTTGCCGCCCGTACATTATAATAAAGTATTGTGCCTACGTTATTTCAAGTAAACGTATATAGTTTTTGGTTACGTTAAAATACATAATTTTACTTATATGGACTTAGTTTATTACTGAAAGAAGTTAAACGACATTTTGCGTGTAACGAAACGGATAACATCGATAAAGCATGCACCATAAATAATACTCTCTATTTTCTTAAAAAAGAGATGGCAACCCTAATCACGTAATACATATACTTAGCGCTAAATGTGCTTAGAACATCTCCGACTCTGTCACATTGTTCAAAGTTGACACAGATCGAATGTTTTATATTATATGTTTAGTGATTAGTGATACAAGTGGACCTTACTGCTAAAGAAATGGTTTATGTTTGTTGCTATCGCTATTTGGTGCACCTCTTCTTGATATACTAGCTATCATTGTATGCGACTACCTTTCATTTTCTATATTCCTTTTAGCATATCATTCTAAATTACTGAATCGATTAAAATTGCCATAAATTATTTCAAAAATATTAATTACCAGTACCCGGTTGTTAATATGAAACATTCAAGTTTATGGGTCAGTGCAAGCAGAACAAAAATGTACTCTAGTAGTTTTCATTTATTAATTGAAAATGAACCGAAAATTGTAACAAATAGAGTTGAAAATTGTATGCAGTATATATAATTTTATGTCTTAATTATCTTGCACGCAATTACGCAATTTCGAACTCTATTCCTGTAGAATTTTAGTTCGTTATCAATTAACTAATTAAAACTCCTCCAGCATATTACTGTTCTGACTGCGCTGACTGTTAGAAAGAGACTGTCATGTGAAAGTGTGACAGTGACAGAACAATGCTTTACAAAATACGAACTTTTTCTAAAATTCTATGTGACATATTTAAAGCTGGGTACGGTATCATTATTTATATCTAAATTACTAAAAAAAATCATAGATTGGCATGTCTACGTTAGTAACATAGAATTCTAAATTGCTCGTGATGTTCCAAAGAGTATTTAAATCAGCATTTCTCTAGTCTTTTTCTTTTAGGGTGTCATCATACATGAAAAAAAAACTGTTTAGTAATCAAACAAGAAAACTCATAAAGTTAAGTCCATATTATTTTGTGTTCCAAATGATTTTTATTATTTTATATTTATAGAATTTCGCTTTTTAAATTGAGTAACAATTTAAAAAGCGAAATTCTATAAAATTCAAATTTAAATTCATTTATTCAACACAGGGTCCAATAGGATGACGAAGTATGATGTACTTGTATAAAAATGTTTGTCCCTACGATGAACTGAAAAGCATAAGAAGATTAATGATCAAAATCAAATAAATTTAAATCATACAAACTTTCGTGCCAAGTACTGTATACATGATACACACATAATATCCAAAAACATACAAAATAAAATACCACTGGAATATAAGTCTTAATTTTAAGTATAATATTATGTAAAGATTGTTGATATGATGGCACCCTGATCTCCAACTGTCTCCATAGCAGCACAACCACCTTCTAGCCTCATACATTCTAGCACATTCTTCAACTCCTACAAATGTTAACCCCCCTACACTAGTGATGTGCTAATCCCGTGTCCGTCACAGTGCGGGGCGCACAAAGCAGCCGCGCGAGCCTGGTGTTCCCCTCGCTGCCATTCTCCACGAGGAAGCCGGTCTTCCATGACGACGCCATCGCTAGTGAGTAGATACATTGCTAGTTTTGTTTGTGAATTCAAAAGGGATGGGCTGCAAGACAATCATTGTATAACGTCGATAGATTGAAAGTAAGTGACGAAGGATTGCAGAAAGGTTTTTTTTTTGGTGAGTAAATAAATTTTAATTAGATTGTACGACGTTAGGTTGTGGGTTCGAATCCGGGCAAGTACCAATGTGACTTTTTCAATTCATAAGTACTTTTTAAAGTTTATCTTAGACATTACTGACATCATTTCGTGCCTCGGAATGCACGTTAAGCTGTTGGTCCCGGCTGTCATACGTGGATCTTTGACAGTCGTTAAGAGTCGTCAGAAGCTTGAAAGTCTGACAACCAGTCTTACCTAGAGGTATCGTATTACCCAGTTACTGGGTGTGGAGGTCAGATAGGCAGTCGCTCCATGTAAAATACTGGTACTCAGCTGTATCCGGTTAGACTGGAAGCCGACCCCAACCATATTGTTACTGATGTTCTTTAAGTCAACTAGGCTGACATTTCTTTTACCTCCCACCTCAGTAGACTACGGGACCCTGAAGGAGGACCTGCCGACAGTGGGGTCCAACCCATCGTTGTACTCGCCGCACGGCAGCGATGAGAACATCAAGAACGACCGCGCTAGAGAAGACCTGTACCAATGGATGGCCAAACAGGAGCCCATCAAAGTGGTGAGAAGTTTGACGTTTTAGTTTGAGAACAGCATGTTTCATATATAGAGTAACTGGTAATTAGTGACCGACATTGTACTCATGATTAAAAACTACTTTCCCAAAGAAACGACTTTTTTAACACATGGCGTTTTTTTTACAAACAGCTGATAACTAAAATAAATAAATATCTTGGGACAACTCACACACGGCCATCTGATCCCAAGCTAAGCAGAGCTTGTGTTATGGTAACCAGACAACTGATATACATACTTATATAATTTATAAATACATACATATTATAGATAAATTACACCCAGACACAGAACCAACAATTATGCTCATCACACAAAGTTTGTCCTGGGTGGGAATCGAACCCACTACCTCCGGCTTTGCAGTCAGGGTCACTAACCACTAGACCAACGAGGCAGTCCAAAAATAAAAAACAAAACAAAATAAAGTTTAAAAAATAAAAAAACCTTTATTGACACAGAAAATATTGTATACATTATAAGTACAATTCTGTAATTAAACACAATACTAATGAACACTAATGCCTTAACTATTTTTTTTTGTTTAAGAAATATTAAATTTTTGCGCTGGTTTTAAACCTAACTGCCATAAAATTAAATAAAGTGCACCCTCAGAGCTTTCATATTACACAAGTCTCATCACTGTTTGGCATTTTTGAAATCTGGGCCCAGTGTTCAACTAAAATGCCCTTTGTTCTTTGTTTGTAAAATGCAAAATCAATGTTGGCACCTTATTTTATATATACCAGTATGATAATCGTGTTTATACCGAAGATTGCATGGCCTGAGTACCTCTTAAAAATTTTAAGAGTAGGAAAACTAAGTGTTGGTTAGTCCCTAGCTACCTCCTAAATATTAATTCGAAGTCAAAGTCAAAGCATTTATTTCAATTAGATTATTTACAGACACTTTTGAATTGTCAAGGTGTCGATCAGTTAGTCAAAAAATTGAAGCTCGTCGTTCGTTCCAAAACGTAGGTAGGCCTCTGTGGAAAAGAAATTAAACGGACAGTTTTTGCAATTAAGTTTTTACAAAATTCTTGTTAAAAATTGTAAAAAAGCTAACAGCGCCCGTTCACGAAATATGATGAAAATGAATTGATGACCAATGCATGAAGTAGTCACCACTCGCCACTCACACAAGCATGCACTCATTGAAAGGGTTAAAACTAACGTATTGACCTTCCACGCACATATTCAAAGTAAACTGTAAAACACGGTCACGTAATTGTACTAACCCAGGAGCCAAAGAGCAAGAAGCCAATAATACCTCCTTCGAAGATGAACCCTCGCGCGGTGGCGGCGGCCATGCCGGCGTGCAGCCTGTACCCGCTGCAGGGCTCGCTCATGCTGCTCGACGCGCACCTCGTGTTCCAGCCCTTCCTTACTGCGCTTGGGGTTTCGCCGCATCAGGTTACGCAGGGTTTGTAGAAGATGTTCTTACTTTTCAACTTTAATATCGTGCGGTTTTGTTTTATATACACGGTTACTTTTAGGTCGTTCTTAAGCCGAACGCCATAAACTCGATCATCAAACTCGAACTCAAAAAAGTACACTTTGACGAGTTAGACGAACATAAATGTACTGAAAAGCTGTTTTTTTATTGTTATTTTTGAAAAAAAAATGGTCCCAATCGTTTTGAGTTTGATGATCGAGTTTATGGCTTTCGGCTTAAGAACGACCTAAAAGTAAGCGTGTATATCTGTTGGTCGGTTTTTCAAGTGATGATAGAAATCGTTCTATAATGTTATCTGTAGAACAATTTAGGCCTGCAACTAAAAGATTAGTTGTTACTGTACTATCCTACACTCACCTTCAGTTTCCTATATTACTTCTATTCACTAAGACATATCTGACGGAAGATACGCCGCGTATCGTCAGTCGCGTAACGCAGAAACAGTCAAATAGATAATAAAATATCCAACCATACACACAGTATAACCGATGACGCGTTAGTGCGTCGACCATACTAAAGACGATACGTTCGACGTATCTTCCGTCAGATGAGAACCGATCCTAAGCGACATTTTTTACATCATTTTTTTTTATATGATTTATTGTTGTCATTTTTCCTTAACTAACCTCAATAGCTAACATGAGTTTTGATAATCGATCTGAAAATCAAGGATCAAATCAGTGGCAAGTACCCTCTATTATAACCACTACTTCTATCAGGAGAGTCCAAAAACAAGAGCGGATCAGCCGACGGAGTGAACAGCGGTAGCGGCGGCCCCCCCGCGCTGGACTCGCTCGGCTCCAAGCTGTCGCTCATCGCGTGGATGGACATGTTCCGCATCGACATCGTCGTCAGCGACCTTGCCACGAGGGACCGGAGGCATGCCGCTAAAGGAAAGGGTGAGTTACTATACGGAGTGGTGATTTGAGACAGCAATGGGGGCAGGTTACTGAGTATCAGCGCAAATAAATTGATTATGAACTCAAATTGAACATTAGTAGAGTTGAAAATTATGTAACTGCATCCAAGATATTAATGCCGCGCGAAATTATATCTTACGCGGAATATTTAATTTTATTTGTGATGTATTGTATAGTTAACCCTAAGTTGTTGATATTACTGGAAAAAGCTTTTAAGATCTTTTTACATCAAACCTCACTGTTAAAGTTATTTTGAACTGCATTTATAGACCAATAAAAGGTTTAAAAAAGGTATATTCAGGAGGAGGAATGACAGTTCCTCGCCTTTTTTTGCACCTTAAAGGTTTAAAAAAAAAAAATTGTTACTCTTATTGTTCAAACATCAGATAAACTAATTTAAAACATTCTAATGGGGTTTTATATCTTCATTCTAACTATTTACTGTATGATATTCTTCTGTAGTCTTTTTGCTAAACAGTTTTTTTTCTAACTCTTTTAATTTTTTTATTATTTCTACTAACTATCAAACAGTCAAACATATGACAAACCACTAACCAGGTTCCCAAACCCACGGTGCGATTCCATCAGAGACACCAGCGTTCCTCTGCGAGAAGGTATCCATCGACGTGGACCTCAAGAAGGTGGCAGACATGGCGGTGGACGACCTCATCCAGCGGCAGAACGTGCTGTACATATCGCGGGGACAGCTCAAGAAACATATCAGTACCATGCTGAACTTTAATATCAGTATACGGTTTATTTCGCAGCAGGTTAGTGAGACTTTGATGTTATGTTTTTTCTAATATTAATGAAATACAGAATTCTCTTTTACGTGATTGCGGCGATGTGCAAAACGAGGGTAATGTGTTTAAAATGTAGGAATGTTAGTTTAAAAAAAAAACATAATTATGTTCTAACCATCAATTAAAACAGTAATGAATATGCTATTTTAAACAATGTGTGTTCTATAGGTTTCCATTTTTTTTCTGTGACTACGATGGACTTGTAGTCGCAGAAAAATTAATGTGCCAATCAAATCGACAATGTTATCAATTATGCATACACTATTGTAATCTTCATTTATAAACATCGATTTTAAAAGATTTCGGAGTCTCTTTCGCATCTTCTCCATACGAAACTATCTTCTGGAAGCGGCAACTAGATTTCATTACTTTGACTCGTAAATGAGCTTTGAAGCACCTTTTAATGGTCTGATTGAAATAAATGATTTGACTTCACTCTAGGTTAACATGCCCCTGCTCCGCCTCCTGCATCAGATCAGCAACATGTACCAGAACGTTAAAGACACGCAGATTGAACTGCGCACGCAGACCAAGATATCTCACAGGCAGAATAAACATACCTCGTCATCAGGTAAATGACTTATACCTTCATTCATCACCTCCAGATAAGTTTTAGTTAATTTATCTGGCAGATAATTTCGTACAACTACTGATTGGAAGTTCCTTTTATTATTATTTTAATAAAAGTGTTTTACAGGCTTACAGACTAATAAGCCAAATATAAAAAGAAAAAAAAACAAATAGCTGATTTTAAGCCTACACATATTAAATTAACAATTTTTACTGTGAAGTAGGCGTTAATCTTGTAATTGACACAATGAAAAAGAATTAGAATTCTAAATATTTATTTTAAAACTCAAAAATCTTTTGTTGAAGCAAAACCGCTTATATCCTTAGGAAAATAAGGTTCTTTTTACTAACTAGTGACCCGCCCCAGCTTCGCACGGGTGCAACGTTAATACATAAACCTTCCTCTTGAATCACTCTATCTATTAAAAAAAACAGCATCAAAATCTGTTGCGTAGTTTTAAAGATCTAAGCATACATAGGAACAGACAGACGGAAGCGACTTTGTTTTATACTATGTAGTGATAAATCAAATTCCTTTTCAGTATCAGACTTCAGAGAAAACTTAGTAAGCGTGACATCTCTAGAGAAAGAGGTGCAATACGCCACCCTAGAGCCTAAATGGGACCTCATAGCTCCAACCCTGACCCCTGACCTGTCAGCAGCAGTTCCAGAGTCCATGAGTCAACAGAAGTTGGCTCAGCCAGCTACCAGGCCTAGGCCACAGTCTTTCGCGCAGAAGCTTAGGTCTACTGGGAAGAGTGTGAAGGGGAAGCTGGGTGAGTGTTCTTGTGTATGTTAGTTTTTTTTACTTTTAGGGTTCCCTACGTCTGAATAAAAAACGGGGCTCTAACAGGATCACTTGTCTGCTATACGTGTACCGATTAAGTTGAAACTTTATGGTACACGTATGACTTTCAGAGACCCAGTTACAAATGTAAGTCACCCGAAGTACATGGCAAATACCTAGTGTGGGGCATTTATTAGCTTTACTTGAAAATCAAGAATAAAATACAATTTAAAATAGCCTTAAATTGCTTTGATAGTCTCAAATACTACAGTATTTCCACAAAAAGACAACAGTATTGGGTTATGGCAAGTAAATGTTTCTTGTATAGTTTTAACATTGCAGACTTTCCTGCATTTGCGGTCACAGTTTTACTTTAGCACTAAAACACACCACTCTTTTAAAAACAAATGAAATAGCAGCATCAATGCCTCCCCCTACCAGGCTACAGCTCGCTCAACGAAGGCGCGCACACTCCGATGTACGCGGCAGGCTCAGGTATGGCTCGCGCGGCGTCCCCGGGCGCGGGTGCGCACGCGCCGCTGTCCCCGGGCGCGGGCGCGCATGCGTCGATGTCGTCGCCGTCAGCCGACGCGGCTGACGGCAAGCTAGCTCCGCGCTGCTGGCGCACCGTGTACCTGCTGCTGGACCTGTATGCCAACATGCCGGATGCAGAGACTATCACGCACAGGTATTCACGGAGCATTGTTAAGACGATAAAGGTGTAAGAATTTAGTTAAAAAAACAAAAAAATAAATACAGGCTGACTTTAATTGATTTTTGCCATAGTTACAGGACCAATTTTGAAAAATATCGTCTTTTTTTATAGTTCAGAGTTATATTTAGGAATTCTTATGTCAATAACATAATGTTTAAATTACAATGATTGACGAGCGTTCGTGAAATGGTTACGAGAACATTATTCTCTGCAACAGGTTCTCAGTAACGACAGACATCCCGGAACACTACCGTCACAGCCGCACAACACAGCGGCCCAGTTCTCGTGAACAGAACACTAGCAACTCCTCATCCAGTGCTGCCAACATGGGCATGGTCGTTGTTGGAGTTGCCAGGTAAATATAGATATTTATTTTATTTTTATGAAACATGTATAAATATCAGTCTAACTTGGTTTTTAAACTTGGACAATCAAGAATAAAAATTGGAAGTTATTTTTCATCGTAATAATCGATGAATCCATTATCAATCGATGCATATTCATGTGTGCTCTTCTTTCTTTAAAACGAGCCTTATTACGCAATAATTGAATTAGGAAATGTCTATTCCAGCCAGACAATATTTCAATATCCCTTATAATTACGACACGGAATCGTAATGTGGGAATCGTCCCCGGGAACTCGTAATTTTATGAATGTTTTTATCTTTTATATGTTACTATCTGTCTCTTTCTCTCCTCCAGGATCCACCGCACCCGCCTCCTAGCCTCCCTCTCAGGGTTGAAGCTAGAGGCAGAGATCACGTCACTGCAGGCGTCATTCTCAGCATCTCGGTCGAGACAATGGTCGCTAACTGGAAACCTTGGAAGAACCATGATTGTGTTACTGGAAGGTGTTGCGCCTAACCATCAGTAAGTACTAGAAAAAAGTTTAGAGGGTTTTTGATGTAAAACCATCTATTGGTTTCCTTTGACAGTGAAATAGGCTAGTTGAATCAATTGACGTACTTTTTATGACCTGACAAAACGCGATTCTACCATAAATCTATGGCAATATCGAACTATGACGTCACTTATTTGGCAACTCAATTACTCACTATTTATTGATTTCCACAAAAAATCTAAATTTTCAGTAATTTGAAAATTTTCAGGGCTAAAGTTATGTCTTGGAATTGTTTGTTAATGGTGTCAACTACCTAATTGAACAGTTAGCCGTGACGGCACACGGCATGACGCTCTCTTATGCCGCCATGCCCCTTCTATATTTCGACTTTTAATTCTATTCAGTAACTTGACAGATCAAAGAACAATAATGTTACCACACGTACGTGAACGATTCTGCGTATTAGGAACGAATGATAAGAATGGTTTAATACCAAGTTAAGTACATTATTTAAGTTCATTCAATTTCGTTCATTCTTAGACCACCTCACTATCTTTTTTTTGTCAAAACTTGATAACGAAGCGAATTAAAAGTCGAAATATACATCACCGCTTTTGACTCCCTTGTTGTGTTGTGAGTACACTCGAGTACTATACATTCCGTTGTTTCTCTGTATGAGCTGCTTAATTTTTCTTTTATTGAATTTTATTAATTAGAAATTTGAATATTCACTGAGATATTACACATCTGCCGAGCGCTCCGTAACACCCAATTTTTTTTACATAATTATTTTATACTTCAAAACCATGTCTTGTTTGCAGGACTGTAGTTCGTGTAAGCGTGGGTAAATCGCAAGCCCTGTACGGGTGGGAGGCAGGTCGCCAAGGAGCCACCGCTCTGCTCAGCGTGGGAGGGGTCCGCGTGGATCTGCCGCAGCATCCGGTAGCGCTGCACGGAGTCATGACGCGCTCGAGTCGACAGCTGTCTTCGACTCTACAGGTAAACTATTTACAGTGTAATAGGTATTTTTGGACAGCTCTGTATAGTTGATTTGTATTTTTTATTGAGTTCACGTTGTTGTCGAAATAAGGTTTCTTTCTTATTTATCATGAAGTCCGAACTTGCTTGACCATCGGTCACATAGTTAAAAAGTTACCCAAAAACGTTACATTGAAGAAATATGCAAAGTTGCTTTCATTTTTGTACGTTTTTGCGTAAAACAAGATGCAACATAGTGCCAAATTTCAAATACTTACAATTTATAGATTTTGAGAAATTCCCCTTTGTAAGGTGAACTTTTATGGGTTCAGTTTTTTTCTTTTGAGGTTTGGAACCCTTAAAAACAATGAATAAGTACATCAATATCACTAATCGTCCCCTAACAGGAGCTCGGTGTAACCCGCACGTCGTCCCGGCTGTCCCGCACGGCCCCGGGCGCGCCCGCAGGTGCGGCGGGCGGCGCGGCGGGCTCGGGCTCGTCGTCCGAAGGCTCGCCGGCGCCGGCGCCGCGCCCCCCGCGAGTCCCCAGACCGCCGCCTGCGCATCCCTTGCTGAACCCGCTGCATTTGCATTTCTCTATATTGCTGCAGGTATGTGGTATCTTTATTTTTTTGAGATAGTTGCAAAATGAATGTAGATTACTGCCACCTACATGGATTTGTCTGAAATTTGTCGAGTGTAGTCCAGATTAGTGTTGCCTAACTATCGATTGCCTATCGATAGGTTGTCGATACTATCGTGACCTCGAAAAATAGTCACAATATCGATAGCCCTATCGATACTATTGAATTTTTACAATACTATCGATAGTATCGATAGTATCTATCCAAGAAATTGAGCAATACTATTGATAAAGAGCAATACTATCGATAGTATCGATACTATTGGGTATAGATACTATCGATAGAATCGATACTATCACTATTATGGCATATTTTACTGCAATCACTGTCGATACTATCGATAGTATCGATACTATCGATAGTTTTACTACATCGATATTTTACCAAAGTTCAATAGTATTGCACCGGAATTTTGATAAAAAAAAAGTTCGCGATTAAATTAATGATATACTTTTTAAGTTATAACCATAGTTTTTATTAAATATAGCTTTAAAAGTAATAGTTACCTAAATAGTAATATTTTCGATTTTAATCATACTTTGGAGTAATATCACTCAGAAAATTGATTTTGACATGGATTATGATTATTATTAAGTAAATATATCTTCAATAAAGTCGGCAATTATTACTTTATGAACTTACAACTTAAAACAGCGTTGTACCTAATACGCAAAAAACGTAAAAAATCCCGCCCTTCATCGACGCTTTCATCTTAATTGAAATAATTGCATTTTAAGTAAAAATTTACAATGTTGTAAGGATAATAACTTACCCATTAAAAAAACAGTCACTGACAAAGATACTTAATATTATAAATTAGTAAATTCGATGATTAACTTCTGTATAAGTCGCTAATAGGTTTGAATCCAACACGATACTATTGAATTTTGGTAAAATATCGATGTAGTAAAACTATCGATAGTATCGATACTATCGATAGTATCGACAGTGATTGCAGTAAAATACGCCATAATAGTGATAGTATCGATTCTATCGATAGTATCTATACCCAATAGTATCGATACTATCGATAGTATTGCTCTTTATCAATAGTATTGCTCAATTTCTTGGATAGATACTATCGATACTATCGATAGTATTGTAAAATTTCAATAGTATCGATAGGGCTATCGATATTGTGACTATTTTTCGAGGTCAACTATCGATACATCAACAATCGATAGTTAGGCAACACTAGTCCAGATTAATGTAGTTTTTAGTTCAATGTATAAATATACGATTAACATTGCATTATCTATGACGGAGAGGGGGGACTTCTGAACTGCTTTTAAAAGGTGTGACGTCAGTACTGCTGACGTCACGATTGTGATTTTCTTGATGACTCATGTTCTGGTCTTCGAAAGAAAACTTCACTCACTGTTTGAATACTTCGCTTATTTAACGGGCAGCGTAATGACGTCACAGAGAGGTCCGTACTGTACGGCGGCTCGAGAGTGAATGCTCCTTGCGTTCACAGTGCGGCCGTATTTATAGCGCTCGGCGCACGTGCACGTGTTTTCGAGTTTTGAGGTTAAGTATTGAAATTACAATAACTAATAATGACCTGCAGTTTAACGTTATTTTCAAATCACAATAAGCTTGCAGTAATTAACTGACGATTTATGAACTAATTTTAGGACAATCAAATGACTTGTCATAATTATTTTCGTAGTTGCGCCGACATCTATATGAATAAAAATCAATCGTCACTTGAATGAAAGATTGTCACTTAAGAACTCGACCAAATTCACTATTTTTTTTATTGTGTTGACTAAATTGGTATTACGCCAACATTTGTATGGTATTTTTGTGTGAAAACGACAATAAAAAATATGATGTTTAGTACATTGCATCCGTGCGAGTGCGAATTGTAATTATTAAATATTGTATTTGTAGAGTCTTAGCATAACAGCCGCCCTCCTGCCGTCTCTACAAGCTCAGTACAAGATGGAGCAAGTACAAAGTTCTGGAGTGACGGGCAACAAGGCACAGTTCACAGTGGACCTACAGCAGCACTCGTTGAGCTTCGTCACCAAGTTACAGGTACGTTTCCGTATCATATTTACTTATATTTTTTTTGTTTTTCCGTATTTTTTTTACATAGATTTAAAATAAGAAATTATAATTAAACTTACCCTTTTACCATGGAGGTAGGCGGAAACCACAGAACTCCACCTGCTACGATCTTTACATACTTCTTTCGCCTCGTCCACGTTCATACGTCTCTTACACGAGCACGCCGGTTACGAAATAATATATTTAAAAGTTTATAAAAATAATGATACATTTTTATTCATTTTTTATTTCTGTGATATAAGATTTTAGTTTATTTCTGAAGTCTACGCAGATTAATTTACGTGGAGGTGTTAGTTAAGTATACTTTTTGGTAATACTTAAATTAGGTCGTACGTTTTCGATATATCTGTGTCCGAATATGGTGAATCAAGTTTTATTTGGTATTAATAAATTGACGGCGATTGTAAATGCCGCAGGTGTCGGAGGCCAACATCCCGGCGGAGGCGGCGGTGTGGCTGCCCGGCGTGCACGTGGCGGGGCGCGTGCTGGAGCAGCGCGGTGCCGCGCGGCAGGAGGGCGCGCTGCTGCGGGCGGGCCGCTACGTGGCCGCCAGCGCAGACATCGGCCTGTTCGAGCACACGCTCTCCACCGACCTGCTCAACCATCTCGTGTTCGTGCAGAAGGTCTTCATGAAGGTGGGGCACTACTACCATTATATAATATTTAGATTTATTACTACATACTAGCATACTACACACTAGCTACATACTAGCTTCTTCACCTGCGTAAAAAGTAACGTTCCGTAAAGTAAGTTAAACTACTATCCCAAGGTAACACATCCACGAAATGGTCTATGTGCCAATTTTCATCCAAATCTGTTCAACAGTTTACGCGTAAGTGTATAAAAAACATTCAAACATCTTAACATCTTCATCATTCTAAAGTTTAATTCTATCATTTTGCAGGAAGTAAACGAAGTCGTACAAAAAGTATACGGCGGAGAGAAGCCAGTACCTCTATGGAATGAAGAAGACGCATCCACTTCAGCACTCAGCAGAATATTATTCTCACTTACCATCAGAATCAAGGTATACTATAATTTGAAATAAATACAATGTCTTTCAATGCATGATTTACTCTAACTTCTAATGAAAAACTTACACCATGTAAAAACAAATTAAAAAATATATAAATACGGAGTGGAATGTGGACATAGTAGATTTTTTTTTATCGGTTATTAAGATGTTAACGCTTCTAGGATCGGGTCTAGATTCATTTACTTGAATCCTTTGGTAAAAGATCTCATAATGGTTTTTACCCTTTATAGTTTGTAATGCAATTATGCACTATATTAACACCAACTAAATACAAAAGAAAAAGAAACTTGCAAATTTTTTATTAAATGTAGGCACTGAAATTTATGTAGTATGAAATTACATCAAGTTTAGCTTAATATTGCTTAGAGGTGTAGAAAACGTAAGTTTCCAAAGCTTCATATTTGCTTGTCTTACAGCGCATACAGCTGACAGCGACTACGCCCAGTAACTCCGCCGTGCGGCTGGAGACGGGCGCTGTGGAGTTCGAGATCTCCAACCGCGTGCAGAACGTGCAGCAGCCCACCGAGCCGCATGAAGTGCGACTGTTCGCCAGGGCTCAGGTATGGAAACAATAATTGAACATTTGTTTGTTTGTTAAAAGACATACAGTACCCGGTGATAAATATTGCACATCGACCTTTATCGTATTTCGTATTTTATACAAAGAATAAAAAGAATTATCAAAAGAAGCAAATTATAATTGTTTTAACAGCCCCTAATAGATACCGGACTGTTTGTATTTCGTGCGACAGAGATAACGCTCTACGAAGCCGAAATTAGCCGATTGTCTCTTTCCAAATACATATTTCCAAGTACATATTCTTCCTTTAATTTTCGTTCTGGACCATTCGACATAACTAACTCCTTGACAATTCAAAAGTGCCTCTAAATGGTCTAATCAAAATAAATATTTTAACTTTGAGTATATATGCCTATAGTTAACACTTTTACAGTTGTGTGATGTGTCTTCTATACCCCATATTATCTCTTTTGTTTTATATCTCGAAGCAAATCTGATATGTTTTGCTTGTATAGGTGGATGTCAACCTCAGCTTAGGACAGTTGATCCGCAACGCGATGTTCGAAGAAGCGGAGCCAGAGTTCCAACAGTATGCGTTCTTCAACACGCGGATATGTAAGTCCACATCACTTATCTTCAAAATTATTCATTTATTTATTTATTGATTCATTCTTACAAAAGATCCATGGGCGGAAAGTAATATTTATTTATTTATTTGGATCTCCAACAGGGGCTACACATAGGGTTGCCAACTATACTGTTTTCAACAGTATTATACTGTTTTTCACTTAATTATACTTTTTACTGTTGAAAAAAAATAAAGTATACAAAATACTGTTTTCAGCATCAAAATGCAAACACATTAGGTATTAAGTATTGTTTTTATTTAGTCAAAGGGCGCTCACAGCTCAGTGCAGCGCAGCCACAAACAAATCACACTGAGTTTCTGAACGAATCTGTTAATGTTAAATATCCAAGACTGTCAGTGTCACTCACTTCCCGCCACCTCAGCATTTACTAAAAGAGTTTTTTCATTAATGAAGTGGCGGGAGGATAGAAATAGAGCATCTATTAATTTAATATAAAATGAGCTCCTCGTTTATTTTAATTTCAGTTATAATTGTGATGAGGCGTATGAAGTTTTTAAAAAAGATTGTAAATTAGTAATTAGTAATTCAGTGCGAGAAACTTTAAAAAATATGTATTTAAAACACTAAATAAATAAAATACTGTTCATTTTTCTAAAATACTGTTTAATATTCTTCATAGACCCGAATATACTTTATTTTTTGTAAAAAAAAAGTTGGCAACCCTAGCTACACAGTTGCATACTAATAATAAATCGAGGAACAATTACTTGTGTGCACCTCCAATTATAGGAGACAACATCCATATTATGTGTGTTCATAAGTATTACGTGTGTATGGACCTGTTTTAACCAATTTCTTTTGTGTGTTGGATTGGGTCTATGTTTGGTTTAGATTCACAAGTTGAACCCGGTTGGTATAATTGCGCTGGAAGCCAACGTTCGGGCAGGACAACGTCTATCGGGTTTGCTAGTATCATATAGAGTTTTATTATAATCAGCTATGTAGTCCTTATAAAACATATTATTATATTGTAAAATTACAAAAAAAAATGGAAGGACGAAGAAGAGTAATTAAAAATGATGTCACAGTTTACTGTTGTCATACAAAATTACAGTAAAATCGTGTTACAAAGGTCATAAAAAGTATGTCAATTCACTGTTAGTATCTCACCCCCATTTTTTTTGTTCAGCAATGCGCAACGCCTTCCAAGACGAGATGGTCTGTGGTGACGACAAGGAGGTCGTGCTCATCACTCTAAAGCGCCCGCTCATATACATCCAGCCGGTGGCTGTGGACAAGGCCATACTGGTGTGGCTCAACTACAAGAACGCGTATGAGTACTGGAACGAGAAGCGGCTCAACTTGAACAAGGAGGTGCTGACGGCTACGCAGCAGGTTTTTGAGAAGGTATGTACTGTAATAAGGTTTCATTGATAAATGGATCTGCTTATAGTAGGTGGCAGGTTAGAGGACAGATGAAGATTTAAAAAAAGTTTGGCAATTTAGAGCGCCATCTCTCTCTCACATACATGTAAAAGAAAAAAATAAAGAAAGAAAAACTTTTTATTAACAGGTGAAAGTGACGCACAATACAGAATATTTTTTAACAGCCTTATACAAGACAAGTTGGTACTTAATCTAAAAAACTAAATCTATACTATATAATATAATATATAATATATATAATTATATAATATATAATAATATTATAAAGCTGCAGTGTTTGTTTGTTTGTTTGTTTGTTTGAACGCGCTAATCTCTGGAACTACTGGTCCGATTTGAAAAATTCTTTCAGTGTTAGATAGATTAGTTATCGAGGAAGGCTATAGGCTATATACCATCACGCTACGACCTACGGGAGCGGAGCAGTAACCAAAGACGCGGGTGTAACCGCGGCGGACAGCTAGTACATAATAAAAAATTTAATGTCCTGAATGGAAATTTGCGCCACTACCGCGCGAAACGACCGACGCTCAGCATAATGCCGTGGCCCACACACGATGGCACGAAACCACGGCGCTGGTTTTCAGCCGAAGGCCGACGTGTGTGACTGTTTCTGTTTAAAACTCCGTTTGCCTTCACAGGGTCAATATAGAAAGAGCAGGAATTATACATTATTATAAATAATTATAATTATATCTTGTACGCAATTTTCAACCCCATTTTTGTTATATTTTAGTTTATTATCAAGTCATGAATGACCGTGTTTCCCAATCACTGGATTGTGAACGTCAGATAGGCACTTGCTCCATTTAAACATTGGTATTCCGCTGCATCCGACTAGACTGGAAGCCGAGTCCAATATTGTTAGGCAATAATAGAGGAATAATCGCAGCCAGAGCGTGTTGCACGTTGAGCTGTTGCTGTATGAAATGATGTGTTGCTGTTGCTGTTGCTGAATAAAAAATGTTTTTTTATTTTATTGATAACAGGTACAACTGACATCACAAATAACAACGCCGCATCTGAGCACGCTGTTTCTCCAGCTTAACGTGGATGACATCGGGATATGTCTGCCGCTTAATCAACCGCCTATGGTAAGCCATGAAATACTTTAATTAAATTCTTTTACAATATGAAGTCTTGTAACTGATAAGTACACTCATTAAGCAAAAGAAGTCATCAAGCTTTCCTCTCCCAGGCTCGCTGGGGCCTCGGGCGCGGTGCATGGGGCGCGTGGTGCGGCGAGGGCGAAGCCCGGGGGGCTGTGGTCGTGACTCTAGAGTCCACCAACATCGGCGCCTGCTCGTCCGGTGCTCTGGTATCGAAGGGTCGCTTCGTAGGCCTCTGCCTGCGCTTCGCAGATGACTTCGAAGCATCGCTCGATGATTGGAAGCCGAGGGCCGATGAGCCGAGCTTGAATGTGTGCTGCGTGTCGGAGGGGACGTATGAAGTGTGTAGCAGGACTACTGCTGCTAAACATAACGGTAAGTTATAGGTAGTCATCTATATCTCTTTTCTTTATCAAAATTCCGTTACCATTTCCGTAGTCGTTATGGGTCGTCAGAAGCCCGAAAGTCTGACAACCAGTCTTACCTAGAGGTATCGTATTACCCAGTTAGTGGGTTGTTGAGTTCAGATAGGTAGTCGCTCCATGTAAAGTACTGGTATACAGCTACATCCGGTTAGACTGGAAGCCGACTCTAGCATAGTTGGGAAAAGGCTAGGCAGATGATGATCATCTCTTCAAAATCAATCAATCAATCAATCAAAATCCCAGTTACAATTACTGTTTACTAAGCGCTCATAAGAAAAGGCTGCATGCATCGACATACTAAAAACCAAGATAGACACACAGTCACCGCACAATTTGAGAATGTGCGCTCATTTCATTCAGTGCTTGAAATAGAACTTTATGCGGGAGGCATACGATCGAAATTGGTCTTATTAATCGATCAGATTAATACTGCTATCATTAGGTAAAATTTAATTAATAGGCGAAACTTCACTAACTTGATCGCAGCTATCGATATCTATAATTTCCCATCAATTTTCCAGCCGACCAACAATCTAAAATCCGTGTTTTCTTATAGAAAACGCGAAATGGTTCCTGAACGTGTCCTGGCAGATGGAAGGCGTGGACATCCACCTGGACGTGAACGTGGGCAAGCAGCTGTCCGCGCTAGGCCACACACTCACCATGCTCACAGGATACGAAGAGGAAGATCCGCTGAAGATGGATTACGAAAGTGATCTTGATGATGAGGCTGATAACAGCAAAGACTCTCAGGTATCAATATCTTTTTTATTTAAGTAAACATCAGCGGGTATTTTGGATAGGTATAGACTTTGGTGTTTTTGCTATTTGTGATTATTTTCCGTGCATTATTCCGTGTATATTTTTTTGTGCATTTTATTGTGCAGAAAAGTTTATTTTTCCTTTTTTTTAAGGAAACCCAAAGGGTGCCAAACGGAACATTATTATTAAAACTCCGCTGTCCATCCGTCCGTCTGTCCTATCAAATGGCTGACCATAATAGTGTATTACCATTGTTTATAAAAAAAAGGTAAAAATTAAAGTGGCACACGTTAATTTTTAGCTTTTTTTCAAGAAACTTGTTTTTTGTTTGCAATGTTAAATATCGTATGATGGTACGGAACCTTTCTTTTTCGAGTCTGACTCGTATTTGACCGGTTCTTTTTGTCTTCCACCGAAATTAACGCTATATCAACTCCCGTAAAATCATTCTTGTTATACCGTTTTCTGTACACGTCAGTACAATTAATTGGGGATCTACCTACACTGAATAATTTGACTCAAATATAATCTTCTTTACCAGGAAAGCATAATCCTCCGTCGAAAATACACGGACCACCTCCCAGCCTTCGTCTTCGACACCAGCATCGACGCCAAGAAACGATCCAAGCTCATAGAGAAGGAGATGAATGAACAAGCCAAGATCATTAACGACCTTCGGACCTTGGGCGCCAGCCACACCACCATAGAGTATGAGATGAAGAGGCTGCATGATCTGGAGGCGCTTGTGTTCAAGGACTTTAGAAGGTATGTCGCATGAGATAGATATAGGAGATGTGTATGTGTTTGAGAGAGATGGGTAGTCTAATAAACAAGCTAAGTCAAAAAAATGAAAACTTTAACGGGCAAAAGTGGTCTTCAAGTGATTTTAGAAAAGCTTCAACTCATATTACCATACACGTAAGTAAGTTGGCCACACTTAATAGTATGACCGACCAGAAAAAAATTATGCCAAAATCAATATCATACTATTGATACCTCTGGGTTTAAAGGTCGTAAAGGACACAACCAACGATTTTATTTACGACCAACTAAAACTATATTAAAAAGATACAATTTAATTTTTTCAACTTGATCTCTATTTAGCAGCTGCGCCCGATAAGATCTAACGATCTTTACGATCTATAAATGTATACGCAGAAAAAAACTTAAGTAAGGAGGATTAACATCTGCACATCGCCTTAATTATATGGAAAAACTTTAAGCAAGTGACTACTACTGTTTTACGCTTTCCCAGGGACATGATTCAGAAGCTGCGTCGTCAGAGCGTGCGCGCGAGCTCCATCACGAAGGGCAAGCTGGGGCTGGGCTCCAACAGGAGCAAGTCCTTCGTCGTGCCCCCGCCGCCGCAGGAGAGGAAGGACTTTGAAGGGTAAGAACTAAACAGACTTCTAAATCAAGTCACCGTTGTTGAAATTAAATTTTCTAGTTCATTAAATGTTATTACGCTTATCAACCGACGTAAAAACGGAGAAGGTTCTCAAGTTGACGAGTATTTTTTTTTCAATGTTGGACGTTTCCATTTAATTAATAGAAAAAAAGCTCGTAAACATACTTAATACTAAAGCGTCACTTGGCATATATGTGTAAATATTTACGTTTATTTCATAAAGCAAAATCAATCTTTCCAGAACAAATATTAAAAATTGTACAGAACTTTTACCTCTGAGTTTGTCTCGATGTTTCTTTTCAAAGAAAAGAGACAGAAAATCCCAAACTCATTTAGTTTGTTCTGTTATTTTGAACTTATTTCCAGAATAAATATTATTCAGAGTCAAAAGTAATCATATATTTTAATGAAGCTATTAAAAGGCACTTTTAAACGTCATGTACAAGAAAAAAAAAATTGAACCAAGTTGCCCCTTCCAAAATATAATTTCGTATGGAGAAGAATGGGCAAGCAACTCCATACATACTCTTAAAATCAATGTTTTACAATATTTGTATACAGAATCATTAATAAACGCGCCCATGTTACAGCATCGTCGAACCGAACCTAACGATGTCCCCCGGCGTGGGCGACTCGGGCGAGACGCTGCTACTGGGCGACGAGGACAACAGGCTCGCCGACATCATCGAAGGAGGCAGCTGGAGCTCCATGGAGAGCGAGCCGCTTACTGGTTAGTGTACACTGATTGACCATTACTCTTCTACAAGTCTCTGTAACTAATCTTACATTTTATTGGCATAGAAACGTATTCCAAAGAATATAGCTGCGTTTTTTGTAATGAGTTTTTTTTGAGACATTTTTTTAAGAAATTGTAATGATTATTTACCTGTCTCTAGTTTTTAATGTCCCTCCGAATACGACGAAACATTTCTTAATATGCTTCATTCCTAATATGCTCTCAGCGAATAGGATAAAATGACGCCGCAATCTTTTTGACTGACTTTAAAAAAAAGAAATGTTTGTTACCTTATTTTTTTGTTTATTTTAATTTAAAATGATATACCTCCAGGTTGGTCCCATTTTTATCAGAATCTAGTTATGATGATGAGGTACATGAGGAGTTGTATGAACTCCTCAAATATTATACAATTACATATTTATTTTGATCTGTCTTCTGTGTCTTTAATTATTTTAATTGGTTGTAACCGTAATAATTAAAGTAAAAAAATAAATAAATAAATAATAAATTTCGACTTTCATCATTCTTTCCACCTCTTCACCATCTAATCTTTCAAAACTCCGTTTTCGTTTGCGCAGGCCCGTCTCGCTCAGCCTCCCTCCGCGGCCCTCGGCCCGGCACGGGCAGCTCCCGGCCGCTGCAGACTCCCGGCGTACAGCGACAGAGCTCGCTGCCTGCCCACCCCGACCACTGGCCGGACGAGCTTGAAGGAGTCGAGCTTAGGAGGAAGCATGACCACAGGTATGTGAAGAATTCGCAAGATTCATTTAACCGTTGTTGATGTATTTTAGAAGTTTTTGCCCGCGACTTCGTGTAAATGTCGGGTATCGTATACGCAAGCGAAGTCGCGAAATAAAAAATGTTTTCCAAAAGTCCCATGTAAGAGACAAGAGCCTATTGCCATCAACCGGGCACAAATCCAGACTCCGAGGCCGCTACTGAGAAATTCCTGATGGAAAACCCAATAACACTTTGTACGACCTGGGAATCGAACCTATGACCTCCTGGGTTCTTAGATAAAGTAACATCGGTTCGTAGCGAAACGATATCTAAATTCGTCATCGTCTCTCTAAGATAACTACAACGTTTAGCATTCGTTTCGTTATCTTTTTTGGCGATCACGATCGAGGCGAAGGCGAACACTGAAAGCGCTGCTTGTCTACGCATTTGTATGGGATAAACTTGATAACAATTCGTTACTTTATGGTTTCGTAATTTCGTTTTGAATTATAACATTGTCTACCAAATTGCGATAACGATGTCGATTGACCACGTGACTTAACGCGGCTTAAGTCAATCCCATACATTTTAGTCTTTTCTAACTTCGTTATCGTTTTGAAATTGTTAATTTGTCTAAGCCCCCTGCTCAGTAGTCGCGCTTTGCGATCACTAGACCAACGAGGCAGTCGAATAAAAATCGATTCAGTAGTTTAGTCGGGAAAGCGTGACAGACAAAAGGACAGAACGACTTTCGCATGTATACTTTCGGTTTTCACAAAGAGCACAAAAGAATGTAACTATTTGAATTTCCACTATTATAATAAACGCGATAGTTTGTGATAATATACCAACTCTGACGCGGACATAGCCGCAGGTAGAAGTTAGTCATTTAAATTGACACTCCCATTTTCATGTCTTTACAAATGTTGTTTTCACAATAAACTTGCGCAAGAGTGTAATAGCGTATTATTTCTGTAACAGCGGCATGCCGTCAGAAGGCCTGAGCTCTGAGAACAAGACGAGTAAAGCAAAGACTGCTGAGCCGAACATTGACTTTGAGCTTGACGTGAAGGTATACATCAACAGCGGCAAGTGTGTACTGCATACTAAGGAGCCCAGCAAGGAGGATGATAGCATTAAAATGTAAGTACGAGTATTAAGTTTCAGGTTAAAATTCCTGCACGAAACAAATAAATGACTATGGTATGGCCTATAGATAGTTGTTCTTTGTCTACCTGTTTGTGTATGTGAGACGAACACGACACAACGTTTTTCTTTTTTTTTAATCTCTAGGTACTCCATAACACAAGCTCTGCTTAGCTTGGGATCAGATGGCCGTGTGTGAGTTGTCCCAAGATATTTATTATTATTTATTTTACTCGATTTTTTGCAAAAGCATAGGTTAGGGCTCAAAAGTTCATTTAGGTTTTATTGAGCAAAAATGCATTTCATTTTTTGTGTTAAACGCGTCGCTGATACCGTTAAATTTGAAAAAAAAATGTGTCTTTTGTATAGCTTACAAGAATTTCTTATAGTAAACAAGGGAAGAAGTCTGCATATTTTATTTTGATAGATACAACTATAATAACATGTAAGTTATTGTCTGCAGCGGGCGCATGCGCGTGGGCCGCTCGGCGTCGGGCGGGCTGGCGGAGCCGGCGCCCGGCAGCAGCTCGCCCACGGCCGCGCGCCGCAAGGCCCCGCACCCGCGCCACCAGCCCAGCCTCGACCTCACCGTGTTCCGGGTGCCCGGCCTGGACCTCAAGGTATGCGATTTCATAATTAACACCATTTACCAACAGTTTCAAGACACAACTTCTTAAAAAAACTCTTATTGTAAGCCCTGAAAATACGAAAACAAAAATTTGTTTTTTAGGTGCTTTAAAATCAATAAATATTCAATCGTGTGTGCAAATAACTGACGTCTTAGTTTGCCATTACCATACAAAATCTAAGGGGTTATCGCTCCGGGGTTGCGGGACGTCTTAACAGGATACCGTGGCCCCGGAACGTAAAGGGCATCAGAAGGAACAGGGTGGTTTTTTAGTCAGTAAAAGTCTGACGGTCCCTTCCGCCCCACCCAGGGCGGAAGGACACATTTGATGATTCTTACCACCCTAAAAAAAAGGGTTATCGCTTCTTTATAGCTCAACAAAATATGATAATTTATTAGTGATACTAACCATCCAATTATTTGTTTATTTGACATCAGTCAATAACCCACGAACTAATTTCAAATTTGTTTTTTTTTTATTGTTTACATGAATGTTTTATGACGTTCTTTTCAATACACACTTACTTTGAACCATTTAAAACCACATTGTAACTATACACATCAAAAGTGTCTAGGGATCAAGATTTATTTGGTAATAATAATATATTGATCCCTAGACACTTTTGATGTGTGTATATGATATTCCCAAATATATGATATTTGCAAAAAAACTTGAACTTCAAAGTCTAAAATATGACTACAAACAACACACGGAACAGTTACCAACCTTACAAACGAAAGCCAACGGTCTCTTATTTCTAACTTTACCTCCAACAGGTCCACTACGAATCAAAAACCCTACCAGAAGAGGCCAACTCTCCCCAAACAGTCCCCTCCCTCTCCTCTCTAAACGTGGGTGCGCGTAAGGTGGGCATCAAGAAGGCGGCGCTCTTCGCCTGGATCACGCTGCAGAGCATTCCCGAGGAAACCATCATCAGCCCGCATATTCTGGAGTTCTTGGAACAGACACTAGAGCCTATACCAACTAAAGCCTCCTTTTCGACGCCAACGCCGGGTGAGTTTGCTTTAATCATTTTATTAGTTACTAGACCTACACTGACCTTATTGGTGAGGGTCTTCAGAAAGGTCAGGTGCGGAGTACTCGTAACCGGCGTGCTTGTATGACGAGATGTATGAACGTAGATGAGGCGAAAGGAGTATGTAAGGATCGTAGCAGGTGGCGTTCTGTGGTTTCTGCCTACCCCCATGGGAAAAAGGCGTGAGTTTATGTATGTGTATGTGTAGTTACTAGGTTCTGCCCGCGACCTCGCCCGCGTTGTTTTTTTTTTACCTTCGTTATGTAACGTTTTTGGTTATTGTCCGATCTCCTGTGTCGTAGCGAGATGGTATATAGCCTATACTATTCCCCATGAATCTGGCTATCATACAGGGTGAAATTGAATAGATGAGACAAGTTTAAATATACAATAATACGTGTTGTCAAGGAAATGTATAAAATATCAAATGTAAAATTAAAAAATAATTGATCAGTGTTACGAAAAGCGTTAAAATAATTAAAGTATCAAAGAATTTCGCGTACTACCGTTTTCGTGTAGTGGCCACGATTTAGGTACATTGTCGCTATGAATGAACCGCGCCGCCGCGCCGCGATTGTTAACGATAATCGCGTAAATTTTTTTAACGATTTAGATTGTAGAAAAAACAGTTTATAATTACTGTGTTACTGTAACTGAAGCTCCCATTTCATTTTGTCGCATTTATTCAAATTCATCCTGTATATAAAAAGATTTTTTCCAATCCCAGAGGTTCATGTGTAGTGTCCGACCGAAGGTGCAATTCTGGCCGAAGCCGAAGCCGAAGCCGATTAATCGGTATTCACCAAAACCTTCGGCCGAAGCCGAAGCCGAAGCCGAAGGTGTCATTGACCTTGAGAAATACGATAGTTACTTTGATCTCAGAATATACTAGATACATATTGTGAGAGCTTTAGAGATTTAGCCCAATAACGAGCCGAGTGACCAACATATACAAGTAGGTAATAAAATATTGGCGATTCGTTTGGTCCGGTGCGGCGGCGCGGCGAAACTCTGCTGCTCTGCACACTCTCCGTCTCGCTCTAGCATCGTTCAGTAAATTTCAAATTTTGACAACTAGCAAACCTTCGGCTTCGGCCAAACCTTCGGCAAGTTTTTGGCCGAAGCCGAAGATTTGGCCGAAGGTGCTTTTTTGGCCGAAGGTGGCCGAAGCCGAAGCCGAAGCCGAAGCTTCGGTCGGACACTATTCATGTGTTTCTAAAAACAAATAAACAAAAATATTCTTTGGCATTGTAATATTATATTGGTGTACATAAATGACATTATTTTTTTAATTCAGCATGTGTTTGTGTTTTCTTCTACTCGTCTAAATTCAAATTGAAACGATGCCTTTTTGCATGCTGTTAATGCACCTACGAACGCGCGTGCGCCATTTGCTAACTACGTAATTTGAAAATAACATTCCTATCTATTTTTCCCAACAGAAGCCGAAAGCGGTTCTCGCTCCCGTTCCGTGGAGGGCGCGTCATACGGACAGTACGTGTACGCCTCGTTCCCGGTGGACGTGATAGTGCACTTCCACATGCAGCCCAGCACGTTCCGGTTCAGCTGCCTGCCTGCCTCGCGCGTGGAGTGCCTGCTGCAGCTGCCCAGCTTGCAGATCGTGTTCAGCTCCAAGCGGGCGAGTGACGAGTGAGTACAGACACTTACAGCAGCAATCACTACAGGATAAATGAAATAGAAGTCTGCAGACAGATCTCAAGATGCAATAGCACTTTGGTCATTACATTGAGATTTCTTTGGCTTTTTGATATCAGAATAAAGTCAAAGCCTGCACTATTGAATTGTCAAAGAGTCGGTCAGTTAGAAAGTTGAAGATGGTTAGTCGTTTTAAAACATAGGTAGGTCTATATGAAGTAGAACGAAAGAAACTCCACGGTTTTTTTTCCAATAAAGTTTTTTCAAAATCCTGGTTACATTATTCTTGTTGGTTTTATATGTGAAAACAAAGTAGGCGATTGGCAATACATAAATAATTAGTTGGGTGAGAGATGCAGAAAATTATATTAAAATGGCGTCAAAATGGTATATGTCCAACTGTGAGCATAAAAAACTACACCATTAGTTGTGTCTTTATCTTCTGTTGTGCTAAGTTTTTGTGTTATAATGGTGTAATTATTTAAAAATGTTTTGTATTTTTTGTAGGGTAAAACCTGTAATGAAGTGTTTGTAAGCTGTTATAAATAAATAAATAATAAACAAATAATCATTCACTAAAACATCCTCTCTCTCCACAGAGAGATGGCCGAGCCAGCAGTAGCGATGGGGGGTCTCAGCGTGACAGGGTGCCTGGCTGACTTCTCCGTGAACATGTTCCACCCCTACGGAGGCAAGAAGTCTAGCCTCAAGGAGGCGCAGTGGTCCCCTCTCTCTGACACGGAGAGGAAGGACTCCCTGAGTATCAATGTGGAGTTCGTCAAGTTCCACCTGTCAAGGTCTAGGAAGTTGGACTTCCAGACTGATCAGGACCAGTCAAAGGCTACTGTGAGGTTCTCGAGTGAGTATTTCTATTATTTTTGTAATTGAATCCGGTTAGTCGCGTGGTTGCAAGCGTCTGTTGAACGTGGGGTTCGATTCCCAGGTAGCGAAAAGATTTTTATTTTTGAAAAACTTTCTAAAACCCTGAGTTTCTGACGACCAGTCTCACCAAGGAGTATCGTGTTGCCCAGTAACAGGGTTGTGAAGGTCAGATAGGTTGAAGCTGCATTTGTTTAGACTGGAAGCCGACCCCAACATATGTAGTTAGAAAAAGGCTAGGTAGATGATGCATGTAATGTAAGATTGATTTGATTTTTTACAAAGCTTTCTTTTTGACCGTAATTGTAGTTCTAATAAGGAAATATTTGACTGCTTCGTTGGTCTAGTGGTTAGTGACCCTGACTGCAAAGCCGGAGGTAGTGGGTTCGATTCCCACCCAGGACAAACTTTGTGTGATGAGCATAATTGTTGGTTCTGTGTCTGGGTGTAATTTATCTATAATATATTTATATATGTATTTATAAATTATATAAGTATGTATATCAGTTGTCTGGTTACCATAACACAAGCTCTGCTTAGCTTGGGATCAGATGGCCGTGTGTGAGTTGTCCCAAGATATTTAAGATATTTATTTATACTAAATTCAAACAAAAGATCTAATTGTTGCTGGGGGCTTAGACAAAGTAACAATTTCAAAGCGATAACGAAGTTAGAAAAGACTAAAATGTATGGGATTGACATAAGCCGCGTTAAGTCACGTAGTCAATCGACATCGTTATCGCTATTTGGTAAACACTGTTATAATTCATAACGAAACCATAAAGTAACGAATCGTTATCGTGTTTATCCCATAAAGCGTAGACAAGCAGCGTTTTCAGTGTTCGCCTTCGCCTCGATCGAGATCGCCAAAAAAGATAACTAAACAAATGCTAAAACGTTGTCGTTATCTCATAGACCATGACGAATTTAGATATCGTTTCGCTACGAATCGATGTTACTTTGTCTAAAGACCCTGGTGTAAAATTCTTTATCCATTTTTATGCGTCATGTTTTGCTAAGTCACAATGTCTTTCCTCCATCAGCGATTGTGGATGTTGGATCAGCGTGGTTCAAATACGACATGCGTCGGCTGGGCGAGATCCTAGCTTTCCCTAAGGCTTGGTACAGACGCACTATCGTACGCCGCATGTTCTTGGGCGACCTTAGTTTACACGACACACGTGACCATGGGTAAGAAGTACTCTGTTTTCATGTTTCTTAGATCAAAATAACACTAGACTATTATTGTCCCACTGTAGGGCAAATTCCTCATCTCAGAAAAAGCATGAGTATTGATTACCACGCTTGCTCAGAGCAGCTTAGCGATTCCAATTTTAACATAGGCGATTAACACACGGCACCGCCATGGTTGGCGGTGTAGCGGATATCATGTCGCATTGACCTCTGAGTTTGTTTCGGTGTTTCTTCTCAGAGCAGTCGGCTAGGAAACACTGGACTCATCTAGTTAAAAAAAAAACAAATGTGACGTGTAAAAGTGTTATTTATAACCAATTTACTGAATAAATCATCATTTCATTTCATTTCATTTCATTGGCTTCTAAGAAATCCGTTGATGCCTAACACGCAACCGCCCGACCGCGCGGTCGAGCGGTGCAATCGCTTGACCGCCACCGACCTCCGGTGCCGTGTGTTAATCGCCTTTCTACTATTATAAATGCGAAAATTTGGATGGATGTTTGTTACTCAATCAGGCCAGAGCGGCTGAACGAATCTGGATGAAATATAATTGGGTAGATGACACTATTAACCAATAATTCCAAGACATAACTTCTATAAAGAGACACTTTATTTAGGCCCTGAAAACCTGATTAATTTTCAAATCACTGTAAAATTGGATTTTTAACTGCTTTTAAATTAATAAATAGTTAGTCAATTGAGTCTACTCAAAAGTGACGTCATAGTTATTTACACCATACAAAATCTATGGGAGAATAGCGTTTTGACAGATCATAAAAAGTACGTCAATTGATTGGTGGTGTCATCTACCCTATTGTGGAATAGCACATTAACTTATTAACTTTGACGCGGACGAAATCACGGGCAGGTAGAAGCTAGCATTTTTATAAGTCTAGGATTCATTGTTTTCCTTCACCGATGTCAGTAATGAACATACATCATGTCCGATTTTTTATATTTGGTATGTTGTAATAAATAAGTTTTTTATTGATTGTGTGCAGGCCGTCAAGCAGCAACGCTCCTGTATCCCCCGTGCTGCCACAGAGAGAGAAAACAAAGACTGTTGATCATCAAAAATCTAAAGGTAACTTTAAGCAATCGTATAATATGGAAGCAGCCCTAGTATGAAATGTCAATTTCATCGCGTTGAAACCATGAACCTACTGTGTGTTACTTAAAGTGAAAGTCAAAGTCAAAATCAAATCATTTATTTCAATTAGACCATTAAAAGGCACTTTTAAACGTCATTTACAAGAGAAAAGAAAAATTATAATATTGAATCTAGTTGCCCATTCCAAAAAGTAGTTTCGTATGGAGAAGAACGGGCAAGAAACTCCATAATTACTCTTTTTAAAAATATAAATATAGTTTACAATAAGTAGTAGGTACATTAATTCTATTTATACTAATGTGAAGACGATGTACCTAAATTAAAAGAATACTTATTTACCGTTATTGGAAACAAAAACTTTATATGCTGTATGGGGGGATGACTTTTTAAAAGCTTTTATTTAGCTTGCACTGTTCGTATGTATGTATGTAAGTAAGTTGTCCTTTCAAAATTTGCAAACCATTTTTCGACCATTTGTTGGTACCCGATTGAGCTGAAATTTTGCATACACCTTTAGTTCTGATGACAATACAATGTCCAATACTCAATATTGTAATAATTTTAAATGAAAGCTTGTTTTTAAAAATATTTTTTAAATTAATTTATTTCTATGATGTATGTTGTGTTCCGTACAGATAGTAACAAAGCGGCGGCGCCTGCGATGGGCGCGGCGTGGGAGACGCTGGTGCTGTTCGCCGTCAACTTCACCAAGCTCAACGTGCACATGAACATGGGCAACGTTATGGGCAATGTCAGGTAACGATGTAGTATTTATATGCCTTGGTATTTTTGTGTGACAGGCTAATTTTTTAAAAAGAAATATTATTTTTGTGTATTAATTAAAACTGTAACAACACTTCAAGAATAACATAGAAGGTACAACTACTTTCATGATGGTAAAATTAAAAAAAAAAAATACGTACGTACTGTGGCATACATACTAAAGGCGTAAAAGTACGTAAGCGATGGCTAGCGCCATTAATTAGCGCTTAGAACTTAGCACACCATGCGACTGCGTGGCCTAATGCGTGCTACGGCGTAGCACAGAACGTGTCACGGCGTAGTGCAAACCTTGTCCTGCTGAGCACATAGCGTGCTACGACGTAGCTGCATTGTACTTGGGTCTGTGCCATGAAAAGAAGGACACGTTGCCGTTACGTGACATATTCCTTATATTTCTATTGTGGTGTGGTAGCTGGCAGTCGCGCGACTTCAACTGCACGGGGCGGCTGAGTATCGGCAGCACGGGGCACCGCAACATGCTGGTGGGCGTGGCGCTGGCCAGCTCCGAGCTGGACGCGCGCGGCGGGATCGTGGGCGGCGCCATCTCGCTCTCCTCCATCGACACCTACGGTATGTACTCGAGCGGAGCTAAACGTTGACCCAAACAAACAGCAAGAGATACACTGCAACACGCCAGATCTACCTAAAGGATACTAGGGACAGGGAGGCAATTTTACTAACATTTGCAATCTAATTTTTTTTGACATTGATTGTCGCTGGGATGATATTGTAACTAGGTTTTAAACATTTTTAATTAGTAGAATTGGCCTTCCGACCGTTGTAATAAATAATAGTAAAAGAAAAAAATAGATTGTCGACAGAAATAAAACTGAAAACTTTGTAATTATTTTTTTGACAGTCGGTAGTCTGATGGAATACGTCTAATTAGCATGTTAGTGACGCGGTCATATTACCATGTCGGTGACACGAACTCATAAGTTTTACTTCTACCAAAAAACGTTCAACGCAGCTAAAGACGTATTCACTTCAAAATTACGACACATTTGAGGATGACAAAATAACACCATACACTTCCTTAACAAGCTCTGAAACCTTAACATTTAACATAAATAATCAATCACTAATTCCAATTCTTCCTCACAGTGCACATAGAGGAAGAAGCAGGCTGCAACCCGGGGCACGTGTGCGGCGTGCGGCTGGCCGCGCTGGAGCTGCGCCTGGAGTACATGGGCACGCCAGTCCTCATGGCGCGCGTGTCGCGCCTGCAGGCCGCGCTGCGCGACGAGTGGCTCGCCAGGAACAGGCATCCGGCTCATCATCCGCACAGACCTACATCCAGGTGAATGGATTATTCAGTTGTTGTTTGTCAAAGCTTGTGTTGTATTAGTGCTAGGTAAGGGTTGCTTTCTCCTCCCTTAGTTTCAGTGACTTGGCCGTACTAATTATTGTGGAAGTATGAATCACATATTGTATTGTATTGATATTTTGTTAAGGCAACGTTGATGAAATCTACATCACTATTTGAAAAAAGTAATACGATTTTTTTTTACTTTCCTTGACGCTAAAAATCAATATTTCAGATTAAAAAAATATATTATAATATGAACAACGCCAAAAATACAACATAGTATGACCAAACGAATATTCAAAGTCACCGCTTATTATAACAGTGCAACTCCGACATAACAAATCATTTGCCATTCAAATAAGGACTTTAAATGTGGTGCTTTAAAATACTTTTTATAATGACAAGATAAAAAAAGGTGACGGATCGCGGGCGGCTAATTTTTTCGAGGCTATTGCGGCCAAGCTGATGCCATATAGGAGTGGTGATGCTGTAATGAGCGATGGACTTAAAACTACCTTAGTAGGTTCAATGCTAGGGCATGCACAGCGCACTAACATAATGATAACTGAGTGACTAACCCGCACGATCTCTCACTAGCTACCAAGAAGAACAAGAAGTGGAAGACGGGTAAGATATAAGGTTCTATTTTATTACCCATTGTCCTTTTACCCAATGAAAGGTAAATTGAAGAAAGAACACTCTACTCTCGGCTCTATTTCCAAACGCATTTGTATGGCTCAGAGTTAGCCAGTTACGTACAGATAACGTCAGCTCACACCGAGACGCGACGCGACGCGACGCTGCGTGCACACTTTAAAAGAGCGACTCAAAATATAACTTTATTTTCTACATGAAAAGATACACATTTCATTGTGAGAATTTAGAATACTTACGTTACACCACGCAGCACTACGTCGCGATGCGTCGCTCTACGCCGCGAGGCATCACGAGGCGTAGAGCGACGCATCGCGACGCAGCGGTGAATCGCCGGTACGCGCGATGTGCAAGAGCGGCGACGTAGCGATGCGTCTCGCGGCGCAGCGCGGCGCAGCGCGAAGTCACTGGCCTCTTCCAGTATCGTCACGTTGCGTCGCGTCGCGTCGCGTCTCGGTGTGAACTGACCCTTAAGTTGTTGGATGTGAGTTGACGAAAACCGCAGACCTCACGACAATTTAGTTTATTCGTAAAAGTTACACAAAGTTATGTTGGATGCCTATCCGCGGTTTATTCGCTAAGGTAGCTGTTGGTCAACTAAATAATTATTGCTATAAAAGTAACTAAGACGAGTCTCGAAAAGTAGTTAGAAATTTGCCTGTACGTGAACCGTACAGCATTTGACCCTAATCTCTTCAAAGTTAGAAGAAACAGGCTTATTCTAAGTAAGCTCACTCCATCGTAGACTTTGTCACCTCTGACCTACACTAGAGTCAACAGCAAATCCATCTCAATAAAAAAAAAACAACAGCGTAACTGACGAAATGGGTGTGCTCAGGACCCGATCTAGCTAATTAGCCGCTCCGGGCAAAAATAATATTCTTTCTTTCTTTCTTATTTTTCTTAACACTACACGCCGCCCTTTACACTAACACCATATAAGTCATGAGCTTGCTTTCCACAGATGGGATGATATAATATGTGATATTGTTTTACGGCACATAGAACGTCCGTTTTACTGATCCGTTTAAACGTATATGTTATTAGCGTATGTAGTTGTATGAGCGAGTTCACACAGAATACAGTATTGCGGATCCAGTAAAAAATACGGATCCGACATCCAGTAGCGACGAATCAGTTAAAATCGGTCCTGTAAATGCTGTGTGAATATTACCTCCAGTAGCGACGGATCAGTTAAAACGGATCCTGTAAAATCGGACGTTCTATGTGAACGCGCCCTTACTTGTATAATATTCATATACGTTAGTCTACTACGGTTTCTAAACAAGTTAACAAAAATTCATGAGAGTATGTTGGACTACGTGCAACCGTTCGGCACACTCAATTTTGCCGCCCCTCATTTTTGCCGCTCTGGGCATTTTCCCGGCTTGCCCCCCCTTAGATCGGGCCCTGGGTGTGCTAATGGGTACACCTCTGCCTAACCCTTCGGGGATTACAGGCGTCATATTGTAATGGTTTTTTTTTTTTTAAGTATTGTTATAAAATACTCGCCCCCTATTACATGAGACTTTAACATAACTGGCGAAATGTGGGTGTACTAATGATTACACCTCTGCCTAACCCTTCGGGAATTACAGGCGTGATGTTATGTCGTAATAAAATGGAACCTTACAATATTGCGTAAATTCCGCTAAATATCTCACTTTATTTAAATCATTCTTCTTCTCTCTCCCTCCCCCCTAGGCCCGCAATCATCCTCACACATGGCACACTGAGCTGGCACCAGCTCCAGATCCTGATGTCTCGGAGTACCACACCAGATCTGCTGAAGATGCAGCTGAAGCTTGAGGAGTTCTTTACGCAGCAGTTCAAGTCCAGCAAGCGGGTGTTCAGCTCGTTACACCCCAATTATACTAATGCTAGGAGAGATCGACGTGAACGTAAGTATTGTTCTACTTCTATTATAAATGCGAAAGTTTGGATGGATGGATGTTTTAAACTCAATAACGCCAGAACGGCTGAACGGATCTGGACGAAATTTTGTACAGATATTGATTAAAGTCTGGAATAACATATAGGCTAATAATCCGGAAAAATGGATGGTTCCCTTGGGATAATATATCGAATTTGACGCGGACGAATTACGGGCGGAGGCTAGTCATCTATACAAATAAATAAAATTAAAGTGTCTGTGTTTTAATGTCATATAAGTTGGAAGACCTTTAATACACCGGTTTAAGCGCTGATGTAGCATTTAAGTTTAACCTGATCCCTCTCCCCCAGCCCCCCTGCCGGCGCAGGGCGTGGGCGCGGGTGAGGGCGCGGCGCCTGCGCAGACGGAGCTGCGTCACCACCGGCACTGGCAGAAGGTGCTGCAGCTGGTGTCCGGCATGCAGCTGTCCACGCTGCCCACGCCGCTGCCTGCTAACGGTATGCTTAATAACATGATCACATCAATAATAAACAAAATATGGATTATATTTTTGAAAGCCTAATAAATTAATAAAGGACCATGGGAATTTTTGTATGAACTCTGGGCCCATTTTTCAATATTGTCCGACAGTGATAAAACTCATGTCATATGAAAGCTTATAGAGTGTACTTGATTTCATTTTATGGCAGCTAAGTTCAAGTCCAGTGCGAAAATGATATTTTGGTATACAAACGTACCAAAATACCATTTATGTATTTTAAAACTAATTGTGACTTGTATACGATTCTTAATATAAAATCTGCTAAAAGTAAAAAAAGTTTTAAAATACTTAAACATAACTGGCGAGATGTGGGTGTACCAATGGGTACACCTCTGCTTAACCCTTTGGGGATTACAGGCATGATGTTATGTTTTAAAGTGTATTCCACTGGTTTTTCCCTCAGGCACTGTGCTGGGCGGTACGATGGAGCTCCACGGCACTAACATATCGCTGGCTTGCTTCCACGGCAACAGCTTCAAATCCAAGTCGTGGGCGCTGTTCAGCCTCAAGGACCCGTGCATCAGCTTCGCGACCGAGGCGCAGCAAGTGGCTAGTGAAGAGGGTGAGATTTATTTATTTATTCAAACTTGATCAGACATCTACTACTAATACTTATATATAATACGTGTACACTAGTATCAAATGGCTTACTTGTGCATTTTTACTTTAATTCATAGATATTAGTCGAATATTCAGTTCACGATTAATGGCTATCGCGTGTGCTCCCTCGCTCTTTTATAGTTATTACTAACACTTGGTTCGGTCAATGTACTTTATTCTACTTTAAGCAGCAGTTTCATTTAGCTAGCCGACTTACAACTTCTACAATACGTTTTACATACGAGATGTAAAAAAACACATCACATAGCGTTAAGTATGTACGTATACTGCCAATCAAACTACAGTACCCGGCGATAAATATTGCACATCGACCTTTGGAAAGAGACCATCGGCTAATTTCGGCTTCGTAGAGCGTTATCTCTGTCGCGCGAAATACAAACAGTCCGGTATCTATTAGGAGCTTTTAAAACAATTATGATTTGCTTCTTTTGATAATTCTTTTTATTTTTTGTATAAAATACGAAGGTCGATGTGCAATATTTTTCGCCGGGTACTGTAAGTAACATTCGACTTTTATTTTTGGTTTGAAAATCATTATTTATGGTAGCGCGCAATAACGTGTAACGCACACAAAACAACAACACTGTGCAACATTACAGAGGGCGCGGGGCAAGTTTAGCTAGAACATTTAAAACTTAAAAAAAAGTTGCAACTTTGACCTTTAATATCTCTGTTCCATATGTATGGTCAAAAGGAAAAAAAGTGATTGCAGTGTTGAGAGGAACATGTAATTTTTATCTCCGGTTTTATCCCCGTTGTATTTCCCCTTAGGCTCGATGGAGGTGCACGTGGTGCAGAGCCTGACGGCGAGCCTGGGCGGGCTGGGCGCGGGCGGGTCAGGGCCGCGCGCGCACGTGTCCATGGCCACCGTGTGCCGCATGACGCGCGCGCTGCTGTTCCCGCCGCAGTTCAAGACGCTGCGCGAGTGGTTCCACTACGCCTTCGCCAACAGCGAGATCGACGGTGAGTCTGTCTGCGATGCCTATTGGCTGTAAACGTTATAATTTATTTATTTAAAACATGAACAATGTCAGAGGCCCTTGAGGCGGTTTAGAAACTTTGACACTAGGATGTGTGGGGTCGTAAGACCTTACTGCCCACACGATAAAGCAGAAAATTGAAAACATAAGGTAATAGTGCTTATGACCAACCCAAGGTATCATCATTATAATGATCGTAATTTTTGATGAAGTTCATATCCGTTTCGTGTTTTTTTTTAAGTTTTTTTTAACAATTTGTAGGCTAATTTTTTAATCCTCAAGTGACTGTTATTGAAGGGATAAATATGGCGGTCTGACAGCTTTGCAAAAAATATTATGCCAAATTGCCACGTAAATTCTAACTTAGTTTTCAATATTGTAGGGGACTAAATAAACACGTCATTATAAGCAGACTTTGTTCTTCTTACCTCTTCTCGAGTCGTCGTCGTTTTTTTGTTAGAGTACTTGGGCCCGGTAGATGGCTACAATGTTTTACTTACTAACGTATTAATTTCCTTTGTAGCCATCGAGCTGTTCCCGTCCCTGGAGCGCGAGACGAACACGGGCACGGCGTCGTCCACGGCGAGCGGTTCCAGCGCCAACAGCAACAGCGCGGAGCGTCGCGCGGCGGCCCCGGACAAGCACGTGCGCGAGGTGATCTTCGCGCTGCCGTCGCTGCAGCTGCACCTGCGCACGCACCACCTGCAGGCCAGCGCGCCCCCCACCGAGACCGGTCAGTCGCCCCTCCCTACTACCACGCCAGTCATGAACGTCAAACTAAATTTTAAAGGCTTCTAAACAAGCTGATTTTTTATTTACAGCATACCTTTCAGGTTGTAAAGTATTCATAAATACTTGTAACTTGCATTGTGGAACCAAAAATGAAATATAAAAAAGCTTGTAGCGACAACTATCGCACAGCATGTGAACTTTTTTTTTTTTTTTTTTTAAATTTATTTATTCAAAATCTACAGAAAATAAAGTTATACAAATTCTGCCAAACTGCATAACAGTTTGTCGGCAGTTGTTCTCGTAAACAATAAAAATAAGTTTTTGTTTTACAAACGTATGTGTGTAACATACAGTTACCTACTAAAACTTAATGCTTATTAATAAACTTATATCCTATTAAATATACTTTAGTGCGTTACAAAAACAAAGAACTACGGACACAATGACAGATAGTGTTTCTTTAGGATTTTCCTCAGTTGGTATTTGTGTTTTACACAATCTATCAACTTCGGTGGTAGTTCATTCACCAACGTCGGCGTTATGTATCTCCTTGTGCGCTTACCAAAGTAGTTAGTCGCTTTCGGCACAACAAGCGTCTTGTTCTTAGACGCACGAGTTGGGTACATATGTTCACGTTCCACCTTGCATTCTTCAGTATTAAATTGTTCACTCAAGATATTTAATTTACATTTTGCATGGACTGGGAGTATTTTACAGATTTTAAACAATTTATCATAATTATTATTCACGTTTTTTTTAGTTTTTACTACAACAGTCGGTGCGACGTTAGCAAATATACAAAATCCCGACGACAACAACCGTCGGGCAGTAGCCCACCAGACACAACACCTTTGCTCTGTGTGTTTAACCAATGTAAAATTGAAACTAAATTACAATTTCCCCCTACAGATGAGAAGCCGGTAGTGGAATGCAGCTTTATCACAGAATTTGAAGATCACATATTCGTGTCTGTCGATGCTGAGGCTTTCCTGTTTTTGCACGACCTCATATCCTCCTATATCAAGGAGAAAGACAGAGTGGTGAGTTGTATTAAGAATAACACTGCTATACTTGCTTGCCAGTTGGGTATAAGTCACCATTACCCAATAATTTCAAGACATAACTTCTCTAAAGAAACAATTTCTTAAGCCTTGAAAACTAGATTTTTCAATTAAATGTGAATCGTGTGTGTGTGTGTGTTTGTGATGTTTTGTTGCTTTGAAATTAATAAATAGTCAGAAAAGTGTCGTCATAATTACCATACAAATTTTAATGAAGACTCGCATTTTGACAGGTCAGAAAAAGTACGTCGATTGATTAGTTTTGTCGAATATTGCGTAATTTTTGTCCTGAATATTTTTGAATCATAATCAAACTAGTTACAAGTTTTTAGTCTAGTTTTAATTTCACAGCTATTGTAACTAAAAACAATATAACGTGTTTATCGATTTACGAACTTTTTGTACATGCCTTCAAGAAGATATGTTGACGATTGCCTTTCTCGTAGAGATAAACTACTATAACATGGCGCTCCCCTCCATATAACTATTTCAATAATGATGAGTAAAAATGATGCCGCTAGTCAAGCAACAATGACACGCTGATTTGTTTTTGTTTCGAGAGCCGTCTCAGTACGCACACATGCGTTGTGAGTCTTGTAAATGCTTTTACAAATATACACATCAAAAGTGTCTAGGGATCAAGATGTATTTGGTAATAATAATATATTGATCCCTAGACACTTTTGATGTGTGTACTTTCAAACGTTCTGAATTGTAGAAGGGCGCGCCAAGTTATCGTAGTTTATCTCTACCATGAATTTCTGCACAATTAACCTTAACGGATTTTAAGTTGCGTTGAACTTCCTAAGCTCAGTAAGCTCCCTAGCCTTGTGGGCTTGTCTTCATCTAGTCGTGTGTCTGTAGATGCCGGGTGGAGCGCGCTGGGCGGAGGCGGCCCCGGGGGGCGCGGGGGGCGCGGCGGGGGCAGTGCGGGCCCCGCAGGACTACCGCGACTACCGGTGTGTCACGTGGCATCTGGAGCCCACCGTCAGGTATGCATAAACTTGATTATATCAGATGAAAACCTTCGTAACTTTGAAGTATCATATACATAACTCGTCTAAATAGTGGCGCTTGTTAATATTATAAAGCTGAAGAGTTTCTTTGTTTGTTTGAACATGCTTATCTCAGAAACTACCGGTCCGATTTGGTAAGATCGGACCGCGACGCATTGTTAGTCTGAAATAACAGAGATGTTTATTATACTGCTACTGCCACTATTATGAAAAATTACCTACATATTGTACTTTTCCTGACTATATAACACTTCTTCTTTTGCAGACTTCTATCCTGGGCTGGTAAGTCTATTGAGCCATACGGCGTGGACTACATCCTACAGAAGCTCGGCTTCAGCCACGCGCGCACCACCATCCCCAAGTGGCTCCAACGAGGAACCCTCGACCCTCTCGACAAACTACTATCACTAGTCCTTCTCAGGCTAGTCGCCATCGTGCCACACAAGTGATATTAAACCTTAAAATCAAACAAATTCGGTTCAAATTACAACACAGGACACCATCAAGGTAATATGGTTACTTATTTTTTAAGAATAAAGAAGTAAAATATTGGTTTTGGTTACTAGTGTAATCTGCCAGTGAGTAATTATATGGATTGACAACGTGGTTTTAGAATACCGACTTCAAGCGATGAAGCGACAATCGAACGACTAATTAAACGAATGAATAAATTAATAAAGCGCTTTAGGCTTGAAACACCTAGTGCTAACGAAATAATCATGTGACATAAAATATTGTTATAATTTTTTCCAAAGAATCAATTTTATAATTCGACAATTTAAACATTCCTACACTTAAAATGAACTTTAATTATCAGACGATAAATTTGAAAATTGAATGAATTTTGCTGTGGTTAAAAGAAATAGTTATATGTAAACAAAGATGGCCTTTGGTGTGTATTTGTAGATTATGTAGAGAATTACTGTTTTTACTACACGTATACATCATTATAGATTAGTCGAAATGTAAAGCAAAGAGTATATTATTCTTCAAAGTATAGTAGATAATTGTGTAAAAGAGTTTAAAAACTCTGAATGAAATTGAATGAGTATGAGATTATTTTTAATATTATAAATTTGAAATGTATTACGCATATACAATTTTAAAATATAAAAATTGTGTATACATATCGTATACATTATCAAAATATAAATGATAATTATTATTGTATTTTGAGATTTTCGTGCTGCCTAGTAAATGTTCGTCGTCACTGCTTAGACCCAGAGAATGTAGCTAGGAAATTAAATTATATTATTATTATACTCCATAGAACATATGATATTAACCAGTAAAATAACTTGTCTCTAGCATTCCCTTATCTTATAACGTTGGAAAAGTATTAAAAAATAAAAACTATTCAATTATAATCGAATTTTAACAAAAAGTACAATTTAATGTGAATTAACAACATACACCAAAAAGTGATCGCATTTCATTGAGCAATTAACTTGTACATAATTAGAAAAAATATTTATTTCATTATTGTATAGAAGGAAAATAATGTTTTGGTTAGTTATAATTTTACCTTACATATTGGGCAGTATCTACAATAGGGTAGATGACACCACCAATCAATTGACGTACTTTTTATGACCTGTCAAAACGCGATTCTCCCATAGATTTTGTATAACATAACTCAACTGTGACGTCACTTTTGTGCAGACTCAATTGACTATTTATTAATTTGAAAGCAGTTAAAAATCCAATTTTACAGTGATTTGAAATTTAATCAGGTTTTCAGGGCCAAAATAAAGTGTTTCTTTATAGAAGTTATGTCTTGGAATTATTGGTTAATAGTGTCATCTACCCAATTGTTTGAATGGAATCATTCTAAAAAGCCAGTTAGATTAAATTTTCCCTAAATTAGTTAAGTGTTTAGTGAGGGCATTTCAAAGATATGTTTATGGGATTTTAAAGAGACGTAGATTCCAACTCTAACGCAGTTGACAAACTTTACAAATTCGCGATTCGGTTTTGATCTGTCGCGAATTAAAAATATACTATACTTGAGCCATTACAAACGTGCGAACTAAGTTATAAAACATTTTTATCGGACCTCTCGCTCGCACTTACAGGCTTTATGGAACTGCACTAGTGTTGTGTGTAGCAGTAAAAAATATAATAAAACAAGTGCGCGTCAGACTCACACGCGAAGAGTTTCGTACCATCGTAAAAGATATAAAAGTATTGCCATTATAGCATCGAACCAAAAACGCAAAAAAAAAATCAAGTCTCTTGTATTGGATGGAACCCCCTTTCATTTGTAACGTTTATTAATTTTTATTATAATTGTTGGTATAGCGACAATAGAAATACACATTCTGTGACAATTTCAACACTGTAGCTATTACGGTTCAAGACATACAGCCAGTTGGAGGCTTAGTAAAAGGTCTCCTTTACAACCCTTTGGTTACGGAACTCTAAAAATTAAAATTAAAATTAAAACCGCGACCGCAGCCATCCATTTTCATTAATCATAGCTAAGAACACTTCCGACTAATTCACCTTTCAAACAAAAAAAAAACAAAATCAAAATCGTTTCATCCGTTCGGGAGCTATGTGCCACAGACACGTCAAACTAATAACACCCCGTCGTTTTTGCGTCGGATGTTAATAAAATCATTCAAACGCACATTGCGAATAAAAATCAGACGTTTTCTTTTATAATGGCTGACGTCCGCGTTGGTAAGCAGTTTAAATCCCTCTAGTAGATATATTATTATCTTTAGTTTTAATTTGCGACCAAATCATTTTCCATCACAGTTTAATTAGTTTATTGTTTAAGGCGGAAATATTCTGTGATTATTGTGAATGCTGTAGGTATTAAGTTGAGTAGCGAGTATGTTGCCACTATGGAATTTTTATTATAGGACCGGTGGCGCCATTTTAAACTCTAAAGGCCTTATTATAAAACAAAGTTTTTCTTAAACAAGGTTCAAACCATTGGGCCAATTTTTGTATTACAAACCATCTTTATCGAAATAAAGTTCGAAATTCAAAAACTGGCTCGAAGGTTTAAAAACCTGGTTTAAGAAAAGACTTTGTTTTATAATAAGGCGGCTTAGGTCCTGATTAACATGAGCATTCTCTTGTAACAGAACAACGAGCGTTCACCGATTTATTAGGAACGTTTATTTCGTACGGCATCTCATACAAACTTTTGAGTCCTTATTTTTTTAATGAAACTTCGTACTCATAAGCAGAATAAAAAGTTAGTAGAGAACATTTTTGAAAAATTGTGTTACGTTAAATTCGGCCGAATTTAGGTTTTCCATAGAAACAGATTTCGAAAAACAGAGATTTTTAAATGAGACACTACGAAAAATGTTCTCCGATATTTTTTTTAGACCTATGTATTCTGCAGTTCTGCTTATGCATAGCAAGTTTCAGTAAAATCGGTTTATTCATTTCGAAAAATAAGGATTTGAAAATTTGTATGAAAAGCCGTACGGCATAAACGCTTTTAACATTTCTGTTTATTTCATATGAGCTTTTACTTGTTATGTAACATTCGGTACAATGCTCATTACAAAAGAATGCTCAAGTTTATCATTGCCTTAGGAGTGTTTTATTTTATGATTGTCAGTCAATACTCGTATTCTAAATCCTTGGCAAACTTTTCGACTTGTTAAAATAATAGTTTCGTTCGGTTATCTTGTAAAAAAAAAAAACAAAAAGTTCAGAACAGTCAAGGAGATTTGTTAGGGAAACCTTAGAATACGGTTGTTATTAACTGTCACTAGTTATTATTCTGGTAAATAATGTTATAAATACTTTTTTATATTAAGTTTTGTGTTAATATGTATTAAAGTATTCTACCTTCTTAAGAGTCCTTTTCATCACAAAATTATTTTTTGACTTTACACGGTAAAATGGGGCTCATTAGAATTGGAGGCAATTTTATTGTAGTAATTAAAAGCGTTCAAAATCTATTCGCAATCTCATCTCAGCGACAATGAAGGCCTTATTATAAAACAAAATTTTTGCTTAAACCAGGTTTAAAACCATTGAGCCAATTTTTGTATTATAAACTATCTTTATCGAAATAAAGTTCAAAATTAAAAAACTGCCTCAAAGGTTTAAACCTTGTTTGAGTAAAGACTTTATTTTATAATAAGGCGGTGAATGTCTAAAATGCAGATAAAATCGAGTCTTAAACGTTTCTAAAAGGTATAGGATTGCCCCCTTTTCTTATTGAACATTTATTATTAGGGCCTTTTCTTGTCCAAGTTATTGTTATGTTAGAAGATGCACATCACATTTTTTTTGTCCTATGCTTCGCCGCGAAAAGTTTGCATTACGATTCGTTCGGAGCAAGGCCGCCTGGATACGCGGAATAATAGAATTTGAACCTTATGGCAGCTAATGTTTTAAGCACTTATTACACTACGCAATCGGTAGAGTCCCTGTCTCCTAAGTAGTGGAATGTGGATTAACAGATAGAGAAATAGGTAGATGCTACTAGGTCGATCATGTGTTCCCGACCGCCCTATTAATACGACACTAGTTTTTGGGTAGTGTAATGCTTTAGTAAGTCCCCTATATTCTTTTCAGTCCCATTTAATGCGTTCGTGAACTCTTATTTTTCAATTTTTTTATTCAAATTATTCGATGGTTATCATTTTTTGTTTATGTATACAAATATTATGTTTATTCTACACTTTTATTATAATTATTATTCCCGAATTATTATAAATTCCGTTTTCAATCAACTTTATTTATTTTTAACGTTGAATTGGCGACTATAATTAAAATGTCACATTATGTTACTAGTTCTAAATACTATGTCATTCACTGGGCTTTTTCAGTAATGGACACTAATGTACAGTATTCGACCGTAAAAATGTCACATCGAGAAAAAGAGCATCGTCTTTGTGCATACTTGTGTGACAGCTCTCTTTCTAATGCCTGGGCAATGAAAATATAGCTGGGCATTTTTCCACTACAGACGTCAAAGACAGTCATTTCCACTTTTACAAATACATATTCACATTACCCTCGTGTAATTTAGGTTGATTTTGTCTGTGACACTCGACACTGACTTTAAGGTACAGAGTACAAAATGCTATGACCGATGCGCAGAGTCGGATTAACTGTGTTGGGACCCCTAGGAAATCCAGGTCTCGAGGCCGTATTATCCTTTTCGGACTTCCAAAATTATTTTATTGTTCTTGCAATTTTTTTAATAATTGGAAAGGTATGCAATCTTTCAATAAAAAAAATAAAATGGAACATAATACTGTCCCGTATTTTTATCGTTTTTCTTAATTGAAAGTTTGGTACATACCTCCTTCAATTTTAATTTTCACAAAAAGAATTTTTTTTTTCTGTTTTCGGGCCCTTAACAATTGCCTTATGGATAATACGGCCCTGACGTTGCGGCTCGTGGCCCCTAGCATATGCTCGATATGTCACATTTACGACCGGGAACTGTATTGTAAGTTAATTTGCGGATGAAGTTGTATTATTTTGTATAATAGCGGTAGAGGTTAGGTTTGATGGGCTTCGTTGCATAGTACTGATTATATTTTATTAAAGCATGGTGATTTGTACATAATGTATGTGATAGATATCAATAAATTATTATTAGAATTTATTTTGGGTGTTTTATTTTTATATATCAAACCCGTTGCGTATTTGATTCAAAGATAATGTAGAATGGTGGCGGTGGTGTGGTGGTTTTATTTCTATTCTTAGATCTTAAGTTTTAATCTTGTAAAAACCTAATCGAAAATGTGTCCGCGGAGACTGGAGTTACTAGCTCGTTTTTTTCCATTGAGGTCTACCTCAGGCGCAGATCCAGCCCTCAAAAAGGATGTGGTCAGAGTAACTTGAAATCGGCCAAGCGCAATTTGACTTATTCTATGTCCACAATAAATAAAACATATTTCATAGGCAAAATATTTTATATTATATAAAAAATAAACCAAACGGTGCACATTTATATTTAAAATAACATAAGAGTATTTACCTAACATTCCATGTGTTATTTATAACGTAATTTATTTAAATACATAGTTACATAGACAATATTAAACTTTGCAAATCATTGTTTTATATAACATGTATGTATTTTATATTATCGTTGTTTTAACTTAATAATAACTAGAAATATACTCCCGGGTACCGGAGCTACCGTGGCTTTCAATGCATTGAATGATTTGATTGCATTCCCTTACCTTTGTAAAAAAGAAATTTTGATAAAATTTTACTTAAATCGTGTCCATCTGCACGTCTCCTAGATTTTCAATAAGTACAACGTATCTAATTATCCACCGTGCTAGGAATAGGGTTTAAAAAAACAGTTTTGATATCGACATACTGGCCATAATTTTATTATAGTTCCAAAATTGAATTGACGACTATAACGAATGAAATAAAGATGCTTAACGTAGCCGAAAGTTCGAAAGTCATGTTCCTATCATCATTGCGATCATTATTTTGTTCTAAACCATACCTTTTGGTTACGGAAATATTGAAGGTTAAAGTTTAAATTTTTGACACGTTTTTTACGAAAGCCAGTCTTAAATGTTTTAACTAAACTTTAAATACTTCCAGGACCCCTATACTGTTCCATGCACCCGAAAGTACAATGTTTTGCGATATTACATTGAGAACTCATACAGAGTGATTTTTTAGACCAAAAAAGTCGTATCTCACCAAAAAAAAAAATTGCTCAAAGTTATATGTGGCTTTGTCATGTGTTTTTCTTACAATCCGTATAAAAAGTTAAAGATCCTTATACAAAGAAAAATGCCAAGGCAGCTCGATAGAATCCGGGTGTTCAGTTGTCTATCTATAAAAAGATCTAACAAATTCTCGAACTCGATACATTTTTTTCACTAAGCAAGCAAAAAGTATGCATCTCATACTGGTACAAAATTACACTATAAATCTAGAATGGTGGCTAAAATATAAGACACGCCTAAAATTATATATTTTCGTATCACTTATAATTGGATATTTGACACCACCCAATAATTCCAAGACTTATAACTTTTACATAGAAACAAAAGTGTTTCTTTAGGTAAAAGTCAAGAGAAAAATCAAAATGAAAATTAATCAAGTTTTTAGATTTTGATTAATGTTTAATTACTCAATTTAATGTTTAATTGCTTTCAGGTGAATAACATCAATCAAGTTCATAAATTAGTGACGTAACAGTGTATAAGGGATCCCACACAAAACCGCGAATTCGCATCGCATCGCAAATATCTGCGAATTTCTGTGAAGTTAAAGTTCCCGAAGTTCCTGCAATGCGGCATCGCATCGTGGTTTTGTGTGGGAGCCCTTAATGGCATACAAAATCTATGGAAGAATCGCGTTTTGACAGGTCATAAAAAGTACGTCAATTAATCAATTGTGGTATCAACTACCCAATTGTTACCAGACGGATGTTTAAAAAGCTGCTATCGTGAAAATATATTTCTCAGTCGGTATAAAAGCTAGATACACAATAACAAAACAAGTAAATATGGGACAATGTTGCTCAACAAATAGACATAATTATTTTACTTGATATTAAATATCTCTAAGTTATACAAGGTGCAGTTTTGCTTAAAAGACATATATAAATATAATCAAACAATTACGACACCTGGTAAATATAATATTTTTTGGTTTATGTTTGATAGTATTTCAGCATTACACCTCTCTCAAACAGAATCGCCCCGTTGTGAATGCCGTAGGCAGTATCGCGCGACTATATTACTGTGCATGCGGGTTCATCGCCCCCCTTGTATGTAATCACTAGCATAATACAACACATGCATGCACGGTAGGAATGGCGCCACAACATCAACTTTAAGTCGTTTTTGGTAAGCGTTCCTACCAGCTGCAGACCTTGAAAGAGGACTTTTGGCCAAAGGGTGTCGTAAATCTACGTTTCCGAGGTCGATTACGCGACACCTCGCAGCGAAACACGACGCCGACGTAACATCTGTAGTTATTTAATAAGATTTTTATTATATAGGTATTAGTTTATTATATTTGCACAAGTTTATTTTGTGTATTTTTCTATAGGCTTCAGTTGCCTGCAAATAAAATGATTATGATAATTACCTCCTTGAAACGAGGATTCAAAACTGCACCCTGTATTATGGCGCTAACATAGGAATGTTCCCAACATAATCGTACTGAAAAAACTTATGTCTTTGTACTCTAACAAAGTAGTTGATTTTGTGCCAGTAACTTAAATGTATTGGGATTTTTTTTAAATAACAACTTGAAGACACATTCATACCTTTTACGAATTCTAGCAAGGAAGACGACTATAGTTTTAGTTGTATAAATTTTATGAAATATGGGGCAATGATACAAATGTGTTTTTTTTATGGCAATTTACTTATACCAAAAGGGCGATTCTCGTGTTTAAAAACGTTCCCATTTTATTTCTGTCAAAAATACTCCTTCAAAATGATTGACATTAATTGTCGCCGATTTAAGATGGCGACTTCATTTTAAACATTTTTAATAACGCGAATTGGCTTTAAGACTTCAGCAATGAGATATTTTTAATTACACAATGCCGCAATGATTACAGGCAAGGACTCGTAGGCAAAATATAAGTACTTAAATATATTTGTAAACAAAGAAATGCTGCAATTAAAGCTATTGATAAAATCATCTATTGGTATTGCACTGGCTCAGTTAAAAAATCTTCTTAATCATTTCATATGACTTATACAAATATTCAATTAAAAACATCACCTTCAATTTATACATTCTATATAATTTACCACATCGATATATCGAATAGCAAAACATCGATAAAAACATGCATTGACTGGGCTATACTACGATAATATACAATAATAATAATAAACAGACGCGGCGGGGTTTGGATTCTTTTTTTTTGGACAAGTTAATGGCAAATTTGTCTTGACAATGAGGAGACAAAAACGGCGTAACGATCAACTCAGACAAACAGTTTACATTTATTAATTGATAATGAACTAAAATACAACAAGAATAGAGTTGAAAATTCCGTAATTGCGTGCAAGATAACAAATGCCACGTGGTATTATGTCTTGCACACGAAATTCAACTATATTATTATGTACTACTATCATTACATTACAGCCATTCCATGTTTCAATTTTTTTTTTCATTGTTATTCCAAGATGTGACATTTTCTCTTCAACTCCATTTACTATACTATACAATGTCTTTAACAATGCTTTCCAGATTATATTGTTAAAATATTTTTTGTGATATTTTTAAAATATAAATGGCAAATAATTATGTAGTTCACATTGCTTCATATTTATTGTGAAATAATGAAGCCTCGGGGAAGACAAACGTCGTTAGGAAACCTGACTGGTTTAATGTAAGTCTTGAATCGTCCCTGTATGAGAAAAAGCCTTACAAAAAAAGGCTGATATAGTTATTTTTAACGAAACTTACATGCCAGCTTTGAAATAACGATATCCGTGTAATGGTATAATCAAAGACCATACAGCCTATAGACGCCTAATACACGATCTAACGCACGAAAACTATTCTGCCAACTTGCTGAGGTACGAGGGGGACGGGGTACTGCGTTCTGATTGGCTAACTCAAGGTCAGTGCATGTTTACGGCTCACAGGAGTGGTCAAAACTAATACGAACTTGGTGACGGTGAGTGACGACGGTTATAAGACTTTTATGCCTAATGTGTTGACAGACATCGGTCGTCTGTTATTAGGAGTCTAGGTATATATGGTCGTTGGGTATAATTAATTGAGAGTAAAACTATCCGGAAGCTACGCCGCGCCTTATAAAAAAGCTACACAATATACAGTTGGCGACCGCTGCATCTAGTTTATGGCGAAGTTCTGCGTGAAGTCGTACTCGATGGTCGGTATGACTGTCTGCACGAACTTGAGGAACACGATGAGGTAGGAGTGCACGCCCATCTCCCCTCCACTCTCCGTTACTGTCTCTATTATCTTCTTCATTACTTCTGCGTGCCTGTAATGATGTAAGTAATATAATAGCAGCCTATTATTGTCTCACTGTACGGCAAAGGCCTCTTCTCATTTAGAGAAGGTACGAGCATTGGTCACTACCTTTGTCCGCTTGCCTGGTTTCCAGGGGCGGATCATGAATTTGTGGGGCCCTGGGCTAATACTGCTTAGGGGCCCTACCTAATTACTCAATCAATTGCCATTTTGTCAAAAAACTTTTCTGTAGTGATGTAGGTATATATAATTTGATCGCAGTGTTGCCAACTTTATAATCGGATTTTTTTAATTTAAGATTATTTATATTATTATTTTCAGTCCGGTTGGGGGCCCTCTGTATTTACGGGGCCCTGGGCTGCAGCCCAAAAAGCCTTTAAGTAGATCCGCCCCTGCCGGTTTCGAACCTACAACCTCATGCATGAGAGGCAGGCACCTTACATTCACTGGGCCATTATATTTCGACTTTTAATTCTATTCAGTAACTTGACAGTTCAAAGAAAAATAATGTTACCATACTACAACTAACAGTGTTGGGGTAGTGAACGATTTTACGTAAGGAACGAATGATAAGAATGGTTTAATAACAAGTTAAATTATTTAAGTTCATTCAATTTCGTTCATTCTTAAATCACCTCACTATCCTTTTTTTGTCAAAACTTTGTAACCCTATATCTGTCAAGTTACTGAATAGAATTAAAAGTAGGATGGAAAAATAGGAAAATCGAAATATAGGATGTTCATATGTAATGTAAATTTTGTTTTTAAATTATGCAGGGGTAACTTAGAAAGTACAAATTTAAACGACAGCTTGTAAAAGCCACATTGGGACTTACTCAATGTTGTTAATGTTTCTTGCTAGCTTTTCCCGTGAATTCGTCCACGTATATGTCGGTTATCGCGGACACAGACGAAGTCGCGGAATAAAAAATAGCCCAAGTCCTTTTTTAGGGTTCAAACTTACCCCGTAACAAATTTCATCAAAATTGGTTTAGTGGTTTAGTCGTGAACGACTAACAGACAGACAGAGTTACTTTCGCAATTATAATATTAGTATAGATTTTATATGGTCGTGTAACTCACCGACAAGGGTGCACAGATGCTGTGCTAGGTCCAGAGACGTGGGGGTGCGACTCCATGGTGACAGTCTTCTTGGCGTGGTCTTGAGATACATCCTCGTACATTTGCTCCACACTTAACAGTGTGCGATCCTGGTGAAAACAACAAAAACGGTTGTATGTCTGTACAATAATTATAAGATCCATAATACTGGACCATTTGAGACTATGCATAACATCACGCCTGTAATCCCTGAAGGGTTAAGCAGAAGTGTACCCATTAGTATAGGTACCTACATTTCACCAGTTATGTTTTAAGTCCCATGTAATACGGGGCGTGCATATTACCAACAACTGGACACGGAAAACCCCAATAACACTTTGCCCGACCTAGGAGTAGAACCCAAGACCTCATGCTCAACAGCGCACTTTGCGGCAACTAGACAAACGCGGCATTCCTCTTTGTTTTATATTGTTCTTTTTACATTAACATTATCACATAATTATAGAAGCAACGAGAATAATCTAAAGATTTTGCGAAAAACTTCATTGAAAAATAAAATTGTAAAGTTACTTGCTTATTCTTCTCCATAAAGACCTATCTACACTGTCAAATCCAAGATGCTACTGTAAATTACGAAAACCTATAATTTAGCTACACTGACCTTATTGGTGAGGTTCTTCAGAAAGGTCAGTACTCGTAACCGGTGTGCTGCGAAAGGAGTATGTAAGGATCGTAGCAGGTGGCGTTCTGTGGTTTCTGCCTACCCCCATGGGAAAAAGGCGTGAGTTTATGTATTTGTGTATGTATAATGTAGCTAACTAACTTACCTCGTCATACCCGATGAGCCAGAGTCGCGGCGTCTGGTAGTACTTGTCGTACGTGATGTGTAAGTCGTACGTTCTCGTGCGGATGATCTCGTCGCCGTCCGACTTCGGCTTCTTGTCCGACTTCGCTTTTGGCTCCTTGCGCTGCGCTAGGTCTGTTGACTGGACAAAGAATTTTATTTGATTTTTTTTCTTTTGGTGTATATTTGGAAGCAGGGGTGTCCATTCTTTATTTGCTGCCAGAATTAGCAGTCTTATATTGCAGTGAATCAATGAGCATACACAATGTCATGACAGCAATCTCAATCCAATGAAACTTTTTTGTTGATTGAAAACCCATTGCTTAATTTTGTATATAAACCCATTGCGTAACTATCTATGATGTTGGTGGTACTTGCAACCAATCAACTGCCAATCACCTTGTACTATTTTCATTCATAAAAATCTGGGATAAGCGGCCCAGATACTAGGTTAATAATAACATACGATGTACAGTGCCTATATTAAAATATTGGAAGTACTGATAACCTAAACATAAATTAAGGTGAAACTGCCCTATATTGTATGTTGACATTGATAGATATATGCAATCAGGAGAATAAACTATATTGTTATATGAGAGATAGAGGCCACAATTACTAGATAACATGGTCACTTTATATACTTGTGTGAAATTGAACAACTGATTCTGACCAGAGATGAATCAATTGAGTGGTTGAAAATTCTGCTGTATTTTTTAGCTGATTTGAAAAAAACTAATTTCGCTCTTTGCCTGTCTCGGGTTCCACTACCTGACAGAACAAATATTGTATGGCCTACTAGTTGTTCCATTTCTATTTGTTTGTGTATGTTAGTTTTTACGTTTGTAAACGCACTCACGATACAAGAGAAGTTTCTAGTGTGGGGGCAAAATTTTTAAACGAAAAATACAGAAATCGTTCTGCAGAACTGAGGTTCTGCAGAACGATTTCTGTATTTTTCGTTTAAAAATCTCAATTGACCATCATATGGTGAGCCATATGATGGTCAATTGAGATTAAATTTAAAAAACAAAAAGTACTTTAGTACCAGCAATCAAAAGAAAGAACAAATAAAAAATAATAGGTCACTCTTACCGGATCCACCTCATCCAACAGCCCAGATTCCTGGAACTGCTCCATATCCTCGGCTTCTCCATCCTCGTCATCCTCTTCATCATCATCGTCTTGGTCGCCAGCCGCGCCTTCACCGTCGCTGTCCCCCGTGTCGGCAGCGTCTAGCGTCATCTCACATACCTATAGAATGGAATGGGATTAAAAACAATTGATAACTAAAGAACATGAGCACAATAAAATAAACTAATTAAAAAAATATTTTTAAAAACAAGCTTTAATTTAAAATTCTACAAAATTGATTATTGGATATTGTATTGTCACCAGTATTATAGGTGTATGCAAAATTTCAGCTTAATCGGATAACAACTGACAAATGGTCGAAAAATGGTTTGCAAATTTTGAAAGGACAACTTATTTACATACATACTTACTTAAGTACAAACAGTGCAAGCTAAATAAAAGTTTGTAAAAATCAAGAAATAAGAATGAGAACATACAAGGTAGGAAACTGATATGAGTGACAACTGAGTGCTATAGGCTCTTAAATATGAAAAAATTAGGGATAGTAAGATACACACTAATAAATGAATTTAAATTCGAATTTGATAAATCAAGCAAACAAAGGTGCGGGGACAGTGTTAGTAATGGATAATGGGGTAAAAGTTACCTTTTCTTCCACTGTGGGTGATCCCGCATTATCATAATGATGTGTGTCCACCCATCCTCCATCCTCATCCTGTTCATCTTCTATTATCTTCTCCTTATCTTCACAATATTCTATCTGCAATTATAATATAAATATGCACTTAAATTAGACATTTGGTAATTAATTGATACATGGCCCTGGAGATTTGGCTTTGCTTTTTGGGATTTGGATTTGGCATTTGGAGTGTTGTGATGGCCCAGTTCTTAACGCGCCCACCTTTCATGCATGAGGTTGTGGGTTTGAATCCGGGCAAGTACCAATGTGACTTTTTCAATTCATATGTACTTTCTTAAGTTTATCTTGGACATCACTGACATCGGTGAAGGAAAACATCGTGAGGAAACCTGGACTTGTAATTAATATAAGTCTGAAATCGCCAATCCGCCTTGAGCAAGCGTGGTGATCATGCTCATGCCTTCTCTGTATGAGAAGAGGCCTTTGCCCTACAGTGGGACAGTAAAAGGCTGGTATTATTATGGCCCTGGAGATTTATGGAACTGCTGTTTATGATACCACTGTTGTTCTTATTTTAAATTGTATTTTAAAATAAATATTAATATTAAACTGTGCACTACAAAAATGGGTAAGCTGATCTACAACAGTAATTTTAATATAATTAGGTAGTAATTAAAAAAAAATATCAGCTGTGGGTATTGTACGAACAGTCACATATTTACTAAGTAAGTAGACTTATATGACTTACTTTAAATAAATAAATAAGACTTAAATATGATAGTTGTGATATCACATCTATCAAAGTTAAACAAAGCAGCAAAATTGATGTCGGTAAAGATTAAATTGTACTTTATACCTGTTTGCACCTTCTATAGCATGGTACATTCCTAGTGATTAGAAATTGCTTATCAGCAGGCAGGTATGGCCTGATCTTGGCCTCCTCACCCTTAGCCCATTGCCAGGTGGGGCAGTGATGAACTAGGTGATCTCCTGCAGCTACAAACTCCTCAGGAGTCAGGACTCCTGTCTCTTGGAACTTTGATTCCTAGTAAAGAAAAAAGATTAAATGTAAACTTTGTAAATATTCATTAAATTAAATAGCTACATAATATAATTAATTGGATTAAATTACTAAATTGTATTAAAATTTGAACTTCATTTAGTTCTGTTATATTTCAGACAGACAATGATTAATTAGTTAAACAAAGATACCTTATCTGTGTTGAATTAATTTATTATTAGATTTTAGAATACACAATCGTTATTCTAGAACACCTACACTCAGCTGTTCATTAGTATTAAAACGTAAAGTACAAAAAAAAAACAAGTTTTGAAGTCATTAATAATGAATAACGAATGTTTAGCATACTCATTTTGAATGTTCCATATATACACGGTATCAATTTACTGTAAACAGTGATAAATAACAGTGTTACAATGTTACAAAGATAATAGTAGGTACCTTGAGAACCGGCGTCAAATACCCGGCGACTCCAAGGGCTGTGCCCTTTACAGTGTTTATCATGCTCTGCATTTTCGCGCAATGTGGTCACGGGCTTCCAACAATGCCTGCAGTAGCAGTTTACGGAGTTATATTATATTAACAAAATTGATGATCAACTTCACAAAAGAGCCAGTGATAAAATTGATTTGCTAGTTTGACATTGACATTGACTGACATTTCAAATTGATGGTTATGGTAGACAGACATAGAGTTGCTGCGTTTTATTTAGTAAATAAAAACTATTATTTATTTATCAAACTATTTATGTGTCAATGTAGTTTAGTTTTGCTTGTAAAAACGCTGCAAGATATATATGTATATATACTGCTCTTTTGTTGCTTGCTGATGAATATAAAAAGGCATAGGCTTGTGTTGTTGTTCGTTTATTATTCATGAAATCGACTAATAAACGTAAGAAAGCGTTAATCAATTATTCTCAACTCCAACTCTATCGCAGCTGTCAGCAGAGAACAATAACGCTACACGCTAGTAACGTCAAAATCGTCAAAAAAAACTTTGATTTTTCAATTTTCATTATCGTTATCGCGAAATAATGATATTTTTCCTTTTTGGAATATAAATTGTAATACTATTGAATTCTACATAACATTTCTATAACGAAATCATCATGGAAGACGTTCTGGATGAGATAGTATCATCGGAAGATTTGCAAGTAATGTGAAAATTTGCGCAACGTTGTATTCATGAGTCATTGAATGTTATACTGATTATTCTTGATATTTCATGATTTAGAAGTTCGAGAAAGTGTTCCACGAGCAGCTACACCAAGGCAACGTAACGCACAAGGCGCAATTCGAATATGCGTGGTGCCTAGTGCGGAGCAAGTACCCCACAGACATACGGAAGGTATTGTACAACTTTGTCGCATCATTATTTTGATCGTGAGAATTTTGACGTCATATAATGCTTACAAAATAATACATTAATACTTTCACTGTAGATAGACAAAGGTTCGACGACCATTTGACCTATAATAAAATTGGGCATGTAAACATATTAAATTAGGGAGCGAAAAATAAAAACAAGTCATTCTTATTATAAGAAGCTATACAACTCATACACAATTTCTTTTTTCATAATTTAATCTGTGTGCCAAATACCCTCTCATTTGGCACCAAGGTCTTTGAGGACTTTCAAATCATGTCTTCCTGGATCTAAAAATATACAGACATATACTGGGCAAGGGCAAGAGTCGTACAAGTTAAAAAACAAAAACACAAAGGCTGTTCGGAACAATAGGTTTGTTCAAAACATGTTGATATACAAACATGTTATTACTATATGAACATAAATGTATTGTGTTGATATATAAATGTTGATAAACATTTGTTGGGCTATTTTCATATCAGCTATTGTTAATATTACCAATTATTGATTTTAATAAACAACCATACACACACATACATACATAACTGACTGCCCTGTTGGTCATGAGGTCACAAATGTGACAGTTGAGCGTTTGATTCCCAGGTCGGGTAAAAAGTGTTACTGGGGTTTTTTACTGAGAATTTCTCAGGAACAACATGTAGTTTGGAAGTTAGTGGTGTGTTGTTACACCCCCTGTACACCCGCATGCCTCGAAAAGCATGTAAAGCTGTTGGTCCTGCAATTTAACTCCCTCCCATTGTGTGGATTGCTGTCGCATCCAAGTACGAGAGTTAGGAAAGAGGGAGTATATCTGTTTGTGCACACATTTGTGCACTTTAATATCTCCTACATACTTTGACCAGTCTCCATTGAGATTGGGCACTGTGACTGAAAACAGTCCGGAGAATATTAGCACTCATAAACTCACCCTTTATTCGCAAGGAGATAGGCAGATATAGGATAGCAATTAGCGTTCCGTAGAACTGAGATTTATTAACAATGTTTACTGATAACTATTTTCAGGGCATCCTGCTTCTAAAAGAGTTGTTCAATTCACATCCTGAAGGCAAAAGAGATTACCTGTTCTACCTTGCTATAGGCAATGCAAGAATCAAGGAGTACAACAAGGCCCTGCACTTCGTCAAGTCGTTCCTAGAAATTGAGCCCGCCAACCAACAAGTTTTGGCTTTAGAGGTTTGTTTTATTTTTACTCGACTACGGCAAAGCCAAAAGGAGGGTTATGATTTTGACCGGTATGTATGTATGTTTGTATGTATGTATGTTTGTTTGTTCCCTCGTAACTTCTAAACTACTTATTATTACATGACAAATGAGGTGTCGTTAGAAGCGTCTCAGTTGTCCGCTGGTTATAGGGTAGGTGACGTCACCAAATCCAATATGGCGCCCTCCAGGGGACGTGAAGTCGTTATCGAAAAATAAAATATTTTAGCACAGTATCGACATGGGTATCAAATTAAAGGGCTTGATGAGCACATTTGAAATATATATACATTATATAGCTTTTACTAGCTACTTTGCCTGTTTTTAACAGTGTCAACATGGGTATCAAATGAAAAGGCTTAATGAGTACATTTGAAATTCACTCGCTACTTTGATTTTATTATTATATCAAATAATTAAATAGAGTTATTACTTCAAATAATACGAGTATAACCCCCAAAATAGTGCAAATAAAAAATTAGTTAAAAATAACTAAAACCCGACTTTTTTTCTATAAGTAACTATATTAATTAATTAATTCTATAATACGTACAATGCTTAATTGACTTAATAAAACAGATAACCGATAAGAAACAAATAATAATGATAAAAAAAAGAAATTGAAGTAAAAAAGAATTGGCATCACCATCAACTGAAAATGTGCCTGAAAGACTGGCAGCAATGCCATGTGGGATGGCAATGCTGCCCTTCGGTCATGGGAAGTGCCAACTAATTGTTGAACAACTCCTTTACCTAGTTGTTTGAATTGCAAATTTCCAATAACTCAATAAAATTTGTTTTGATAAGTTTCCTTATTATGATCATCATCTGCTTAGCCTTTTCCCAACTATGTTGGCGTCGGCTTCCTTATTATCATTAACTTAAATGTTTCATTAATTTGGTTATTTCAGTGAATGTTTTTTGTTTTTATGTTGTCAATGTCACATGCTACCTATGTATTTTCATTTACAGTCAGAAAAATAAATATCATTTGTTATTTCACAAGTAGCTTTTGAGTTTTGTTTAATTGTCACAATGTTAAATAATGTAGTTAAATATTAATGTAGACCTTCTAATTTTGACAATAATAGTAAATCTTCCTTGTTAAATTTTAACTGCCTGTCTTCAACTTATGTAATTCAAAAGTTCCCCTCCACAAATTCCAGCGCCAGATCAACAAGCGTATGGAGAAGGAGGGTCTGATCGGCATCGCAGTCGCAAGCGGCGCCGTACTGGCTATCGGAGGCATCGTCGGACTTGGCATAGCACTGGCTAGCAAGAAATAGCATTTAGCCTTCCTGTAAGTATGATATACAATACTTTTAGGTGCTTGAAGTATTTTTATATTAAGCTGTAGTTGATGGTTATGGGATATTTATTTGAAAAGTTAGTGTATGTATAGCTTTAGGTGGAGATGAGATTGGTATTTTGATGGTTATTTTATGACTTGATAGGCTGCAGTAGTGTTTATTGTATTTGAGCAAAGTTTGGTTAAGGGTTTTCGTAAACAAGCGTTTTTCCGCGACATTGTCCGCATCGTTGCGGGTTCTGATAATAAAATATAGCGTATAGCGTTCAGGAAAAACGTAGCTTTCAATTAATAAAGTAATTCAATCCCAAAAATCAATCTTCTCCATACAAAACTAGCTTTTGGAAGGGGCAACTAGATTCAATTCCTCTTTTCTTTTTTTATATGACGGTTAAAAGTGCCTTATAATGGCCTAATTGAAATAAATGATTTGACTTTGACTTTGACCCAATATACAATCCCTTTTTTTTTGCAAGCTTTTGTTTTTCTAAAATTTTTTGGTCCAATAAGTGGCCATGTTTATCGAAATGAACCGTTACCTTGATACTAGCCTTCAAAGTGAAATTACTATTGATTAAATTCTCCTCTAGTGCTTTAAACTGTTAACAGTTGAAGGTAAAAGCTTGCCGTGTACCTCTCAACCTCGATTTAAGTTTTATAGTCGTGCTGCACGCGATCTAGCAATATACGCGGCGCTTATCACCTCGCGAACGTCGTAAACGTGAACCGGGGGAATAACTCGAGCTCACACGACTTTATTTTTGGATAAATCAATGTCTTATTAACGGCTTCTTTGTACTACTGTGGGTATAGGGTAAAACTATAACAGTTTATGATTGACTTACCTATACAACATTATTTTTTGTTTATGCGAAACCCGATGCACCTGTCTAGTATTTTTGTGTAAAAAATCTATGTACAAAATTTTAAAACCGTATCATAAAAAATCACAAAGTTATAAACTTGTGTATTACCTGGTTGTCCGTTCAAAAACATGCTCATTTCGCGGTACACCCGCGTAAACCGCGTCTCCTGTGTTAAACACTCGTGATAATAGTTTGGCAATAGGTACCTAACCGTACGGTGATTGTATTGTAATTAACTGGTAATAAAATTTAATTAAAATATTTTTGAAAAAAATAACATGGTGTAAAAATCGAATCAGTCACTGATTCTGAACAAACTATAGTTATTCAGGTTTCGCATAAACTAAAAATAATGTTCTATACTTGACAAATAAAAATATAAATAAAATAGTCCTACTGCATCGTAAAGGCCTCTTTGCATACCTACAGAGAAGGCACGAGCATTGATCACCACGCTTGCCCCGGTTTGAGATCTTGGGTTCGATTCCCAGGTCGAGCAAAGTGTTATCAGGTTTTTCCATCAGGAATTTCTCAGTAGAAGCCTCGGAGTCTGGATTTCTGCCCGTTTGATGGCAATAGGCTCGCCCCCTATTACATGGGACTTAAAAAAACATAACTGGAAAAATGTGGGTGTACTACTACCTCTGCCTAACCTTTCGGGGATTACAGGCGTGATGTTATGTTAAAATGGAACTAAACAATCTCATCTCCCAGTAATTTTTCGTCAATTTTCTGATAGGCAACATATTGTATTGTTACAGAATGAACGCTCTGTTGGGCGCTCATTACCTCTTTAAGAAGAAGCAGATAAAAGAGGATTAAAGGACAAGTTTCGAACGATTTTCCTAAAAAAAAAGTAACTCTTGAACGCTTAGATTTATTTTTTTATTTTATCTATGTACAAATTCATCTATGATTATATTTTGTTCCAAAATTAAAACTGTCAAAGACGCTTCTAGATTTAAAAACAAAACAATATTGTGTGGTTTTTGATTAAGTAGCATATAGTTTTTTTTTTAAGAGTAAAATAGCAAGTAGTTAGTCTACAATCTATGGAGTAAATAATAAATATGTGTAATATATTTATTTCTCTAGTTTTAGGCATTATTGTATATGTAAGAGATGGTTATAATATATTGAAGAAGTAAAAGTTTGTCAACCGCGATTCCATTTTAAATAAATACACGTTTTTTGTTTTGGTTAAAAATTCTTATATTGTTAAGACCCTTCCTAATATGTACCTAAGTATGTTTTTAAGTAAGTATTTATACCTATTATTATCTTATTAAATTGGTTTTCTATATAATGTGTAAGTTTTATATGACACACGGGCGATTGGGTAGTTGATACCATTTACTAATAAATTCAAGACGTAACTTTAAAAAACACATTATAACCCTAAAAACCCGGTTAATTTTTAATGAGCGGTAAAATTAGATTTTTAGTTGCTTTAAAATCAATAAATAAGTAATCATTTGAGTTGGGGAAAAAAGTGACGTCTTTTACACTATTGTCGTATAAAATTTAAGGGGGAATCGCATTTGACACTTCATAAAAAGTATGTCAATTTGATTGGGGGTGTGAAGTACCCAATGTACTAGCCGTACTTACTAGGTAACTAATATAACCTCTGACTCAAGGATACGAGTTTTATGACGATGCATCAAAGAGGTAAGTTTATTACGTTCCTCGCAAAAATACCCAGTAAGCGTTAGCTCACCGAGACGCGACGCTGCGCGCACACTTTAAAAGAGCGAATCAAAATATAACTTTATTTTCTACACGAAAAGATACACATTTCATTGTGAGAATTTAGAATACTTTTCACCACGCAGCACTACGCTTCGTGATGCCTCGCGGCGTAGAACGACGCAGCGGTGAATTGCCGGTACGCGCGGCGTGCAAGAGCGGCGACGTTGCGAAGCGTCTCGCGGCAGCGCGCGACGCAGCGCAAAATCACTGGCCTCTTCCAGTATCGTCACGTCGCGTCGCGTCTCGTCTCGGTGTGATTTGACCCTAACAAGCGACGTGAATGTAATTAAGAGGTTGATTAATTAATAACGCCATTAAAAAGTAATAAGTAAAACAACACATTCAAAACAATTATTTTATTATTTTTGTATATAGTAATGTAATGAAGCAGCGTACAGCTAGTACTCTAATGTACAATGGCTCAGGCGTGGTTGTTCCAACTATAAAAATATACATAAAATAATATCATCTGTCTCAATTAGGTATATCTCTATCAAAATCATAACAATACTGAGAGCCCTTCACATTAAGATGACGTCATCATACAATATGGCGGCTTGTATCGTCATCCCAATCGTACCTTAATTAATTATTGCATAAATACTTAACCATTTATGTAAGTCCAATGATTTTGAAAAATACACCTAATTAGTACAGTTATAGAATTGAAATTATATTGAAGGAATGGTGGCTACGCTTATGGCGGCAGTCGTATACAGTGGCGCCACCAGAAAACGATGATGATAAATAATTTATGGGGACGTTGCGAGATCATCTGAACAAAAATTTTGAATATAGAACGAAAGAATCAACAAACTTCTTTAGACAAGAAGACTGAGTACCAGTGAATTGTATAACGGGTGTAAAAAAGACGCTTAACGTAGCCGAAACCTATATTTTTCCCATCATTGTGATTTAGTTTTATTTTAGACCATACCTGGGAAACGTTTGGTTACGGAGATATTGAAGGTCAAAGTTCCAACTTTTTGATTTTTTTTTAGAAAGAAAAGAAAGAGAAAGAAAAACTTTTTACGAAAACCAGAAACCAGTAATTCAGTAATTGTTATAATTAAACTTTAACCCAATACTCATTATCTGTTTTGCTTTTCCATATATAGGTACCCGTTGACTGCGGGCGAACATCCGCTACTCCGCGCCCGAAATGCGGCTGGCTACATAGTTGCTAGTTGGTGTGTTCGCCGCACTTGCCTTTTTTAAGCAAAAACACCCGTTGTGGGTGTGTTTTTTCGCAGTCAACGGGCTGCCACGACTCCTACACTCATACAGTTGCTGCATGCACCCGAAACTACAATGGTTTACGTGCGTTACATTCATTTCGTACACCATAAAGAGTGATGATTTTTCACGACAAAACAAATTAGTCGGTTCCAAGTAATAATCATTTCCCAGTAATAAAAGTTACTTAATTTGATGGGCATTATGCGTAATTAATGGCTATATTATGTGTCTTTAACACCTCGTATATCTACTAGTACACATACATTTTATTGTTTCAATCGACTCCAAAATCCAGGTCTTACAAAACAAATATTTAGGCTTAAAAATTGCGATGTCAACCGGTTTCAAAAGACTTCTTGGTACTGTCACAGAGTAAACAAAACTTTAAATATCTTGTGCTCCCTAAACATAAGCTAGTATCCGTTCGAGACACGCCACCCACGACAACATACACATCTATTAACATTGAAACATTTTGCGAGAATATTATAACATCTGCACTACATCAATTCATTATTTTGTACTCTGTAATGTGGCTTTATTATTACTACGGTTACCGTAAATTGCGTAGAACTCGAACAGATTAAAAATCAACATTATACTGTGCGTTAAACTAATAAAAAATGTTTTACATGATAGGTCATGCTAATGAGGTATATTAGTATAACCAAACAAATAAAGAAAAAAAAAACTAATGTCGAACTTGCAGTTCACAAGGTAACTAAACGTAAGTATTATAATTATATCGAGAGCATATTGACTTATAGTCCTAAATATTCATTATTCTTCACTGGTATATAATATTCTGCATAATCAACAACTGTACAGTGCGGTGGGGGGCTTGCGTCGTACTAAGGGGTCTACACACGAGGTGGCAGCGTTTGTGCGATGATACGAGGGTATGTGGCGCCTGCGCAGGTTGATTTTCGCAGAATCGCCATTGATTTTATCCAGTATAATCTGGGAGAGCTGCCTACAGCATCGTTGTATAGAATCCCTTAGAAATATCGACTAAACCCTCCTTATTACTATTTGTATGGCATGTGTTGAAAAAATATATATACTTTCCTTAATCACAATCTGGTAACTGACTATTGTTTAATGTTAAATACAGCGTGCATCAACTCTATTTATCTAAAAGAACTATAATGAGTAGAATGTAGTCAGAGTAATCTAAATAAAAAGATACTTGCATCTATAATATCATAATAATCAAATATTAAGCACTCATTTTCCTAAACAAACAAAACTTATTTTATATACAGTCGAAAATTATTACTCACTATGGCAACACTGTTAAATGTCAACAAGGTTATATTTGCGCAAACCAAACTGACTTAATCATCAATTCTCACTAACACACTAAACAAAAAATATTTTCAATCAACCCGTAGAACTTACTCCTAGTAATAATATCTATGAATTTCCTTGCGATGACCACACTCGCGCAAGTGTCAAAGTGACAGCTTTACAAGCCCCGGTGGCAAAGTGAGATATCTCAATAAATTCATAAATGTAATATCTCTCATATAAAAGGTTAAATGCTTTTACCTATTGCTCTAAATACTTAAATAACGTGAATCCTAACGTTCAGGGGCGGGAAGTAAATATATTTTGTGACTCGCTTACGAATATCTTATAATATACTAAATAACTATAACATTGTACTCTAAAAAATATGTATAAGTATTGAAGGCTAACATGAGATTGTAATCACAGTAATTGTTATTTAAGTAACGAGCCCACATCATTACTACAAAATAAACCTTCACTTGTACACTATAAGGTTCATATTTCCACAATACCAACGCAAACCGTTCACTACCCACGTATTTACACAAATTCGAAGGCAACGTCAAGGTATACTTTATTTATTGCTTTTTGTTACTATTTATTTATTTATGTACTTTACATATCACCTCGATTTATATACATGCATAATATCGTCTTATCAATAATTAATATTGTTAAGTGTCAAATTTGAACTTTTGACGAATCGCACGCAGTGTAACGCGTTATCTGCTCACCCCTTGGATGATATCAGTCTCAAGGTGGCGGTACCGAGGTACGGTGTAGGGGCAGAACACTCGCGAGTAACTCACAGTACACTTAAAACATATTAAACGCAGCCTTTCCAGACTCGCCGACACAGTTGCAATGCAAATACTTGCGATATTTTTTTAATTGATCCTTAAATGTTTTAATCGTTATACATCGTGTTCTTATCGCGTTAAAACCTCGCCGTCCGCGATTCAGTATACGCACATATTGTTATATGTATATTTACTTTAATAATAGTATGATTTAAGCTCAGTTATATTTGTTCGTATACAATATTCTCATCGTATAAAGTTAGTGTGCTCATTGATATCTGAGGTTCATGTTCATTACTCGCTACGGTCGTGACACAGTCTAATGTTCCTCTAGTGAGTGCGTATTCTATAACATAACGGTATACGTACGAGTTCCTACGGGCAGCACTAACAATGACCTAATGACTTGCATATATTTACCTACGATATACTCTATATAGTATATATATAAATGCAATCTGCAAAATGCATAAAACAACAGTTATTTATATCTATAAATTGTATAAAATATTAAATAAAATCTATTGAAGTGAGGTAGATGGATGGAATTTCACAATTTGTGTGGATATTTTTTTTTTTACTTTATAACGTTTGCCGCATTGGCCCAAATGCTGAGGTAGATGGATGGAATTACTATGTAAGAGGTCCTACTACGTGACCGGGACCTTTACATACACAATACAAAAAACACTACTCACTAGTTCATTAACTACTAAAACAATCTCACAAACATGTGGCGAGTCGATCTGAACTAATGTGTCAGGTAAATGCTAAAGTGAAAATTATGGCTGTGTATCACATCGGGTATAAAAATAATGTCTCACTAACAGGTTTATATTAAACGCGCATCGGCACGGCTGCCCGCGCCGACTGCGCGGTGGGTTGTGAACGAACACTGTTCGACCCACGTATCTGTCCGTTTAATACCAGCAATACAGATTCGTGACATCTATGCAAAGTAACTAGACTCGACCTAACTGCAACCGATTTAACCCTAAAACTTTTAAATTTACATTAATTAATATCGGAAATGGCACCAACGACATTCCACGGGTCAACAATTAAAACCGTTATTAAAAAAACGAATCAAGCTAATGACCACAAAACATAACACTCAAGCACCTTTTGATAATTTCAACAAAACATTGTCCTATCTGTGTCACATATCTACGTGACTATTCCAACACACTTATACTTAACACGCCTTCATTTCATGAGTTTTTATTGTGTTCATCCTCCGAGTAGTCCCCGTCATCCTGTCCGTTGTTCTCTGGGTCTTGCTCGGAGTGCACTCTCCGGTCATCCTCGTTATAATCTTTGTAGTACTCTTTACCATTGTCCTTGTCTGTCATGTCGTGTTTGTCAGTTTCTGTCTCGCTTATGCTGTCATTCCGTTGTCTCTCTTTACCAAGATCTAGTGGTTCATCAGAGTCTCGCATGATGTCAGGTTTGCTCATGTTCTCTGTGTACTGGCGCTGCATCTGTTTAAGAAAGCGCTGGTGTGCGAGGTTTGTCGGTGGTGGTGGTAGGGATCCCATTTGTGGAGACGGTTCCTCGTAGGATTTCCTGTCGATGTGCATCGCGTTCATTTGTGCCAGTTTCGCGTTCATTCCTGCTGGAAGACGAAGGTTTTAGAAATAGCAGAGTACTATTAACTTATTTCCTTTTAATTGGAAAACTTCTTTCCTCTATAAAATCCTTAAGCATTGTACGTACCAAACATATTCTCTCCGATGTACTGCAGGTAGGTATCAAGCAGTGCTGAACTGCCTCCATACCCTGGCGGGTAGTCATCATGCTTCATAGCAGCAGTCAGTCCATGAGGAAGGTTCTCTACAGTCTTAGCTGTCACCGCTCGCACTGCCGGAACTTTTGTGATAGTCGTATTTGCCAAGTTATTTATATCTGAAGAAGAAATTGATCTTACGGTTAATGAAGTCCTGAGACGTTGGTCTTTTGGTCCATGTAAGGTCCCGAATAATTTTAAGATCAATAATTGATTTAAACTTAACGCAAAATCATATTTCTCGGTTAACTTACGTGGTGGCGAAACAGGTATGCTGTCCTGATATCGAGACTGACTCAGGTCATCGTTGTCATTGTCTCCGCAGATGGAACTGCTCTCTGAGGCAGCAGACTTAGCGTCCAGCTTGATGTCTGAACGACGAGGTCCGGTGGGGGAGGCGCGCGCTCGAAGCTGTTCTGGTGATACCTTCACACCGGCTTTTGCTAGTAGCCTGATGAAATTGAGAAAATAATTTATTGTAAAGTTCTATTTATTCAAAATTAAACTCTTCTTTCCAGTATTGAGCTTGGAAATGGGACTGGTTTATTGAACAGCATTTATTTTGAAATTAAAGATAAGGGAATATTGGCTGTATAATTAGGAGGCTCAGTCGTGACCCCAGGAGTTGAATGAAGACTTGAAGAAGGTGTCTGAAGAAGTGTGAATGGTACAAAATGTTTCAAAGTATACGTACTGGCTGGCGAGTTCAGGGTCGAATCTGGTGGGCATCTGCAGCACGGGCAGGTCCTTGGTGGAGATGCCGCGGTGTTGTCGCGACATGTGAGAGTGAAGCGAGTTGCGGGACTTGGCTACCGTTCCGCAGAGTACGCAACTGTGGGGAGAAAGAAAGTTAGATGTTTACATACTTATTGTCTATGGCCTAGAAGGTAGGTACACGTTTATGGTGTCCCAACACACTTATTCATTTTTTTTAAAACTTTAACAGCGTCAGTAAATAGTTTCGCGTCACTGACATGCTAATCACTAATGTAACGTGTTGCGCTAGACTGACGACGCGCAGCTTTGAAGTTTCTACTTCTGTCAGTAGTCACCATAACTGCCTATTTTTATAGTTTATAGATAGTGTAAATATTATGATGTTTTTTAGCAGTTTTAAAAACCATCATTTAATAAATCTTAAATATGTTAGAAGTAGGTATTACTAACCGATATCCAGGGCAGACAGTATGTTTGTCTTCAAGATGCGTCCTCAGCGTGTGCGCAGATCGGTAGATCTTGCCGCACTTGGGGCACGGCCGCGGGTCCGTCGCTCTCACGCGCAGCAGATCCTGCGTCCTTCGACACCCTCCTGCAATAGAAAATACACTTTATGTTCTAAGTTCTACGGGCTAAAGTCGTGCGATATTTAGAGTAGTCCTTACCTTGTTCTTTTAATGTAGACTAGACTTAAGAAGTAGTTTGTTAGTAGTTTTAGTTTTAGTTTGTCACTTGCATAAATATAGAGTCAATTATTGTGAAGGTTGATCAAATAAAATAAACCTTTCTACTTCGTAGTTTTATTGTTTATGTATTTATATAAGCAGACATTTTCTTCTGGTAAAAATTAAGTTATTACGTATATATCGTATCACTAATACATTCGCAACTAGAATCGTTTACTCACATTGAACATTTGGTTATTGAGTGACTAAGTTTACGCTTAAAAATATTTTTTTATTATTTTTATTTTTTTATAGTTATTAAGATATATACGACATTGCCTCTCAGGCGTCAGGAACAATTTCATCTACTCGCTAATTTAACCAATATTATTTTTTATTCGTTCTGGAGATCTATGAAATGCATCCGTTTCCATCGCATATATTTTGAAGGCATCTTCGATAATATTTACACGAGCCTACGGAATGGACTTGAGACTTTCTTAAATACTTAATATTTTAATGCTAAGGCAACGTATGTCTTCGTGGGTAAAGTATAAAATGTGCGAGTCTATCTGTAGGCCTATTGTTACTAGTATTGGAGTACCATCGTATTTATTGCTTTCTTAAGGCTAAATGTTCCATGTAGGAGCGGTATATTCATCTTTGGCAGGCAGTAGCGACGCGCTATCACGCAGTACGCTCGGTGCTAACATCTTTAGAACAAAGGCATTTCATGTTTCGTTCAGGAGCAGTGCGCTTCAATACTCGCGCTATATAATATTTCAACAACATTCAATAACAGAATAAGTTTTATTTTTTGCTGTATTTCTTTTTTTCTTTACAAAAATATATGCGAATGGAATCGTCGATTATTATGTACATTTTAAAATAATTCCTCCGGTTGTCTACATTGACTAGATATGTTTTAGATTGTGCACGATTTACGTTCCGAGCATCATGAACAAACATCATTTAGAAAATAAATTCTCTATGACTTGGAAGTGAACTTATTCTTAACTATTGCATTTAAAGGCATTAGATTCATTTTCGTTACAATCTATTTCGTATTGTCTTATCTATGGTCGAAAGTATTCATGTAAGGAGTAGCACACACTGGTGCAATTGTTCATCATTAATCATAAATCTTGTATAGAAGTCACACCTAAATATTGTTTGTATAGTCTTTTAAAAATAAAATTTCCAAACACAAATATAATAATAAAAATAACAAATGTAAAAAACGAAAACTTCCAAGTAGTTAAACTATTGCACCAGTTATGTTTGAGAAAAAAGTAGAGTGGCAGAATGATGTCCCGTCTAAAGGGCCCTTGCTTGAACCCGCCGTCAATCGAACCAACTAATACTACGCTTATCAGGACACCAGAGCCTAAGACAAATAGCTAATCGAAGAGTAATACCAATCGCTTATAAGCGTTGTCTGTGGATTTCAGGTTTTCAAAACTGAACCTACTTGAGTGAAACGATAGTCCTCAAACAACCCCAAGTCATACCTGATCAACAAGAGTTATTATTGAATAAAAATTTACATGACTGTCCTTGCAGACTGCAGATGAAATGGGAACATTTTCGGACTCTTTCAGGAACTCACAGTACTCAGACTCGTTAAGTACGCCAGACGACGCTTATAATAGAAAGGCTATAACCGTAGAAGCAACAATGGAAGTTACAGGCGTTCAGGAAGTGATCAGAATGATCTACATTCATTAGTTGCACTTCGTATTCTATCAATGGCACCAATCATCACATGTCATAATGCGCTTATAATATAAAACCTTACTTAAACAATATCAGTCTATTCTACTACAAAAATAATTTTCAGTCGATTTATACCTACTGCTTTATACAATGTTTTATGAACATGACAGCGTTATATGAAAAAATGCATCCAGGAGATCACTATATTCTCTGGTTTAGTTACGAGCCCCACTCGACTTAGTTCCGTTTCACAGCCGTTGAAATTTTAACTTTAGAAAGCCGAATATCAAACGAGTCGCGTTCCTGATCGGTCAGTTCAGTTAGCCCAGCCACAAGTCCACTTCAGAGTTTTCATTTTCTCCCACTGGCGGCGGTGCTTTATGCGCATGTGGTTGCGCACGGAGTTGGGGTGCGCGAAGTAGCGCGCGCACGAGCTCACGGGGCACACGGGGCTGTCGCGCGGGTAGTGCGCGTCCAGGTGGCGCCGCGCCTGCGCCAGCGACGCCAGCCCCGCGTGGCACAGCGGGCACGTCAGCCGCGCCAGCATCGCCTGCTCCGCGAACGCGCTCTTCTCCAGGTACCTGAGCAACTCGATCCCTCGCTCATCCCCCTCACTCGGCACGGTATCGCTTACCGCCGGGTTTGCCAACGCGCCCCGCGCCGCGGCATCTGCAATGCCGACAGCACCATGTTACACAAACTATCTACGGGCAAAGCGGTTGGCAAACCCGACCCTAAACTCGACATCCCGAACCGTCCGAACGCAATAAACTCTCTAAAAATATTACGTCATATTAAAATACAATATAGATACGATAAACAATCCCGTTCCGATTTCGCTTCACGTAGGTCCTTGGCACATCTATTCCTATTATTGTATGCATCGCGCATTGTGTCGCTTGCGGGCGTCGGCGATTACCACCAAGCGCTGAGCGAGCCGAGCGTGCCGACCGAGCCGAGCGGCTGGGGAGCGACGGGCGGCGGTTGCTCGGCGTCGCGCCGTCTCTAAGAGTTCTGCCGCTGCCGGATGCCGTGGGCTTGCAGCTGGTGGTTGATGAGGTAGTGCTTAGTTTTGCACTTCTTGCCGCAGTGCTGGCAAGGGAACCACTGGTCGCGGTCGGTCTGCGAGTGCACATTGAGCATATGCTGGCGCAGGTTGGAGGTGGAGGAGTACACGCGGCCGCACAGCGGACACTGCGGCCGGTATCCCATCGCCGCCCCGCCCGCGAGAGCCGCCCCTGTAACACAGAGGCGGCGGTTAGACATAGATCCGAACAACATCGTTAAGCACTATGGTGAGTGTATCGGTCGCAGCGGTCCGCGGACGGGGCGGGGTCACGCCTCCTCTGTTTGACACCGTGTATCGAGTTCATGTGTATCTGCATGTACTGGCGAGTCTTGAACGCCTTGCCGCAGACGGGGCACGAGTGCGCGAGCTCGTGCGCCGCGTGCACGTTGAGGATGTGCTGCTTGAGGTTGCTATTGTTGCTGTACAGCTTGCCGCACTCGGGGCACGCGGGCCTGCTGGGCTCACCGGGGGCCGCCGCGCCCGCGGGCCGCTCGTCCGGGGCCCGGTCGGCGCCCGGCCAGGTCGCTCCTGGGGCAGGGGAGGTCTCCGTCAGTGCGCGCTCCTAGCAGGTACTCGTCTGACTTTCGACGGCACGTCTAGGACGATCGGTCGTTACGTAACTTCCACGGTTGCCAAGATTTTTCTAACTGCGTTTATGCGTATTATGTTTTGGGGGCGAAGTACGTATTTATCGAAACGATTATAATAGAGTAATTAAGCGCTTTGGTGTCGTTCTCGTTATTTAATTGTTAGTGTTATTACATGCAATAGGTACATGACTCAATAATGTACAATTAATGATTTGATTTGCTTCCTTTGTTCTTTTGGGCGTCATTAATATTTTAGATTGGAAATGGAAATTATTCTAATAGATTTTAATTATTCAGACCAATTCTACGGTGATTGTGGTGTGGTATTGAGTCATATATCATTAGAGTTATTAGTGTGAGTTAGGAATGCACTTACCGTAATTGTCGGGTATTCCTGATGGTCCTGGCAGGCCGGGGAAACCTGGAAATTAAGACAGTCTCATTAACTTCAATCGAACAGTACAATAATCAAACAATAAAGTGTTTAATTAAGTAAAATAGAGATTTATGTAACCTTATCCTGTTCTAATACCTGGTAGATTGAGAAGTCCGGGGAAGTTATGCGGCAAGGTTCCGTTGGTGTTGGCCATGGTTGATGGGTCGTCATAGTCGATAGGCTCCTGTTTGGCGCGGGTCTCGCCTTCGGTGTCACTGGCACCGGCGTCAGATGACGACTCCTCACCGTCCCCAGACTGCACAAAACGAAAAGGATTAGGATTTGGAAACGTGACTATTACTGCAAAAATATCATTTCCAACTTGTGAGTTGTAAAAATGAGAAATAGAAGTGTCTTATTCGAAACAATTATAAAATAATCTCAACTAATATTAAAAAGAAAAATTATTTGTATTTTTGTTTTTAAGGGATAAATTCAAAAACTACTAAACCGATTTAAAAAAACCTTTCATTTCAAAAAGGTACATTATTAGCCAGTAAAACAGGTTATAAAACATCAAGCTGCGACCCACGGGAGTGCAGCAGTAAACAAAGACGTAACTCGGACTCGAAACCACAGGTTTATTTACAATAAATCCAACGTACCAGATTGTTAGAGACTCCAGACAGATGGGGGTTCTGCGAGGTATCCATGGCCTGGCCGAACATGGCGAGCTCGTGCCCGTTAGTGCTCAGGCGCTCCGGGCTCGCTCCCTGCACCGACAGCAGCTGTTCCGTCCTACACCAATAATTTGAAACACTCATAAATATCACTAACTCCATCTCATGTAGAATCATTGAGCAAATCCCTTAATGGAGGCTTTACCTCTCAACAAAAAAACTAAATAATAAGAATAGCAGATCGATGATTTGGGTGTTGTTATATAATTTTCGAAAGCCTTATTGGCAAGTGAACAATTGTTTTGAAGTTTCTGAACTCTCAACTTGTGCAAATGGCTAAAAATATAATAGCAAATCTAAAAACCAGTAGGTTAAAAAACTAGTTTGTTTGGTCTTAATTTTTTTTGAACAATTTAATTAAATGTTATCAGATTCAGATTTAAAGGTAAATAGAGATTAAGATCAACAAAAATGGAATCATGTCAGTTACGTAATCATGAAATGCTCTGTAATACCTGGACTTCATCTGCGCCTGGTACAGGTCCGAGGACCTGGCTCGTTTCGGCGGTGGTGTATTAGCTGCACCATCGTCTGGTTTCCTTGGTCTCCTGCCTTCGCGCTGCTGTCCTCCCTCCCGGCCCTCACGTGATCCTCCGCTCCCGGTTTCAGTCCATGAAGATGCTGACTGTTAAAATGATTATTATCATTTAGTTACAGTTTTAAAATGCTAACTTAGTTGCCAAAATAGTATATTCAAATATTACAACATTTTAAAAATAGAGAAAATATTTTTTTATCAATTTTAAAGGGTTCACAATCTTGTAACATGTTGGGCGCCAATACATTATCGTGGCGCCCAACGTGGGGCCAAAATGATTTACTGTCGCCCAGCATGGGACTAGGAAGTTTTAAAGAAAAGCTTGAAGCCTTACTGGTGAAGCCTTCTGGTCTATAGTGGTCATCGGCGCTGGTGCTGGGACGTCTGTCAACCCTCGAACTTGTAGCAGTTGGGCTGCTCTCAGGAACTCTTTCAGCTGCTCTTGTCCGATGTGCACTTCTCCTTGATACATGAATCTATTGGGAATAAATCAATATGTATAATTTCCCTGGTGTTATAAATTGAAGAGTATTTATTGATAGTAATAATCATCTGATGATCCTTAGAAATTAAAAAGAACTTACCTAAGAAGACTCTCCATGTCTTTGTCGTGGACGTCACGCAGTATTACGATAGGATGTTGGCAAGGATTCGCCTTCAGTAGCCTCCGGAAGTAAGGACTGCACGCTGACAACACCACCTTGTGGAGAAAAAACCAATAAGATAGGTAACCTAAGAATACTCGTGTGAAAGTACCTAAACCAGAAATGTAGGTCCCACGTTCGTGATACACATTCTTGATATTTCTCAGAAAATTGCAAGAAAGTATCAAGACCGATTCCCATGCAGTATTGACGATCGATATTGTTGGCTCGCACTTCTAAGATTTCAATATGCAAATAATTTATTAGAAATGGTGCAGTATTGTAAGTTAATTTTATATCTTACTTTCACGGAATAGTGTTATTTATTGCGTCACAATTGTTGATTCATGTGTGAGTTGAAGCATATGGCATAGATGATGTTTAATTTTTCTGTAATGTTATTACTATCTTAATTCTAAATCTTACCTTGTGCGCGGTAAAGGTGGCGCCGGCGCACGCAAGCGTGACATCGACAAAGTCCTCCTCGTCGCGCAGGCGCCTGAAGGAGGACACCATGGACGAGTGGAAGTCATTCCACCGCAGTGAGTATTGCTGCTCGCCGCCGGCCGCGGCGCCGCCTGCGCCATACAGAGCGGTCAGTGTACCTTACAAATTTATTTTAGTCGTAAAATAACTGTATATGAAGTTGTCATATTTGTAGTGCTGAAAAGTCTTCATAATTTTCATTTGAAGACTTTTAGCACTCGGTCATGATTAAAGTAGGAGGTTTATCTTAAATAAGTTTCTTTTCTTCTTTATTATTTGTTATTTAGTACAAGATAAATAAATGAGAAAAGAAAATTTAATTTAATTAATTAGGTACTGCTTGTTAATCGATAATTGCATTTTTTTTCAACAATTTACGTAACGGTAGTGCACACCAAGTTAATTGAAAACTATCCAAGTTATTATTAAAATATATTTAATAAGTTCTAATGAAATTCATAGTCATATTGAATATTAACTAAAATAATTAAAACTTTTTAGCAATATTTCATTTCCAAATCGGCGGATAATTATTGCTGTCATCAAGTTTTTTCAACAAAGGAGGTTAGACATAAAGTATCAAATTACATTGTATTTGCATAATCTAAGCGTTAAACCATATCCTGCCTTTCACTGAATTCAAATTAAAAAGCCTTAAAATCTTTCACCTGACCAGTATAAAATTTTCTCAAAATTGATGAACTTTGACCGAATTTATAAGTCTAATGAAATAATGAATGAATGATGTCTTTAGTCTACCGTGGATGGGAGTGGATTGGCATGACAGTTATAATTGTCATGCCAATCCACTCCCATCCACGGTCCAATCGGCATAATCCAATCGGTAGCGTCCTGCCGATTGGACGATAGATTGGATGGTGGATGGCCTGCATAAGTCTAGTACAGGGGTAGCTTACTTAAAAAGATCCAAGATTGACTGTTTACTGACCAGAATCTGTGCGATCTACTAATTAGAAAATCTATTCTTCTACATAAGCCTAACATTGAATCGTATTTCACATACCTATCTAACATTATAGTAAACTTATAGGAAATAGTTTAGTTACGGGTAGTATTTTAAGATTTAGTCAAGAAGGGAAATGCAACTAAATTAAAGGTTATTCTTAGTGACTACCTATGTTAGTATGAGCATTGCATCTGGGATCGACGCGACTTATAGCCGGCTGGTTGCCCACCTATGTTTAAGTATATATTTTTCATTTGTGGAATTCGCATAAATACCTATCTAAACATTTTTGTTTTCTATAAAATTATTGTATTATTTGTTGCAATATCTAATAACCAAATATAAATAACTAATGTATTTAATTTTATTTTTAACTAGCTTTTGCTCTCGACTTCGTCCACGTAAATGTCGGTTATCGCGAACAAAGACGAAGTCGCGGAATGAAAACTAGCCTTTATCCTTTCTTAGGGTTCAAACTTATCCCGTACCAAATTTAATCAAAATCGGTTCAGTTATTTAGTCGTGACTCACACGGACAGTTACTTTCACATTTATAATTTTATACTATAGAACAGGGGTCACCAAATGGCGGACCGCGGTCCGCATCCGGACCGTCGACCCATTCTGTGCGGACCGCGAGAACACAGCAACATGCACTACAAAGAAAAATGGTTTGCAAATTTTGAAAGGACAACTTACTTACTTACATACATACATACTTACATACGAACAGTGCAAGCTTAATAAAAGCTAGTAAAAAAAAGGCTTTGTTATTTCCGTAATTACCTACATTTTGTTTAATATTTTTTTTTTCTATATTATGGTTGTGCGGACCGCGATGGTCATTTCATTTCTTAAAACGGACCTCGAGCGAAACTAACTGGTGACCCCTGCTATAGAATCTACATTTGGCGCCCAAACTGGGCCTTAAATATTTTTGTTGTAACTCGCTTGATGTATTCGTAAGTGAAAACGTTAGATGTCAAAGATTCCATAAAGCACATTTCGCAACAACAGGTCATGTGATTCGTGGAAGAAACGTTAGATTTCATTTAACGTATATGATAAATAACTTTGAGCTGTTGTGTAATATCTCAGAGCAATAAAAAGTGCCATATTATGATTGCTGGCAATTTATAATCTTTTATCCATGTTTTAGGAACCAAAAGAGTTTTTTAATTGCGTAAGTATTTTTTAATTTATTGTTTTGTTTCTAAAAAGTTATCAATTTATGACACGTTTTGACCTCGCAAAGTTTGAAATGTCACCATATGTAGTAGCTTACAATTAACAATGTACGTACCTTTTCAAGCGATGTTGCCATTTAGTTTGAACTATACAAATATTGCATTGTTTTGGTATTCTTTTTTTTTTGTTTATTAAAAACGCATGTCATCTAAGTAAGGTAGGTATTGCTTTTATACGTTTACTGCATTTAAAAAAAATATTACCAGGGACTCGGAAATCTTTCGCGACTTCAAAACCTTCTAAAAACATAAAAAGCGAGAAAATAAATAAAATTGAAACATAAAACGGGCAATAATCCGTTAAATTAATTTTAAAACACATTACTTAAAGTCCCAACTGTACCCAAACATATTTAGGGATCAAAAGACTGATATTATTCAAATGTGCAACTTAAGAAGACTTGTAATAACAATTTTATTTCAATGACTAATAAATTGTGCGCTTTTTATAACAAAGGCAAGTAATATTTAAAATAAAAACAAGGTTTGATGATATTTATAATAGATGAGCACTCGCAGGTAGTTAATAATGGGAAATGTCAAGGATCTTAGTACAGGTTGTGACTAACACTAAATACTACATACTTACGTGTGAATTAAGAAATTATTATACCTGCTCAATGTTTTCCTCGTTTTTTTTTTGGTTTTTGCTGATCGTTTTAACTGGGTTTTACACATACCTATGCATATTTTTAGAATTTTCCGATCGACAATTTTGTAATAGGTACTGGACATTACATTTTATGATGACTTGTAAAATAATTCCCATTGAATCATACGACGAAAATACAAATAACGATTTTGGAACCAAATTAAATATACAGTAAATAAATAAGAGATGGAAAATAATGGATTGGAAAATACTTCAAGATAATGAAATGCACGACAGGACTAAAATTATACCAAATTATTTAGCTTTAGAAAACAATTTCAAAAAAGGAATTTTCTATTTTTGACGTTATTCAAATTGCGTTTTTAAATAAAGAAAAGAACGATGTTCCAAGTTCGTTGGGTTTTGATTCCATACATTAGAAATTTGCGCACGGTCGCGCGCAATCACATCTTGGAAACAACGGGAGAGTATTTTAAAATAAAAATGGCGTCTTTTACGAGTGTCCCGATCGAAATAAATAATGTATTGTACTTACTATTAATGCTAACCGTTTTGCATGAGTCAATAACACCAGCATTTCCTTTGTCAAGATTTTTTTTGTTTTGTTTTGTTCGTTTTTTTTTGAATCAATGTTTGTTTTCTCATAAACGGATGAAGTTTTTTGATTATGTTGCATTTGAAGTAGAGATTCGATTTAGGTAATGAACTTGTCCAATACAATTTTTTTTGTTTGTTCATAAATATACGTAGGATACATTCAAGATGATTCAAACATAAACTTATTAGAGGTTTACCGTGCATCATAATCATTGATAAAAAAAAGTAATACATATATTTTATACGAAAGTTACAAAGCAAATTATTGATGGGCGAACATCGATGATCGAGCTGACCATTTATCTAATAACAAAGTAGTTGAGAAATTTGTATTTAACGTAGTTTCAACTGAAATCAAATATATTCTGAACTACATTTTTCATAAGATGTTGCGCCATCAAAACCTTGAAACGATTTTTTATAACCTATTGTATTAAAATTCATTGGTCTTTTATTGTCCATTTATAATCTGATAAACTACGATCGACTCGTTCAAGCAGCTTCTGCATCAAATCCTATTTGTTTTCGATATGATTCGTGAATTTAGAACTTATCTATACAATGTGTCGTTTTGCATCCTCGTCAAATTCAAGGAGGTAACTATGCTAGTGATTCTAGACCCGAATCAATAATAAAATAGGTAGGTGTTTTTTTTTTAATGTTTTCTTATTTACGGAAATCAGTAAACCACCCCGGTGAAAATGCGGCCCATCTTAAGACTAGGTTTAGGATCGCTGACCGCGCGCACACACACAAAGAATCGCAAACGATAAAACCACAACACAATAGACGCCGCCCGCGCACCCCTCTCCCTGTGGTGCCCCACTCCCGCGCCCGGGCGCCCGGCGCAATGCAAAAAAATTATTAAATTAGTTCAAGTGACTTCGCCGCCGGCCGTGAGTGTATCGCAAATTTCGCTCCATAAGTGTGCTTCGGTCGTATACGTGAATTATGTGATTGTGATGCCATCAGTGGAGCCATCCGGATGTTCGCAGAACGGTTTCCCAATAGGGAACCGCCAACGCAGAGCGTTATGCTGTCTGCTACACAGAGACTGCGGGATTTTCGGCAGTTTGACGTACCCCGACATGCTCAAGCTCGCGGCAGTGAAGGTCTGCCTGTCGCCTTGCAGGAAGATATCCTGGAGTACTTCCAGCGAGAGCCACGGCAGCAAGCACACAAAAATACCTAAGTACTAACTACTAAGGTAGGTATTTTTGTCGGTCCTCAGCCCGTTAAAGTAGGAAGGGAAATTTAAAATCAACCAATTTAATCTACAAATAAAAACAAAATCATTACTAATAATTAGGTACTCATAAATCATGAATTTACCTACAATGCGCCAAGAGCGTCCCGCCGCCACAGCCGCGCCGCCGCCGGCAGCAAGTACCTACCTAAACTAAATCCCGCGCTCACAACAAATAAATGTGCCACAGCCTAGCAAAACGTCTCAGGTTGTACCTAAATCCTAGTAGGTATGTATTCTTAGCAAAATCGGTAGATTTGCAATAAAACAGAATAAAGCAAAATGGCAAAACTAACATTTTATCAATCAGCTGATAACGTAGATAAGTAGATAAATCCTAGTACGTATTCTTAGATCTTAATAATAAAAACAAGTGTTATTAATTAACATCTAAGGTTAATAAAATCTGCAATTTGCAATAAAACGTAATAAGCAAAACTAACGTTTTATTAATCAGCTGACCGTAGATACTCACGACAATCTAAGGGACTCACATACACTCACGCACACAGAGACAATTGGCGCTAAAGCGCAGAGAGTGATTCTCCAATTTCAAGTTAAGGATTATTCTGAAATACGATTAAATTTTAACAACTAATAAAAAAGGGTGTTATTATTATTATTCAGGTCTCGTAATTTTAATTGATTATTTATGACTTTTATGACAACCTCCTAAATTTTGACGAGGATGCAAAACGACATATTGTATATATAAGGCAACCTTTACTGACTGACTGATCCATCAACACACAGCTCAAACCACTGAACGGACTGCACTGAAATTTGGCACACAGATAGTTATTATGATGTAGGCATGCGCTAAAAAGGATTGTCCAAAATTCCCCCTAACAGGACTAAACGGGGTCCAACCATAGAAGAAACGTAGGAGTGAACTACAATACCCCGAATTTAAAACGAGCGAAGCCGTGAGCAAAAGCTAGTTTTAATACAACATTCTTCAAGACTATCAGCGAAGTTTAAAATTTTAATGGAAGTTTGTAACCCAGCGATGTTGGGGTTGTCGTGGTCCTGTTACAAAGATTTAGGGGTCTAATTAATCTCAGAATATCCAGTCGAGTCGCAGTGAAGGATTGAATTTATTACTAAGTTAGCGTGAGCAATTTAAAGACTGAAATAAAATGGCGGAGTTTGAAATATGAATTCTCAAGTTGAGTTGGAAATTGCATTAAATTTGTAATGAGTACTTACTGGACTTACTGTTCCATTTAAACCATGTCAGAGACCCTTGAGGCGGTTTAGAATCTCTGACACTTGGTATGTGGGGTCGTAAGACCTTACTGGGCAGTAAGGTCTTACGACCCCACACACCAAGTGAACGATAAAGAAGAAAAAGAAGAAACTCTCAAAAAGAGCACTTTTCGCTTCGGACGACTTTTCATTGATACGCACTACATCAGTGACATTTTTTCTATAAGAGCTTCAACCCCGTAGTCTGTCAAAACGCAAAATGAATCTTAAAAAGAAATAAGACGTTGTTTTTTTTTCAAAATAACGGTTTGAAAACTGAACACTGCTTTGATTTGTAATCTTAGAACCTTATCTTTTTCTATTCTCTTTTTAAATACCATTAAAGCAGCAACTAACTAAAATCGATACACTTAAACAGTGTCCCTAAATACCTATTCACACTGTTCATAAAAGGTTCATATCAAAAAGGTCATGATATATTTTGAGTGTGAATGCACGGCTTTTGATCCCCTGTCCGTGCCACCCCTCTGAGAGGGTGAGACGTCGAAGGCGGCGGAGTGCGCGTTTTTATGACGCGTATATCTGTATCCAGCGCTGTATTAACCCTACGAACCGGTTGGAAATCGCGGCAAAGAACGCGTTTACGGCAGTAAAAATGGATACAATAGTAAATTAAGTACGCTTGGATGGATGTATAATGGAACGGTTGATTTTCGTATTAGATTTAGATAATTATATCTCTTATTAGCCTTATAAACTGTCTTTTCATTTCGTATTTGTAAATTGAAAGTATTCTAACCAGAAAAGTTACTTTGTCGTACTAAAACGCTCAGTAAAATTAAAAACAGTAAACACGCAATTTGTTCACTAAAACGCCATTTATATACACGGGAAAAGCTTCCCAAAAATACAAACGGAACACCGAAACATTTTACCACGAACAATTATTTGTAAATGCATTTGGCGAAAATAAAAGAAAAACTCGGGTCTCGAGTGAAGCGACGTCATTAAACAAGAACGGCCGCCCCATCCCCCCGGGTCCTGCGGGGTAGATCCTGGGGAAGGACGGGGTGGGCGAATATCAACGAACTCATACGTATGTGTGACGTAGCCACGCGTACGTACCATAGTATACATTCTGTTGGTAAACAATTGCGTCTCATTGCAATTTGTGTTTTTAGTTTTTAATTCTATTTTTTTATTTGGCTATACCTTTCGACTGTGTTCGCTTATTTGGATCGGGAGCATTATAGAGACTGCTTTTTTAAAATATTAGTTGTAAGTACCTATTTTTAATTGGTTAACTTTGAAATTCTATTGTAATTGACCATATTATAAATCGATTTTAAATACTTAAAATATTTCAAGACAAGGCCCTAGGATAGAAATGAAATCGGTAGCTCTATTTTAAACCCAAATCTATTAAAACTGTTGAGTTTTTTTTTTACTAAAATATATTAAAATTCTACTTAGTCTAAAATATCATAGATGCTTTACGGTAAATGAAAGATTTTAAAGCTGATGTTTTAATTCTAAATCATTTGAAATGTTTAATTTTTAATTTAAATTCAGTGAGGTGGAAGACCTCTGGTCATGCTGGAAATTTATTTAGAAACATTTGCTATTCTAGTCATTTGGATTATTTTATCGTAATGTGCATAATGAGATGTTGAAAGTTTCACAATTTTTTGCAGCACATGATTCCAAATAGATTTCCCTTGCCAGATTTTCTTACTTATATCTAAAGTTTCAAAGAGAAGTGCGCTGCATACCTTCCGATTCAGGACAATTGCTCTACAACTCTGCTCTCAATATGTCGTTAGAATAGATTCGGATGGTGAATAGCGCACTTGTGATGTTGTGCTGAGTACTCACCGGTGTCGGTCGCCATGGCCGGGTGTTCCGAAGGCGGCACCGTGTCGGGGCGTGCGCGCGCGCTATACGTGTCCAATCCCGCGCATTCCAACCGGGCGCCCAGTGCCGCCGCCACCGTAATGCCTTCCACACAGCTTCGCACCCAAAACTATCTCGTTATCTACGCCGTGCACCTAGCACGACTTGCGCCTCTTTTCTTTATTCGTACAAACTTTCCGTCAGTTAAAAAAAATGAATATTTATTTTTAAAGCTTGATTGTTTTTGAGTATTGCGTATTATTGGATGTTTTTGTTCTGAAAAATTTTTAGCACATTAGTTTGATAAATAAGTATAATTTATAATTTCACTCTGTGCCGGCAGGATCGAGCGGTGACATCTCCGTTGTTTAATTATTGTAATTCGTGTTAAATTTATGATTGTATGCGACGAGAAGGGTGGAGGTACGATGATAAATATTTATAATTTACCCGTAGCGGAAGTTTCGCTTTGCGGTTGAAATTTTATTGAAATTGACAAAGTTCTACGACTTAATTAACTTTACAACATTTTACTGCAATATAAATAATTATTTATTAATTGCAAAATGTTTCCAAAACAATTAAAATTTAGCACGTTAGTAAATAACTATTCAATCAGTTAGGAAAACATTACTGAACAGAACTTGAATACACTTTAACAAAACAATCGATATAACTTTAACAGAAAACAGTATACTGTTTATATAATAAACCGTTAATATCTAATTCAATTAATAAGTAATTAGCATTAATTGCAATTTACTAAATAACTCACGTACTGGCATCCACGTGACGCAATAAAATGTAAAACTCAATTTGCACAAAGTACACGCACACGACACTGCAACGCTTTACAATAAAGTCCAAATATCGTGTGTCCAGCCGAACCGCGGGGTGTTAATTTAAAGGGCCGGTGCAACGATCGATGGCGCGCCCTGCACCGCCACTATAAGGGAGGAGCGGGCAGATAGAAATCAATACGATGTCCATCATCGCATGCACCCACCCCCCGGCCCGCACCGCCTGCGCCATGCACACGGGAAATGCATTTTCGCGACTCCGCCACCCTACACCCTTCTCGCGTTTCCGTCACCGTACCAACTCGAATTTATCCGAAAATGTTGACAACTGTATTTTTTTGTGATGTCCGGTATAGGATGCACCGCTCGGTCCGTCCGTGTCCGGTGAATACCTGACGCACGCGTGCGTTCGGGTGCGCGTCACGCGGGCGACTGTCGCGCGCCCCGCCACTCGGGCCGAGAATAAACAGCGTGGGGCGCGCGGGGGGCGGGGCGGTGCAGCGCCTGCACGCCCACAGCGGCCGCCCACGGCTGCCGGACGCGCGCGGACGTTCGCGGACGCTGCCGGACGTACGCCGGACGCCGGACACCGATGAAACATGGATGTTTCAGGACGTCATAGCACTGCGACGCGTGTCATCTCGTCGCCCAATAACGCGTGCGCCAACAATTTATTACGATGTTGCCTCGTGGAAGGACTTTCGCTTGCACTGTATACTTGGCATATCCACCTAAAAGCAGACATCAAACAAGTTTCTAACAGGAAATTAGTTCAATCATTTATAGCATCTTTAGTAGCATTAAAATAAAAAATATAAAAAGATTAGTGAATAAATTGGACAGGCTCAATAAAATCTCATATTCACTGAGAACATCTTGGTAATTAATTTGGTCGGCAAAGTGATCATTCTGTAATCGTATTAATGAAATCCGGTTTTTTTTCTAAATTCTGTGATTAGGAGACCATATACGTATGATATTTAATGTTAGGTACCATTAATGCTAACATTTACGTTTCCTGTATGTTCTATATCGTTAACATTATTGATAGTATTATTTATTTTAATCAGGTCACAGGTTTCCACCCCTTCCTACGTATTAAGAGCACGTTATCAGTGAAAAACAATACGTTATACAGCCGAATTTTGATGTTTTCCAATTTCTAATTTGCATAACACAGCGATCGATACAGCTGTGATTACAGATAGGTACTTGCTGGTTTAGATAAATGCACAGTGGCGTCACTGAAGACTATATTAATCTCTCTGAAGTTAGGATAGAAATAACGTTGAATCCAGTTCAGTCTAGGTGAAGCATCGATAATCTCGTAGCGATGTGCGACTAAGCGGGTTTTTATTAACATAACATATTGTTTTATATGGAGGCTCTTTTTGAGTACTTACTGTATTATTGCCCCTAGGTATTGACTAACGATGAATTTTCATTTCTAACATTATTCTCAACATCGAAAAGCTTCGAAGGTATAAAAACCAAATGGAAGAGTTAAGTAAGGAGTTTCTTGCCCATTCTTCTCCATTCGAAACTACCTTTTGGTAGGGGCAACTAGATTGAATAATTTTTTTTTGTATGTGACGTTCAAAAGTGCCTTTTAATGGTCTAATTAAAATTAACTCTGATCTTTATGAGTAAGTTATATTAATTTTGGACTTTGAATCAAAGTAAAGAAAGCCTAATTTTGAATAAACCAGGTTCCAAAAAAAAATGGTCAGCCCTCAAAAAGTACCCATAACTACTTTAATCCATTACATACTAACTTTTCTTTCAATCACCAATCAATTACTAACTCATATTTTCGTTCCGAAATAAGAACTGCCCGATTAATATAGATGGGCCGTTCCCCTATCGCTAGGGACCTAATGCCGTCTGCAGTGGGCTATAGGTAGGTGTGCCATACCTAGCTACATATCTGCTTACCCCTTGAGGGTAGACGAGACAAGTACTCCCTGTAATATCGCTCATGCATGTCTGTAGTCTTTTGTTTTATCGAGCTATGAAATGGCTTTGTCTCGTACTGTGTGCATTGAAATCGAATTTGGTTGTTTATTTTGTTGGTACCTATTGTTCGTGATGTGTTTGGGAGATACAGGTTCAAAGCTAAAAGTATAAATACTAGTTTTAAGTACTTGTAGTAGAAAGCTGTTATGGGTTTCTGATGAGATTTAAAATGTACTTACTTACTAGATACCTAGGTACCATTTAAAATGGTTGAACTAAATGGTGCTGATCCACGTGTCATGTTCGTGAATGAGTGCTGTCAGATGTGATTGGTAATCTCTAAAGTGCCATGGATTACATCTTAATTATTTTCTTTTTATTGTTTTATATTCATCTTCATTGTTTTCACAAATACAGGGTGGCCCAGATAAAAAAAAAATGTCCAAAAGAAAATTTGGAAAGCCTCTCTTCTTGGTTTATCCAAACCAACCCCATGTATGCTTCACGTTTTTTTCATATTTTTTTGGAATATTTGACCTTGCAGAAGGTTTTGTTGATTTTTATAATGTCTTCGATCGATTAAAATAACTGTCTGTCTTATCGTCACTCGAAATTACCAAAACTGAGTTCAAAAACTTAGTTCTTTTGCAAAATTCATCAGTTCAGTCATTTCGAAAAAAAGGACTTGAAATATATGAAATGCCGTACGGCGAAAATGCTTTTAAGAACCACCGATCTACAAAAACAATATCTACGTGTCCGTTACGTAACAATAGTGAACTTGTTTCATATCGCTCGTAACACCTTAATGCGCTGCTGATGACTGAAGACCGATCGATTGATATCCCGATGCGTTACAAACGGTAACTGATCTTGCTGTATAAATATTTTGTACAAATTGTACTAAGTGTTTTTGCTATCTAAACTAATATTATAAAGAGATTTTTTATATTTGTTTGTCTTCTCTACAAAGTATAAAACAAATCGGTTCTAGCCGTTTGTACCCTTAAATCTCTTTCATCAATAAATACCCAGAGTGATTCAAGAGAAAGGTTTATGTAAATACATTGAACCCGTTCGAAGTTGGATCGCGTCGCTAGTACTGGATAAACTTAAAAACTACTTAACCAATCTTACTTTCTTAATCTGAAAGTAGGTAACATAGGCTATACCCGTACCAAATTTCATCAAAATCGGTTCAGTGGTTTAGTGACTTCCACGACTAAACCGCTTGCGCTGGTATGGGGTAAGAGTGACTATATTTTTCCAAAAACTTAAGGATCTCTAAGAAAATCACGCGGGCGAAATCGTTGGCAAAAGCAAGTGAAAAATGTTTGGGCGTGAGACGAGATGAAAATAGCTTACCCTTTGCGTGGGTTTGGAAGAGATTAAGGATGCTTAGAAGCTTCTGGTCGTTGGGCAGGAGTTAGAAGTCAGAAGTCACTGTTTGCCTCTTGTCCAAAAATATCCAGGCGTCCTGAGGTCAGCCCTGCAACTTTTGGAAGAAGACCAGCACTTTGCAAAAATCTTTTGGTGTTCTGGCGTCGATGCAGGTCAGTGAGCAATAAATAATAATAATATGTAAATGTTTAAATGCAAATTAAAAATTTATTTTGCAATAGTTTTCGTTCGCGTATCATTTCTTTTTGCGCGAAGTAGGTACCTACTTATTATTTTTATAAAATAAAAACATAAGTTACACTGTATAACAACAGCTCTCGGCCAGTGAAAATCGGTCCAGTAGTTTCGGAGATTAGCCAACAGATCAGAAAACAGACAGGCAAAAAATTTACAAATTGTTTTTTTTTGTATGAGTACTTGTATCGTGTAAAAATGTCCCGTCAAAGTCGGTCTAGCTATTTCGGAGATTAGCCAACAGATCAGCAAGCAGACAGACAAAATACAAATAAATTACAAATTGTTTTTTTTCGTATAATTAAGTACCATGTAAACATTCATATTTATTTTGTAAAAAAGTTGTTATTTTGATGTTACAAACAGACACTGTTTTTTTGCTTTTTTTAGCTTTTCCCCGCTAATTCTCCCTATTAGGTACATTGCTTACGTCCTCCATAAAGCATTGCTCCTCAATACATTTTTTAGTTCTATTATATCTACCTCATTGACTGCCTCGTTGGTCTAGTGGTCGCAAAGCGCGACTGCTGAGCAAGAGGTCTTGGGTTCGATTCCCAGGTCGGGCAAAGTGTTATTGGGTTTTTCCATCAGGAATTTCTAAGTAGCAGCCTCGGAGTCTGGATTTGTGCCCGGTTGATGGCAATAGGCTCGCCCCCTATTACATGGGACTTAAACATAACTGGCGAAATGTGGGTGTACTAATGGGTACACCTCTGCCTAACCCTTGGGGGATTATAAGCGTGATGTTATGTTATGTAATATATCTACCATTCAGTTACTCCACCTGTCATTATTATTCCTTAGAAGGTGACCCGCCTTCTACCATTTAATTTTATTACCATTCCATTAATATATTGCTTGCAAGCACGCACTCTTCTATCAAATATATTATAAGTACTTACATTTGAGAGGAACTGTCCTTTCAAGTACCGACTCCCTTAGGAAAATCTATTAGGTTCTAGATATACTAAGGCTGGCCAATAGATTTTCTAGCTGAACCAAATTATTGAAACGCTGGCTGCGCATAGTCACTACTTATACAGGTAAATACTAAAATTTTACGCAACAAAACATAGTAATATTTAATAAAATTGATTTGTAATTTACAAATCATCGGCGGGCAAATTCTAATGCCTTGGCATCACTGTCATTGGTGAAGGAAAACTTCGTGAGGGAACATAAATAAAGTAAGTCTGAAATCGCCAATCCGCCTTTAGCAAGCGTGGTGATCAATGCTCGTGCTTTCTCTATATGAGAAGAGACCTTGCAATGGGACAATAAAAGTTTGATATTATTATTTCATATCATTGTTACAAACATAACATCACGCCTGTAATCCCCAAGGGGAGGCAGAGGTATACCCATTAGTACACCTACATTTCGCCAGTTATGTTTAAGTCCCATGTAATAGGGGGCGAGCCTATTGCCATCAATCAGGCACAAATCCAGACTCCGAAGCTGCTACTGAGAAATTCCTGATGGAAAACCCCAATAACACTGCCCTACCTGGGAATCGAACCCAAGACTTCATGCTCAGCAGTCGCGCTTTGCGACCACTAGACCAACGAGGCAGTATTATTGTTACTTCTCTCTAAACAGCACCCAAACAAACTGGAGAAAATGGAAAGTAAAAAAACCATTTTAGAATCAATAGATATAAAAATAAAACATAGTCTAGGATTCTCAGGTAATTCACAAAATTGTCTCGTCGATCGACCACGTAGGTAGTAAAATAGAGTATGAGACACCGCATTCATCAGTTAATACATTCTAAATGAGATATGGATTCAACCCTACGCACGCCGCTGGCTATAATCGGACTTATCCTCATGGCCGTACGGGGGAGGACAGAGTTTAAGTCTATAACGTTTCTATACAATCTGCCAACTGTTTCCTTTAGCGGAAATGTCTGGAAAAATCGAAGAACACATTAAGAAAACTTTACGGAATATTGTTTTTGCAATAAATAGGTATTTGCGAATTCAGCACCCCGTAAAGGAGCTTAGGATAGGAATAAGCCTATCTAACAAATACCTATTCAAAATTACCCGCAGATTGTTTACTAAAACTCAACAATTCCAGCACAACAAACGTACAAAACTCTCTCCCCAGCCTCATGATATTTATACATATCCGTGGCCGAAAAACAAAACAATCCGTAAAGCCTTCCTGTAACAAGCGAACGGCCGGCCAATCATTCGTCAAACGCTACCCGGCCGGTTGTAAATCTTTGCAGGGGTGGCGCGGGGGCAGGGCGCGGCCCGCCGCCTGCGGGGGGGTTACGTAACATCCGGAAGTGCGGATTAGGAATCAATAGTGCGCTTGTAATGATAGTTGTAGTGTAATCGTAAATGCGCTGAGCGGTGCGCGAATCTGCCATGGATTCGGACCCGTCGCGGTTGTGTAGGGTTGGATAGTCGTGAGGCGGTGTGGGGGGTTTTTAATGTTTATGTTTAAGAACATTTTCATGGAATATAACTAACAATATCATCGATGATCGTTAATAGACACAAGTTTTGAATAAAATAACGATTAATTTAGCGCTTACTGAATTAAATGCACAGCATTTTTACGTTTTGAAAAAAAAGGGGTGAAAGAAATCCGATCGGCGCTATTTTCCATTACCACCCCTCTATTGTTACGCAAATTGTACCTAAGTCAAGTGAGGGTAGCTCTGTAGCACTAGCGAGGGACCCGTGTAGCACCCTTGCACGGTGCAGTTTTGTTTTTATAACCCTAAAAAGGTTGTTTTGCTAAACGTTTGAGATGATAGAATAGGTTGTCTAAAGCGTCTCTTTAAATGATGAGGTTTGGCCCTTCTGTTTATGTCAGTCTGTCTTTGGCTTTTAGTTTCACAACAAATTAATATAGTTAGGTGAGTGAGAAGAGTAGAGGTAGGTATACCTACTTCTGGGCAAGCATAACATAACATAACATCACGCCTGTAATCCCCAAAGGGTTAGGTAGAGGTGTACCACACCCACATTTCCACATTTCTGGGCAAGCCTTAACGAACTAAACTAATAAGTAATTCCATTATTGAAACTTCAAAGTCCAGTGTCGTTTAACTAAAATAATTTAGTCCCATTTTCCCTAGACTAATAAATTCATTTTCCATCCGAAGTGGCCAAGGTTCAGCTGACGCGGTTGCACTGCATCACACGTACTCAAAGCGGGGATAAGACGACCCCCTTTCCCCCTTCTATCCCCCCGCCATCCCACCGGGCCGTCATCGCCGGCTCATCCGTCACGGTGACTGCTGCTGTTGACAAATGCTTCACTTCATTCGAGGGACATATTAAAATTGGTATTTTTTCGGCGGCGATTTCATGTTTCGCCCTAATGATGCAATGTCCGCTTTTTTGTGTTGTAGGGTGCGAATTACATTTCGTGGTAAATCATTTGCTTTTTATCAAAATATTTTACCGAGAATGATTTGTAAACATGTCTTAGTTTTACACTTATAGTGTCCAGCGCGCTACCTTCATACATTCTGGTTGTCTAAGTCTAATTCTAATTCTAATTCTAATTCTAATTCTAATTCTAATTCTAATTCTAAAAATAAAATCTTTTCCCTCAGAAAACTTTCCCCGAGTCCAAAAATAAAGCAAAAATCCAAAAATAAATATCTAAACGTACAACACTGCACATAAACTCTCAAAGTGGCGGAGAAAAGTCCGAGCTTATTACAGCTTACTATTGCGTCTGGGGTCGCCCCACCCCCCGCCGCCCCGCCACCCCGTGTCACGTATGAGGGGGGCGGGGAGCTAATGATGTTTTTTAACAAAAGATTACTCCGCCACATCATTGCTTTCCTTGTGGCCTGCAGGTTTGTGTGTAAGAATGATACGCAGTTTTTATATTGAAGTTAGATAGTGGATAATTAGAATTATGGGATGGATTCGGTTGGTGTACGCATTGATATAATTATCATGATCTATGTGGCTTTGTGAAATTGTGGAGGCAGAGAGATCGCTGACTGTTTGAATCAAGCAAAGTCTCATTACACTCTCGAATTGACACTAAAAATATTAGGGTTATACTCTGACCAACTAAATTTTAAAATGCATAACATCACGCCTGTAATCCCCGAAGGGTAAGGTAGAGGTGCACCAGTAGGAGGTGCATTAGTACACCCACATTTCGCCAGTTATGTTTAAGTCCCATGTAATAGGGGGCGAGCCTATTGCCTTAATTTTAAAATGCATCAGCTGCTGTAAATATTGTATCTACTAATAGATTGAGATTCCATAGTTTTGCTGTCACTATGCCATATTCCACACCAAGTCATATTTGAGGACTAGCAAAATTTTCCAACTCAATCGATAACAAGTAGAAAGTTACGTTATGAAGAAATGTCAATATTATGCAGCCGCTGTTCCAACTTGTCTTGTGCGAGCGCCGAGTTGACCTATTTCCCTCGTCCGGCCCTCACAGTCCCTCACATATCACAAGACAAACGGCTGGGTCAGAGGCACATCCTTTTTATTATTGCGTTCAGATTTGAGCCATGTCGACTGTCCATCTTTGAGAAATCTGCAGACACCATTATATACAGGATACCTTACCGTTAAAAGGATCCATTTTGAATTTCTTCGAACGGCGTAACTGTCAAAGTCTATTCAAAATGGATGCTACTTTTTAGGCCATATATCCCTTTTACTTTAAATTATAATCATGGTATACTCAAATCCTAAGTTAAATTAAACCAATAATCATGAAAAATTATGTCAATCGCAACAATATTTAATTTAACCTCAAAAACCCATTTTCTTAGCGGTAAACTAAGCAATAACGCTCCATTCTAAAATTAAAACATAATGATATGTATTAAAATACCATTACAATTTAATGATAGACAATTTAAATTACCTAATACCTCGGACGGGTTGAAATAACACCAGCCAAAGACTACAGACATCGCTTAACCTATACAAAGAAAGTGCGAGTTATAACAAACGCGGAAGTACCCTCCAATGTTTACTGGAAACCTTTTGATTTGAACCGTTGTGCGCACTTGTGGGGTAGTTGGGGGAGGGGTGTAGGGGGAGGTCCGGTCCTGTGCAAATGTTATTGATGTGTAGTGGTTATGATGAGATAGTATTGTTCATACCGACCGTTTATTTTGCGGGTTAGGGATGTGAGGAAAATATGGTTTTTATTCAGGAGTAGCGGTTTTTTTAAGATGGTTTAATAATATGTTATAAGTTGTTGGCAATTTAGCTCATCTATTACATGGGATTTAAAACATTACTGGCGAAATGTAAATGTACTAATGGGTAATTGGGTACATCTCTGCCTAACCCTTCGGAGATTACAAGCGTATTGTATGTTTATGTAATAAGATGTACTTACCTAAGGTGATTCGCAAGATGTTGGTTATGACCGGCTGTAGGCAATGAGTGACGTAGGTGTCTTTCATAACGCTTGCGTCAGTAAGTTTGTATTATAACCTCGAAATAGAATATTGAAAGTACCTATTTTATTTAATGTACGCATTTACAATTCCACGAAAGAAATGATTGTAATGTCCCAGTTTCTAGAACAATTCTAACCAAAAAAATGCAATTAACTATAAGGAAAAGTAACAAAATCTTCAAAAAAATCCGTTACTAAGATAAACTGTCTCCGTAACAAAATTTATGTAATTTTGTGGTTAGCTTAGTTTTTATGAATAAACTAGCTTCTGCCCGCGACTTCAACCGCGTGATTTTTTCACCCGCGTTACATCTTTGGTTACTGCTCCGCTTCTGTTGGTCGTGTCATGATGTTATATAGCTCATTCTTTTCCTCTTGAATCTGGCTATTAACTACAACAAGAATTTTCCCAATCTGATTGATAGTTCAAGAGATTAGTGCATTTAAACAAACAAACAGAAAAAAATCTTCAGTTTTATTTTATTATTAGTATAGATTATATTAGTATGGATTATTATAAATGACTCATACCAAATATTTATTTTTCGGCGATCAGGTTATTTCATGACGTCACTTTTTGATAAGTAAAATCACGCCATTCCGCTAAGACATAGGTACCTGCTTAGTAACGCTCATGCAAGTGTCCGTGAATCATACGCAAGCTGTAATAACCCGAATTGTGAGTCATACCATCCTCATTGCTTCTAAGGCTTTTATTTCGTATTGCCTGTAAAGTGGAATGGAATGCTAAAGCGACCACATCACCAACATGCTAAAGTGACATTAATCTTTCACTTCTGTGGCGATATCCTGTCCTTACTGATCATAGTGTAAAGTTTGAAGAATCTGCTCAAAGTCAAACTCAAATGATTTATATCAATTATTATTAGACCTCTAAAAGGCACTTTTGGACGTCTTATATACAGGAAAAATAATTAAATCTAGTTGCCACTTCCAAATGGAGAAGAATGGGCAAGGGAGTCCATTCTTGCTGTTTTAATGTAAGTAAATACATAAACTCACGCTTTTTTTCCATGGGGGACAGAAACACAGAACGTCACCTGCTACGATCCTTACATATTCCTTTCGCTTCGTCCACGTTCGAACACCGGTTAGTAAGTAACAAAATAACGTGGTGCGCAATGTGGCTAGCATTAAAAAATGTAGCCAAATAAGTGGAATATTTGATTCGTACGTTCTTACCCCAGCGCCGATCTTACCCCAACGCACGTTATATAAGTTAGTACTGCGCACATGACTTTTCTGAAGATCCTCACCGATAAGGTCAGTGTAGGTCTGTGCATGCTGTGTTGCAACCTCGTCAAATTCAATTAGGTAGCTACGCTAGTGATTCACAACACGTATCAATAATAAAAAAACAGGTTTTTTTATAGTAGTTCAAAAGAAACTCTTTGTCTGTTATGCTTTCACGATTAAACCATTGAACCGATTTTGATGAAATTTGGTGCAGGGTAACACTGAACCAATTTTGATGGAATTTTGTACGAGGTAAGTTTGAACCCCAAAAAAGGACATAGGCTACTCTTTCGTCTGCGTCCACAATAACCGACATTAAGACCTAGCGCGCACTGGTGACTATTGTCAGCGTGACTGTTTTGTCACTTTTATCAAGTCCGTGGATATGTATGGAGATGCGCGCATGTTACGACGTGACAACTGGGTGACATCTCCATACATATCCACGGACTTGATAAGAGTGACAAAACAGTCACGCTGACAAAAGTTACCAGTGCGCGCTAGCTTTTATGCGGACGAAATCGCGGGAAAAGGCTAGTTGAAAATATTTATACAGTTAGACAAAGGTTTATCGTCATTCAATCGGCGTCGCAGGAGCCATGGAATTCTTTAGGGGATACGTCTATAGAGCGAGCGTTCTAGAGCGTTCAGTATCGAGAGATATATCGATAAAATGTCCGTCACGATAAATGTTCGTCGAGGAGTCGGCGGAACCTTTCATTTGTAAATTGAGTTTCGTCTTCTGTGCTTCTCGTCCAGTTCTAAGGCTCCTAACTTGGAGGATTTTCTTTGTTATTATTTTAAAATCTAAAACGTTGTTTAGTTCTTGTTATGGGTATGTAGAACGAATACAATTAAACAAGTAAAGAAGATATTTATTTATATTTTACTTAAAATAGTAGTAGGGTGTACCTAGATACGATGTCGTAATGATGGGATGACTTCTACCATGGATTCAGTTCATGATTGTACACCCCCTCCTGGGGTAGAAATAATGCATCGATTATTTAAAAAATAATAATTAACTGTTTTGTATGTTTTTGACCGTGTATATTATATGTTGCACTTTTGTATGGAACAGTTGCAAATAAATATTTGACGTACGAAACGGGTATATATTTCTGGATCGAATTAACAGCTGTATAGTCGACAGCACGTCAGTAACAACACCCAGTATAAGTTGGTCTCTTATTCTATCCAATTTTCGTACTTCCCTAGGTCAGCTCAAGGTCAAAAGGTTACCACCAACGTGCGGTCAACTGTACCAACAGTGTGTAAAAAAAATACCAAAAACATCCCTTATTTCCATCAACCCCTTTACCGAAAATCCAGGAAATGAAAACTTTACCAATAATTTCAGCATACGGACATAGAAACAAAACCGTTCCTATATGAATAGGAAGCAAGAAGGCTGAACGGGTACTTCCGGTGCGTGAGTGCGCCCCCCGGCTAGGTTAAGGGGGGGCGGCCGGGTGGGCGGCTGACGGACTACGCACGTACAGCTACAAGTTTTTGATATTGGATTTATTAAATATTTTGGTGGGTTCAAATGGTTCGAGTAGTTTTGGGTGGGTTTATACATTAGGGAAGATGAGATTTTTTTTTTCTCTAGATACTAGCTCCTGCTCGCGATTCCGTCTGCAAAGACTTTAGAATTAAACCAGTCTTAAATTATCCTTCGGGAACGCAAAAACAGGATAAAAATCTTGTAGGTTAAGCTAGATCAATATCTATGTGTGTGCCAAATTACAGCTAATTCTGATCAGCCGTTTAAGAATGAGTAACATACGTCTAACCAACCATCTTCACAAACTTTCGCGTTTACAATAATACTAATAGAAGGTAGGATTATATTGACATACTTTTCCTTATTTCTCCGTATTTAGCGACACGTGCCTGGAGGAGGCTCCTCACTTTGGATCCCTAACCACCTCTTGGGTTTTACTACCTCGCTGCGGGCGGAGCACTATTTTTATACAATAGGTACATGTTCTAAGAAAACCATATTTGTGATTACTCTTTTGGATATGATATTATAAAGAAAACGGGGATAAATACCTAGTTATAGTTTAGTAATTGTGTCAAATCCTAATGCTTACTTAGCGTTATCTATTGGATAGTAAGGAGTCCATTATTGTAATTTTGTGACCCATGTTTAGTTCATCGTCAGCTTGCATCCAATGCGATCCTGCGGTCATGTTTAGTTAACTCTTTTTTGATAATATTTTTTCGGCCAGCAATCTCGTCTTCTTCTCCCTTGCTCAATTGCATTTGCTGTGCCCGACAGGGTCCATCACTGTTTCTATTATATCTATTTTTTATTGACCAGCTGTACCAATACCTAAGTGTACATCATGGATTGCAATAAATGATTTGAGATTTAGATTTGGCCTTTCCCACAAATTGTGAGGCGCCTGGAAAATCTGGCTTGAGTTGTCGGGTCGAGCAGTTCTTCCTCTTATTAGTTTCGTCATGCTGGTCTACCACGTAGCAGGAGGTCGTCCTCTACCACTTTTGTATTCAGGCAGTTGCAATGCATGTTCCTCGTCTCATCGCACACGGGACCATACAGATTCAGTGTCAGTTTCTCCAAGATTTGGGCGACTTTGAAACTGCCCCGGATATGTTCATTGTTCACCAACAAATTCTACCTCTATAAATCCAAAACGCATGTCATATCTCATTTCCCCATTGTTAAAAACTATGTTAAAGATAAATACACAACGTCTATTGATTTTAAAGATCGATAGTGGTTATGTGCTCAATAATGCACGCCTGATGGACGTACGACCTCGGCCTTCATGCACTGCAGCAAACGTATCGTTGAAACACAGAAATAGACATTACTTGGAAAATTATTATAAGTTAGGCCGTGGGTTGTATTGGTGAAGCAAGTCGAAGAGCGGGGGGCGAGTAGACTGAAGCGATCGAGCGAGCTCTACCTACCGTTTTTTCTTGAAGGTACTAGTTTATGTGGCATCCAAACAGACAGACGAATAACTAGATTTATTTATCAATTGTAAGACTAAGAAATATTAAGCATTTATGAAAAAAATAATTTTGTCGTCACGCTGTGGGTGTCGGAAACGCTGGCGTGCAGTCTTAGAGACGTTTATGGGAGATTGGCCAGAAAAGGCATAACACTGGGTTCTGTGAAAGGCTATGGGGGAGACCTTTGCCCAGTAGTGAGACAATACAGGTTGACTAAAAAAATATAATAGAAAAATTACTCTAGTGACCGCTCGCTTCGTAGTCTTCAGTGTGTCCGAAGCTTTACCCCCATCGAAAGATAATACGTAGGTGGGTAATGTGGACTCGCCCCCTGTCTCGTGGGAACTTGTACGAAGAAATACGAATTGTTGGGTGTAAGACAATACACCTATGGTGGACTCAGGGGATGTAAGACGTGACTATTATTATAAGTCGGTATTTATTAGGAAAAATATTGCGAGAACTGCCAAAGAAATACGGCATTACCCTACTCCAGTCTTAATCAATAATTGAAGTCGATTTGAAAAGCTTGATTTACTTTCAAACTTTATTTAGAATCAAGCTGTATAGCTAAGAATATTTAATTAAGTAATATCATGTACATTATTTACAAGTCTGTAAATAATGTACATGATATTACTTAATTAAATATTCAAAAAATAGTCAGAATGAAAAAAAAAGACTTAACTAAATATGGCATCAAAAAATCGCAGTCTACTGGTAATGTGCCCAAAAAACTGGCCGCCCTGGCCGCCACATTGGATGGCAATGCTTAGCCTCTGGCCAAGGTAATAGCCAGCCCTTGGGTCAATATACCTAAGTAATCAAAAGCACAAACATTTTCCTTCATTGATACACCATAAATAACAAACAAAATTAATTGTTTTATACCATCTGAAAACTTTACAAATAAAAAAACTTAAACACACTTAGATCAAAGTTAAAACGCTTAACAGAACAAATAAAACCACCAAACTCAGTTGAATCTATCACCAATATATTGTTAATTTTGGCGCGAAAACAAATAAAATGGCGTCACTAGTGCACATTAGGCGGTGTTTACAACAGCGCGACAAATCGCTTTGTTTACGCGGTCAGACAGGGATGTAAACAACATCCGCGGTTCAAGGAGTGAGAGAATGTCACGGCTCCTGGGATAAGCGTGGGCTGTAATAAATAAATATCATTACCTATTTTTCAGGAGAAACTAAACTGGGATCTGTTGACAACAGGCAACTCGATAATGACTTGTGCGAAAACACCTTGACGTATTTTCCACAAAATTGAAAAAGCATAATGAATGCATTCATACTAATATTATAAATGCGAAAGTAACTGTCTGTCTTTCTGTCTGTCACGCTTACACGACTAAAGCACTGAACCGATTTTGAAGAAAATTTGGTACGGGGTAAGTTTGAACCCCAAGAAAGGATTTTTTATTACGCGACTTCGTCTGCGTCCGGAATAATCGATATTTACGCGGAGTTGTCTATAAAATAATGTGTAAATACTCTTTTTTTTCTTCCTAGTTTAAACAGCTCGCTAGGCAAAAGCCTCCTCCAAGTTGTTCCAGGCACTCGTTTCTGGCACCATCTCAAGCCACCCCTCATGATGCGCGTCCAGGTCATCTCGCCACCTCTTTCCGGGCCGTCCCCGGCGACATTTTCCCCTCAATATGATTAATTTTGTAAAGGCAAAATAAAAAAGCTTTCTCTAACACTGCGGATCTTAGGACCATTTTTCCAAAGTCCTTAAGTTTCGACTCAGAAGTTTCCTGCAACCTAATTATAAGCTCTCCTCAAATTCCGTTTCACGCTCCTTTAAAAGATTTAATGACTGATTGCCTCTGTAAACAGTCTTTGTAAAAGTTGCCCTTCATTATTTATCGAAATATCACCACCAGTCTACCTGGTCTCCGTGGTAACACTTACTGTTACCGCGGTAATTACGGACCGTAATAATGTAAATTGGTTCGTGTTTACCGTAACTAGGGGTAGTTCGCCTTAGGGTTCCGAGCTGGCTTGATTAAATCTAATTGCAGTTCTTTTGAGTTGAGTTAACTGGTTCAGGTTGTAAGGAGCAGTTGGAGATTGATGCCAGCGCTTCAAGCGGACGTTTATTGAACTAGAAATGAAAACCACTTATTTCTATGACATAAACGGAAAAACTGTATAATTACCGAGACGTATTTATTTTTGATACATTTTTCTTTATCAAAGGAAAGCGGAGGTGTTTTATACACGTAACTTACCTACATTTATGTTACATCTTATAATAATGCTTGTTAATCCATTTAATGTCAGTCAACCAACATATGGAATCGGTAATAAGTATTACATAAAATGTAGCTATCAGTTTCTACCGCTAATCCTCGTATTCGACACAAATACCTACAAGAACTTCACTGTTTACAAAAGTCTATCTCGTTGCTTCTACCTATACATACAGAACCCATAAAAATATTCTGTTGATTACAAATTATAGAAGTAACAAGCATATCGGTACATAGCTTGCGCCGTGGCGTCGCTCGCGTGACGGCCGACATGACTCCTGCTTACTTCCGCAACTAAATTACACGTAGAATTACAACGATAGAAATAGATTTAGAAGGTGTATGTATGTGTGTGTGTTATGTGTGTGGGGAAGGTTAGGGGCGGTTAAACGGTCTTTGATTTTAGTTTCGAAATTGATTTGTGGAATTATTGCAGGGCATGGCATTTAAACTGATGGTGTCATTAAGGATTTCAAAAATCTGTGGGCTGTATTAGTCTTTTAAAGGTATATTCTGCTGTACAGATTCTCCACCTGGTGAAATAAGATAAAATTGTACCAAGGGGTGAAATTAAAATAGGGGCAGGACAGCTCCCGACCTTAGTATGGCGTAAGCATCACAAGCGAGGCAGAGAAAATAATCAGTCAAAAGGACCAACCGAGTCCACGACCCCTGTTTATTTTGTGGATCCCATTTGTTTGCGTAGGTACAGAACAGTGCAAGTTTATACTAACAAAACAAGGACTCGTAGTCCTAATTATCGTCATCCGAATCCGCCCCAATAAAGCAAATTACCATTCCGGACATCCGCCGCTATATCTATGTTTACGTCGACGCCTGTACCGCACGCACACCGACCAAAGTTCCCTAACACACACACAAACCCCACTCACACTACTACTACAAAAGTACATTCGAGCAATAAAGTGCGTACAATTACTCTAGGTGTCCGCGGGATGAGCCCTGATTAGTGACGGTCAGGTGGGCGCAGCGGAGGGCGGTCGATAACTCACCCCCCAACCCCCCTGCGCCCCTAACTACTCCCCCACTGTTTATTGCAGGGGGGGCGATCGCCTGAACTTAAGTATTGATTCGCGCGAAACGTGATTTGTACGCACTCATCTAGAGGTTAGCTTGCGGCTTACCGAAAGTTCATTGACTGGTGTTTTGGACTTTTCGAAATCCATTGCTGCCCGGGAATCGTTCGGAATCGGGAAATCAATTTTGTATGGTCAATGGATGTTGCGTAACGCGAAACGTTTTGGCGAATTTATTTGGTGGGTGGTTCGTATTCCGCGGTGGTGTTTACGCGCAAACCGCGGTCAATAGGCCTCGGGCCGCACCTACCGTTGTCTTCGGCGGTAATGTCGACCCGTCACGGCATCTACCGACTTATTGCCGAGTGATGCCGCGATGTTTTATTTGCTAAGTGCTTTGATATAGTTCGGGCGGGGGTGACTTAATTGACGTCGTCATGTTATACAAATGATATTTACGATTCGCTGTTTTGGTATCTGTATTTTTTATTGTTTTCTTAGAAATAGATCAAGAGGTCCTTTTAATCCTTAATTTTGGTCCTTATGTGTTGTGTATACTGTCAGCTAGCTACACTACATTTGGCATAAACTATAACGCACTAAAAGAAAGATAAAGATGTACCTATACTGAAATACAAATGTAGTCTTCGATCAAATTCTGTCACCCTGTCATTTGCAAGTATGACAGGTTTATTACCAATATTTGCATGTCAAGTACAACAGTGTCCGTCCAACAGTTGATATTTATAGCCTTCACGGACTGATAAGCTCTATTTATATTTCTTTACCTTAGATCTGCGTGGGAGTTCACATGAATGAGATATTTAAAGGACAAGAAGAGGACGAAGGATGGAAGGAGTGCAGGGAGGTCTTTGCTCAGGAGCGCGACGGAATAGGCTAACAAAAAAAAAGGAAGGATAAACTGTATAATACCTAACTGTATCTCGCCTTTTTAACCGACTTCTATTTATTAATTAAAAGATGAGTTTAATAGATTTTTCGCGATATGCGAAAATAAAGTGAACATTACATTAGATTTTTACGTTGACCTGACCTTGGGATGTGTCGTGTAACAAAGATGAATGAAACGTGGGTGTATTAATTTCAGCTATCACCGAATTTAGTATCTTCTCTACTTCACAGAATTTTGCAATTAAGTTATTCTCTAGATCAATCTGTCTTATCCTGGGATAAAGTGCAGCGCTAAAGTCTTAACTGAACTCGTTATGCTGTACCATACCATGACCGAACTACTTCGAATTAACTACTATGAACGTATCAGGCATGAAAGAACAGTAACTTGGACTACTATACCTACTAAAACCTATTAACAGCGTATCAACCGACTACTGTTGACGCTCTGTGCATGGCAAGCGATTTGACGCGACCGTGGTTGGTGACGGAACGGTCAAGTGAGCGTATCTAGTCTCATATTTTTCAATACAAAGAAAATGTTTTTGCCTAACACGTTTCTATTACTTTCATGGTATGGTAAGGTGTAGCAAGTAGACTCCTTTATGTTAAACAGAATCTAAAAATCCCAGAAAATTAATTTGTTTTTCTAAAAAAGAATCCTAGAAATTAAAATAATTTAGCTATGGACACAATAAAGCCTGCAAAATAAAATGGGTAGGGAGCGGTGATTGCCCTCACGACTGTTAAAGTCGTAAGGGCAGCGCTCCCTCCATCATAACGAATTCGTTGTACATCGCTGTTAAGTCTGCGAATGATAGTAATAATTATTATAGTTCTTATCATCGTCATAATTGTCTAAAAGACAACAGCAGCTGATAGGGCGTGAGTCACTCCCAAAACCCATAGAATAGTATAGCCAAGTTTTGACTGGCGTCACGTTTGAATGTAATTAATTTAATTGTTTTTAATGGAATTTGCGCAGAGGGTGAAAGTTTTTGTAAGGGAAGCCGGATAAAACATTCATACAAAATTATATAAAAATATTCGCTAATTGACATCTTGAAAACAGAAGCCAAAATAAATCGTGTTACATAAGGTCTAAAAGTGACGGCTCGAAGGACCAAAATATCACAACTATTTTGGTCCTTTGAGCTTTCACTTTTAAATAAATATCTGTATAACAGAATGTAAGGTAGACACACAAACGAGTGGCAACAGTGATAGATGTACCTAGAGATGATTATTGTGGCGGAATAATGCGGGCCGGAGCTGGGCTACACTCCAACACCTTGTTAGATAAAAAATAAGCCAATGGAAAATGTGTCTGTACTGTGCAGTGGATTAGGAACCACTGTGATGGGGCCTTATGTTTCTGTTTCCATGGGAATTCAATAGGTACTTCAGAGATTCGAATCAAGTGGTATTTTGTAAAAGATGCAATAGGTATAAAAGTATCCAGACTGGAAACAAAACTAAAGACCTCACTAACGGCAGCTGCGATTATTATGAGTCGAATATTGAATAAATAAAAAAAAAACAGTTGAATGAAATCTAATAAAATATAAAAAGAAGATTTTTTGTTTGTTTGTTTGTTTAAACACGCTTATCTCTAGAACTACCAGTCCGATTGGGAAATTCCTTTTGTATTATGATAGCCAGATTCATGAGGATTAGCTAAGCTATATAACATCACGCTATGGCCCACTGGAGCGGAGCAGGAACGAAAGACGTATAAAAATATACGGGTAAAAATATCGCGGACGAACTCGCAGGAAGCAGTTAGTAAAGAATATGTTTACTAAATGACCTCAAGCGTCAAATCATAGAAATCAATTATAATTCTTACGAACATAATCACGAATAAAGCTAATTAACGTATCTTAATTAATTTTAGTTATTTTTGTTAACAAATTGCAATGGAATTCATTCGAGACCGGTTCTCGTGCAAACTTTGATGATTCGCAAGCAATTAGAAATTGTTATTTTAATAGTAATTTTAATTTTAATTGTCGTTTTGTCTGACCTCATAACCGACATGGAAATTATTATATCCGTCGCATATTTCTCGATTTTACAATAAAAGTAGATAGACAACTTAGAGGTACCAGCTGTTATTTAAATACTACGTACAATGAACAAAACAAATAGGTATGCAGGGTCGTCAGATATAGTTGAAGTTTTCTTAGAAACCAATGCATGTTTTCAAATGCAATTTAATTTAAAAAGTAGATAATAAACAGTTAATTAATTAAGTTAAGTTTCAATCTACGACGTCCATCGGTTACTAAGAAAATTTCAACTATATCTGACGACCTTGCATACCAACCTGTTTTGTTCACTGTACATGCAACTGCTAAATTGTTTAATGCTTGAGTCACTTACCTAACTAAAGGTTGCTACATACAAAATCTTTAGTTCTAGTACGGTGAGCTGGTTTGGGTCTGGTTGTCGTGTATGTGAGTTTATGTTTGTAAACGCACCCACGAACCAACCTGGGAATATTCCTAACGTGGGACAAAAAGCTGAAAAAAAAGTGGTGTTATGCTTGCAAGAAATGACATGACAATCATTTTGTGCAAGCATGATTAAGAGTCTATAACAAGATTTTGTGCAAGTATCCGTCCTGTACGAAAGTGTGCAAGCTTGCGCAAGATGGTTGTTCATGCAGGCTTGTCATGCTTGCAGTTACGTAATTATGTAACCTTTAGACAAAAGAATGAGATAAATTAAAGTGAATTATTGTGATAGATTTTATAAGTTATGCCCAAAAACAAAATAGCTTTGAGTATTTTGTTGTATCTTAAAACGTTGTCCGACACTAGTTTTTGTATCGTGGGTGCGTTTAGTAAACAAATAAACTCACATAAACAAATAGACAGACCCAGAACAACTATTTGCAGGGCATCATTTCATCCGTGCGGGCATCAAACCCGCACCACGCAGCGCAGCAGCCAATCGTTCAACTATTACTTCGACCATATTTTCAAGCTTAACCATCCTGTAATCTAAATACTTAGGTGTTCTTGGTTTTGTTAGTCTTAAAGGCTTTTTATGCCCACGTAAACACGAACGTAAAGATTTTCTCATGATTTTTCAGTTTCCAGTTTTAAAAAAAACTTGTTCAAGTTATATGACATGTTTATCATATTCATAAAGTCTTATTACAACCCCCTTTAACTACCAAATAATGTGGTTTAGAACCGACTGTTAGTAACAGCGCCATCTGTCACCCTTGGCGTGAACTATCGCTATTTCTGCGCGATTCGGAAGTAGAGCGAACTAGGCTTCGCATTTCTATAATAATAAATAGGTACAGTAGGCTTGTTTGTATAAATTATTATAAAACCTGATTGAAACCTTGATTTTTTTCAGGTACCTTCTCGAAGCCTTCCTTCTGTAACAACTACGATTAAAAGGACCTGCATGACGTGGAGAGTATCTGGTCAGAAGTGGACTGCAATTAATAATATCAGGTATAAAAAAAAGCATTAAAAAAAAATGACAAAAATTATTTATAAACTTAAAACTCGTCATTTGAGAATATATTATTATGAATGAAATGCAGCTGTGTTGCTCATTAATAAACAGCATGGTGGCTGTGCCAACATCCATTAATGATTAGGATGTTAAAAAAACATCACTAGTAGGGATTTCCATTGCCATAGGTAATTGAAATTCCTTCGCGTGATTTTTCTTACGGATCCCTAATTTTTTATCTTAAAAATAGCCTAGCACTCAGTGATAACGTAACTTCCAATTTGCGAATGAATTTTTTAAATCGGTTCAGTAAATCCAGAGATTACCCCCTACAACCTCAAACTCACAACTTTACCTCTTTATAACATTTTAAGTAAATAAGTATAAATATGATACGGGTACTATTACAATACAAATACCTAAATAATAAATTAAGGTAGTTAACTATTGTAATTCTACAATCCTTTTCTACACTATTATAAACGCGAAAGTTTGTAAGGATTGATGGATGGAAAATATTTAGTACTCTTTCACTATTAAATGGCTAAACGGAATTAGCTGAATTTTGGCACTCAGACTGATATTGATCTAGATTTAACATTTAATAAGGAATTTTTTAACCTATTTCTAGTCCGATCAATTTAGACATCCGACATTTTTTATCTGAACTACAATTTTTTTCTGAACTTAAGTATTTTATGATAAAACTTACCCGTTTTGCTGCAAATCGCGAAAACCCCGTTTTTGTGACCTTTGACCCCGAGTAATTCTTTTTCCAGGTATCGAATCGATGAGGATTTTTTAGATTTCATTTATGATAGTGTTTTGAACAATACTATCAATTCTGAGCTGGGTTTTTGCGAATTTTTGTACCTTTACTCCTATTTTTGGTCTATTTTGACTCCACTATTCTGAAGCCTACGCAGATGAAGTCGCAGGCAGGAGTTAGTTCAAAATATCGCCATAAACCTACTAAAAAAAATAACAGACATTAATAATTTGCTTGACCAGCCGCCTGACCTGTCGCTATCGCATAAAAATGTAAATACACTAAGAAACTGGTAAGTCACTAATTATGACCATTGAACCGTTACCGACTCGCGCGCAATATTGGAAAGTTACCGCGACAACAGGCTTTGGAGACGAGATACTTTTTATATTAGAATCTAATCATTTTGATACTTAAGAGGAAACGCGGGTGAACTTTTCTCCATACAAACGCTCTCGCCTGTTTTCTTTCTGGTTTATGACTTTAAAGCAATGATTTTTTTGAATAAAGTAAATATCAACTATTTTTATGCCCCTATGTTTTCCTTTTTAATGAGACATTATTTTTATAAGCACTACAACCCACAGAAAATGCTAAAAATTGCCGCTGTGAACAGCGGCCTAGTATACATATTTAAAAACTATTAATGATAAAATAAAAATATAGAAGCATCATAGTAGGTATTTATCCCTCTTATTTAGTTTATGAAATACCTTTTATATTGGTTCAATATTAGAGAAGAAAATAGGCGAGAGCTAAACCCCGAATTATGACTTTTTTATTAGGCTATTCAGTCGGATCTGCAGTTGTCCTTTTCGCACGCCGAAGCTCGCAGAGCGACAGCGATAGTTTCTTCTGATACCTAATTTTCAAAAGTCTCTCCTCTCGCGTTTCCTCTTAATAATTGGTAGATTCTCCGCAGTTCGGACTCGGCTCCGACATCGGACTATGGAAGTGAGGGTAGAAGGAGTGCACAGCCTGTGTTTGTGCACACACTTGAGCACTATAAGATCTCCTGCGCACCAGGTCTCCATTGAGTACGGCTGTTGTGACCGAAATTCGGTCGGAACGATATTATTATAATTATTACATGCAGAACATTCTAGCGTACAAACATAAAAAGCGCAATGCTGGCCTGTGTAAGTATTTGGATGATATGTATTTAGGTGATTTCGCGTCATCTAATATTATATACTGGACGCACTAATCTCAGGAACTTCTAGTCCGATCATTTTTCGTTATATAGCCCGCTTATTGAGGAAGGTTAAAGGCAACATAAAAATCTCGCTTACGACCCACACGGGAGCGAAGCAGTAACTAAAGATGTACCTACCTAACTTAATACGGTGGCCATGGCGGTAGCGGACAGTTGTCAGTTTCACACACTTTAACTATCTGACATAATATTATGTCAGATCAGTATAATTACCTACATCACTGTCACGTGACCGCCACTGCGTCTGTCTAAAGAACTCCTAAGGTTCAGCGTAAACAGAGCAATATACTCAAATAGCTTTCATTTATAAATTGATAATGAACTGAAACGGCTTACAAATAGAGTCGAAAATTGTTCACAAGAATTTAATTCCGTGCGGCATTTATTTATTTATCAGTTACGCAATTTTCGACTCTATTCATGTTGGTTTTGAGTTCATTATCATTTGACTGACCGTAACTCGGAAAAAACCTTAGAAAAATGTTTTGATTATGGAAAAGTGTCACTAAGAGACACCAAAGGATAATGTTCAATGAATCGGTAACACGGTTGGAAAGTGACTACCACTCAATAATGGCCTCGGACTAGGAGATGGTCGTATAGGCCAGGAGACAGGGTTTTAATATTTTTTTTTTGTAATACATAACATTATTGTGAGGATTACTACCCTCACTACACACATTTGTATAGTTATTAAAGAAAGGAAGGGAGCAAGGTAATATAAATTACTCAATCAATCTGCCTAGCCTTTTACCGACTTTGTTGGAATCGGTTTCCAGTCTAACCGGATGCAGCTGAATACCAGTATTTTACATGCAGCGACTGCCTATCTGACGATATCCCTTGGTAAGACTGGTTGTCAGACTTTCGGGCTTCTGACGACCCGTAACAACTGTCAAAGATCCACGTATGACAGCCGGGATCAACGCCTTAACATGCTTTCCGAGGCACGGGATGAAAATTGAATAAATGTTTAGTTACCAAATTATAATAAAAGCATAACTGCTAAAAAACCCTAATAAGTAACACAATTCTCATAACTTTCAACAGTTTTTAGTAGCACCTACAATCAGAAAAAAATCAAAGCAGATAACTTGATTTCAGATATCGCATTCTCCGCGCACACTATCTCCTGGCCTATACCTAGTATGACCAATTAGATGCCAACATTAAACTTTGAGATATGTATCCGGTGCGATATGTTTAGCGGTCAGCTTAGATTCATTATCATTATTTTATTTTTAATGACATCACTTTATATTGAAGTACCGACCTGGTTTATGTTTTACCTCTAATTGTAAAGTATCTAATCTATTAAAGTTTATCTTAATATGCTATATTTACGTCAGAGAGCAGTATGTGTCAGATTTATTGGTTCTTGGTTAATATTTAATTACATTCTTGAAGTCTTTTAGATAAAGTGTTGGGTTTATACAAAAAATTCAAATAAAATTCTATGTGTTTCGCGGTTTACTGTTAATTTTTATGAGGAATTTTACTAAAACCATACTTACTTATTTATTTATTACATCTATACTAATATTATAAAGAGGTAACATTTGTTTGTAAGTTTGTAAGTTTGTATGTAGGGGGTAATCTCCGGATCTACTGAACCGATTTTAAAAATTCTTTCGGAAATTGGAAGCTACGTTATCACTGAGTGCTATAGGCTATATTTTATTTTAGAAAAAATAGGGATACGTAAGATATTTGGGTTTTTCGGACCCAAGGTGTAAAAAATCATCCAAAAAAGTTCCTTATTTGGCGTACGCCGCCTAAACCATAAAAGATAGAACCATAAAATGTTCTAAAAGTCCGCGACACACTATACCTATCTATTTCGAATTAAACACAACAACCATTTTTTTATTTAAAAATCTTGAATTTTTTTAGAACTTCATTTAAACGCATTTATTTTACACATGTCATTACTCCTTATCAAAATAAACTACACACATCAAAAAAGTCTAGGGATCAACATCCCTAACATTTGTTAGGGATGTTGATCCCTAGACTTTTTTGATGTGTATATTTTGTCACAAAGTACTGTTTATGAAGATAGTATTTAGTCTTAAATTCATTAAAATTGGACGTTTGGTTTGAAAGTTATGGCGAAATCAATCTTTTCTCTTCTCTTCTCTATAGGTACAGTCTGTTGGCAAAGACGTCTGACCCACCCTAAAAACAAACGAATTTGGACCCTCAGCTTGTAGCATTAAGGTTTATTCAATTTATATGAGCTTATCAAACTAGTGCTCGAGGACTCGATGAACAAACACAATAATAATACAGACACGCAAATTTGATCTTTATTACGTTAGCATTAGGTTAAATATTATAACTACTTGTTATAATATTATTAGTGTAATAGCTTATTTTAATGATTGCATTCAAGTAATTCTGGTCTCGTGGCCTGTATATAAGACTGCGAAAAACAAGTTGTGAGATCAAATCCTGCGATGAACATATTGTTTTGCTTTCAATTTAGAATTTATTTAAAAACTATTTCTTGTATTATTGTAAAGAACTATAGACGGATAATCTTCAAATAAAAACTTTCTAAAATGGTAATAATTATTTTCGCATAACTTGTAATAAGTGGGTAGTTGAAAAATAAATATTAGTATTCATTATAAAACTGGTATTTTCAAATGCTACGGGTATGCAGTAACTACGCGCAAACATATTTTACCTTGCCTTACTAAATTCTATGAACTTTAAAGTTTTTTAATTTACCCACCTGTTTACAAGATAAATTGACGTAAATCATATTGGTCGTTCTTTAATAATGCAACCAATATTGTAGAAATGAAAACAAATTAAAAAAGAAACTGATAATAGGTGAACTGTGTTTTGACACCGACATGTTGTTAGTCGCCAATCCAGCATTAAACCGCTAAGCCACAAGAACTTGTTCGGAATACGCGAAATTAAAGATTGGTTTGTAATAAAATTATGTTGTGTAACTTAAAGGCTTTTCAACTTTAATGTCAACGAGATAAGGATTAAAATAGCTTAACAAAATTATATATAATGCCGGTAGCTCCGACAATGTTACCTTAAAGTAACGTGTTAAAGATCAAATTTGCGTGTCTGTTTTGGTATCGTATTCGTTCATCGAGTTCTCGAGCACTTGTCTGATAAGCTCATATAAATTGAATAAACCTTAATGTTACAAGCTGAGGGTCCAAATTCGTTTATTTTTAGGGAGGGTCAGACGTCTTTGCCAACAGACTGTACATATAAAAATCAATTGCTGTTTGTTAGTCTCGCTAAAACTCGAGAACGGCTGGGCCGATTTAGCTGATTTTGGTTTTGAAATGTTCGTGGAGGTCTAGGGAAGGTTTAAACGGTGAGAAAATATGGGGTAGGGGTAGGGTAGGGTAGAGGTAGGGTAGGTGTAGGGGTATTTGTAGGGGTAGGGGTAGGGGTATTTGTAGGGGTACGGGGTAGGGTACGGTAGGGTAGGGGTAGGTAAGGGTAGGGTAGGCTAAGGGTAGGGTACGGGTAGGGTAGGGTAGGGGTAGGGGTATTTTTAGGGGTACGGGGTAGGGTACGGTAGGGTAGGGGTAGGTAAGGGTAGGATACGGTAGCGTAGGGATAGGGTACGGGAAGGGTAGGGTAGGGGTACGGGTAGGGGTAGGAGGGGTAGGGTAGGATACCACGCGAACGAAGTCGCGGCGGGTCAGCTAGTATATAATAAAATCGTAGCGAAGTCAAAACTGTACATTTAATATTTTTGAAAAAGAGTAATTGCTATGAGGTCGGGGAGTGATTCTAATACAGAAAATATTTTTTTTTGAATTTTTGTCTGTTTGTCTTTTTGTCTGTATGTTTGTTAGAGCATAACGCGAAAACTGCCGGATAGATTCTGTTCAAATTTTGTATGAATATTCCACATTGGCCAAATTAGTCCATAGGCTATAAATTACAAACTTGCTAGTTTATTTATAACTGGCTTTTGCCCGCGACTTCGTCCGCGTAAATGTCGGTTATCGCGGCCGTAAACAAAGTCGCGTAATAAAAAGTAGCCTATGTTATTTTTATTAACACGCTTTATTAGCTTCACTTGTAAGTATGTATGTAAGAAAATCTTGGAATCTTAATTTGACCCACTTCCCGGTCTTCGATTAGGATGAAATTTTGCACACGCTCTGAGTTCTGATGACAATACATGACTAGCTAAGAAACGTCATTACAAATCCAATATGGCGGCCTCCCCAAGATGGCGGACTGGCTGTTTGAAATCCACCCCCATAACATGGGTATCAAATGAAAGGGTTTGCTGTCAGGCGGATGGCTATTTGAAATGCACCCCCATGATATGGGTATTAAATGAAAGGGTTTGCAGAATGGGATACGAAAAAAATTAGTGCGTGCTATATGCGTGTTTTTTAGTTTTTTAAACTGCTAAAAAAAATTATTTGTGGTTCAACTTTGGGTACCTTCATCAAATTAAGATTCAATATTATCTTCTTTTTTTTTGTAAATGACGTTAAAAGTGAAATAAATGATTTGACTTTAACTTTGTATGTGAGTTTATATGTTTTTAAACGTACCTACGATACAGGAGAAATTCCTAATGTTTGGCAACGTTTTTGTTTTTAACTATCCAATCCAAATGTTGGTTTTCCAAATGTGTGTTCCATTGGTAACTTTGCGTAGGTACCACGTCCTGACACATCAAATTACGATATTGTTATGATTCCAAATCCATCACAATTGTTTTATTCTGATTGCGTTGTCGGACCGAATCCAGAGTTCGGCATTTGATTGATTTATCTGTGCTGTTGTCCATATTACACAATAACATATGAGGTCGAAATATAAAAAAAATAACGATAAATAGGTACCGGCCTATTGCTCTCTAACTGCAGGGTAAAGTACTCTTCTCATACACAGAAGGCATGAGCATTTATCACCACGCTTGCTCAAGTTGACGATAAATCCAAGTTTCCTCACGATGTTTTCCTTCACTTTTGTTGTCAGTAATGTCAAAGATACATTTTTAAAGTACAGTCGCGTACATAAGTGGAGTAGCAATTTACAAAGCAAATCGATTAAGTAACACTTTGGTTAAACTTACGACTTTTCAACGTCGTGTACCAATTTTGAGCAGGGCTGTAGCTAGAGTCGAATTTGAGGTAGGGCAGCATTGGTTACAGGTAGGTCGGAAGTAAAAAAAAAAATTATAATTGATCTGCCCTCGAAACACGGGCTCCTAATCAATCACCATGTATATCTGACATCTTATGATGACTCTGAAACTATGAACAAACCATTTAATTATAATAATTTATCTTATTTTTGGTATTTTTAAGGTAGGGCATTGTGATTTCAAGGTAGGGCATTGCCCCACAATGCCCCCCCTAGCTACGGCCCTGATTTTGAGGTGTACGTAGGTACTGTGTTATTACGTTCAAAAGTGCCTTACATAATGGCGTAATTAAATAAATTATTTGACTTTGACTTTAATTTTGAATACATCACTCATACACACAGATGTAGGTATGGCTTGTACCCTGTGTTCACAGCTCACAGCAATTTAAACTTTAGCATGCTACTGCACTTATGACCCCTACTGTACATGTAAAATTGAAAAAGTCACATTAGAATTTTCCGTGCCCGGTTGTGAACCCATAACCTTGTGCAAGAGAGACTTGACTATCACCACATTAAAACATACATACTATTAACATAACATCACGCCCGTAATCCCCAAAGGGTTAGGCAGAGGTGTGCCCATTAGTACACCCACATTTTGCCAGTTATGTTTTTAAGTCCCGATGGAAATTCCTGATGGAAAATCCAACAACACTTAGCCCAACCTGCTAATCGAACCCAAGACCTCATGCTCAACAGTCGCGCTTTGCGACCACTAGACCACGCAGAGACAACCCAGGTACTAGACTATTTTTAAATTGGGACAAGCCCGCCACACTGTTCCCACCCACTGCAACTCCTGAAAGCCAGAATCAACAGTGGAGGCCACCAGAAAAGCGCCGAGGCAATGAAGCTCGACGAGTCCCAGAGAAACGATTAACTGTCTTGGGTCCCGCAACGAAATTAATCAGAAAAGAATAGCGGAGGAGTAAGAAAAAATATAATTCCACTTCCCTCCAAAAAAGCAGGAGACAGAACAGAACTAGGCCAAAAGGCACAAAGGGACGTTTGCAACTGGGAGAACGAGGTACTAGACTAGCCGATGCAGCTATCACGACGTATAATAAAATTCATGCAGGAACTTATGAATCTTACCTACTTTGCTTCATTAACAGTGGGAAGGCCTAGTCATTCACTAATTACCAATTATATATTGACGCTGTCGAGATATCTAACTGTCGTTGTTCATACCCGGATCATTATGAATATGCAAAATGTCCAACTCAATTTAGCTACCTAATCACATCAGTCTGGTTTGAATTGAGTGACACAATTATAAGTAGCGGAATTAATTTACATATTTTCTTGGTCACTCATCTCTGAATCGTTCTGAATGGCGGAAAGTATAATAGTATTTTTTTTTATTCATTTTTTGATATTTTTTTAAACAGAGAAAGGCTCTCTGGCTCCTGGCCTAGGTCATGTGTGTACAGTACCTGGCAATAAATATTGCACATCGATCTTTATCGTATTTCGTATTTAATACAAAGAATAAAAAGAATTATCAAAAGAAGCAAATCATAATTGTTTTAATAGCTCCTAATAGATACCGGACTGTTTGTATTTCGTGCGACAGAGATAACGCTCTACGAAGCCGAAATTAGCCGATTGTCTCTTTCCAAAGGTCGATGTGCAATATTTATCGCCGGGTACTGTACTAATACAGCAGCTGCCTAATTGGGTAGTTGATACCATTAACTAATAATTCCAAAATATAACTTCTTTAAAGAAACATTTTATTTTAGCTCTGAAAATCCGTATTATTTTCAATTTACTGTAAAGTTAAATTTTTTATGGCTTTGAAATCAATAAATAGTTAGTCAATTGAGTTGGCAAATAAGTGACCTCACAGTTCGATATTGCCATACTAAATCTATGGAAGAATCGTGTTTTGACAGGTCATAAAAAGTACGTCAATTTGATTGGCGGTGTCAACTAGCCTTTTAATCTTCATGTTTTGGACACTATAACTACCTATTAATAAAGAGAAAAACTTGCTAAAACTAGATCTTTACTGCTTTTATTTTTTGTGTTTATTCAAATCGTTTTGGAAATTGATTCTTTGAATAACTTTCTAATATATCCCATAGGCCAATTCTCATAATTAAAAGACATTTAAAATCTAGTCGCATTCTCATGTCAGGGACAATCAATGCCAAAATCTTGTTCAAAATATAGTTAAAATAAAGCATTTTTGACAGATTAGAATATGAATGTTCTCAAAAATTGCAATATTAACATAAATTCCATGCAATCAACATTTATCAGCAAAAATCATCACCCACCCCATCAATCCATCCAAACCTAACATTTTACGCATTCATTTGGTAAACACGCAGTAGCCAAGAATAGCCAAGCAAGTCTGGTCACGGGGTGGACCCACCACCCCGTAGGGCGGGAGGGGGGCGCGGAAGGGCCGCAAATGAAAAATGGCGCAATTAGCCCCACAGACAGTGAAAAACAAGTGCACTCGATCTGCCCGCCGGCTCGACGGAGCGCTAACTCATCGATAACGCACCGATGTACTAGGGATGTGATTAGGCGTATTTTTTGTTTTGTTTTTTTGAGGATGTGTTTTGATTTTGTCTGTTTATGCTTTATACTGTTCTGTTCTTGAGTGCCAATAATTAAAGGGCGGTCAGCCCATTTTTATTGGCAAATCTGTTTTTCTTATACACATTAATATTTAATTATTTATTCCATTATTAATTAATACAATTAAATAAGTACACGTATTTAGTTTTAATTCACAGCTCATCTTGCATGGGGTTAAAAGTACGCTTGAATAGAAAATTATTTATTTTTGAAATATTCAATAAATGCATTAAAACACGATCACCTTTTTAAACCTTAAAATATACACAGTAAATTAAAAAAAATCACCCTGTATGTCTATGGCTTTCCCCATTTTCATTGCTGAAAATAATAATATTCTTTTATAAAATATTGAAATAAACAGGAGCTTTTTTCTTCCTGCCTCGTTGATCTAGTAGTCACAAAGCGCGACTGCTATTAGGTCTTGGGTTCGACACCCAGGTTGGGCAAAATTATTGGGTTTTTCCATCAGGAATTTCTCAGTAGCAGCCTCGGAGTCTGGATTAGTGCCCGGTAGATGGCAATAGACTCGCCCCCATATTACATGGGACTTAAACATAATTGGCAAAATGTAGGTGTAACACTTCTGCCTAACTCTTCGGGGATTGCAGACGTGATGTTATGTTATTTTTTCTCTCTATAAACGGTGTCATCAGTGGTCTTCACCATTTCCAAAATAAAAAGAAAGAATCAAAGACAAAAGACGATGACAAAGAAGAAGGCATAAAAACCTCTTTTGTACATCCTCAAGTTTTGTATCTATCTACTTCTTTTTATACACATGCTGGCATTTCGGAGAGTCCACAGTAAACTTCCGGGTGGAACTTTTAATTAGTTAAATTCCTTATTAACAAAAAAGTAAATGAACATCCATCTACATTAATGATACACTTCTGTAGCCGTAAGGGAGGGCACTCACTTGGTAGACTGCTGTTTGTGTGGAGGACATACCCACAAACGATCATTGAGTTGGAATAGATTGATAGGGACATCATGTCTGAGACTTTTGCCGCAGTCATGAAACAAAAAATCAGCTTTTCCATACATTTTGACCATGGAGATGTTGCTCTTTTGTATGTAATAGCCGATTTTAACAGATTTAATCTGTACAAACAAATTATTGAATTTTGAAATGTTCGTAACACACAGTGAAGGAGTGCGCAATTATTAACAAGTACCTACACCCTATTTACCTAGACGCCTAATCTATGTCTTGATTTACACTAGGAATTTCCCCTGTATCTATATCTCCTGTACCTATCATGGCTGCACTTACAAACATAGGATAAACTCACAGATCACAAACTACGAGACCCGGAACAACTAACTGTAAGCCATATAAATATTGTTCCGTGCGGGAATTGACCCCGCGACATGCAGCGCGACAGCCAATCCACAGAATGATCGTGTGACCTACCTGTGTATTATCGGCTTAATTACGAAGGTACAGGAAACTTTTTCAAAAACACCTATCATTGTATCCTTTTTGTTTATTTTCATTAGTAGGTAAGCAAACATGCTTTTTTTTATGATCATGAATGGACATGATGCCTATTTAATGATTAATATTCTTATTTTTAAACTTGAGGTTCTGCTTAAGTATATTGAAAGTTGGAGATCAGAAGTGAGCATTTGCTTCCTACATAAATGTGCCTACATATTCAAATGAGTGAGCTGTAGTAGGTATAAATACTTAGTCTAATCTAACTTTTGAAAGTTAAATGTCAACACAATGTTTCCTAACGTTCAATCAATTAAGTACTCTTGTTTGTTCAGCTTATCGAGTAAGCTTAGCAAGCTCAGATATAGATTCTGCCGTCACAGATAATGAGCCGAGCCAACATTATCAGTGTAGCTATCAATACAGCCGAAGTACTAAAGTGACAACTGTTTGCCTACAAACAGATTAATCGTTATCAGACGAGGCAAACTCACTTAACCAATCAATCTTTAATTTCGCTTGCAATAAATCAATAAATTCGCCATTAATTTTCGCGTACCGCACAGTCTTGGAGGCTGCTAAATAATGGATGGCCATCAGCTTTCATTAGCGCCGAGAGGGGGCGCCACCGGCGACCGGCGGCCGGGCGCCGGCCGACCAACTCCCGATCAATACCGCCCGACAGACCCCGAACACCCCCGATGAGTTCCGAAGAACGAAGTGCGCGCGCCGCACATGACAAAATGTCACTGTGATACGGCTCTGCAGCCTTCAGGCCTCCCTGAAAACTGTGAAAATTCATTAGAAAAGTGCATATTAATCGTACGTGTGTTGTACTGTATTGTGCATCTTTTGTACATAGTGAATATTGTTTGTGGAACTTGGGCGTAACATTGTGCTGTGTGAGTACTTGACAGTTCATACCTACTTGAAGGTAGACCGATCGATCATATTTTGTTTTCAATGAATCAGTTTTGAGCTAGCCTGTGCTAGAATTATCCTGTTGGTTTAAAATCAAGGTCTGTTATATGTTTTCTGTCAGTTTTTCTCTTGTTTTTCCGAGAAAAGAGCTTCGTACTTCAAACCTCTATGCGCAGACCTTCAAAACCTCGCATTGTGAATGAATATTTTCATCAATGGATGACAGATGATATAATTGGATCATAGGGTGTGGCGTATAGTCTTAAAACGTGTGTTTTTTTATAGACGAAGGCCAGCGATGTCCAAGGAAAGAAAATAAATACGATTACAGGGAGTTTGCTGGGGCGCATGCTCAGAGCACGACTGCGCTGCGTCATACGTGTTATTATCTACAATTTTCTATTTCTGCTGCAACTTTCAGAAATATGGAAAAGCAATCATCGTAATCTTTAAAAGCCTTTTATGTAATTTTGGCAATAATTTTGGAAAACTATGAGACCAGTTGGAGATGATAATGTCGATTTCCTCATCGAATCTTCTAGCGTACTAGAAAGCTCTTGCTTGAAAGAGGCTCTTGTTTAAACAAGTACAGATACGCCATTTTGTTATTATCTTAGACCTGTAGCTTCTCTTCACCCTAGAACAAAAGTCTATACTTTTTTTTTCTCCACTGAATTAATCCGTCACCTTTGAGAGCATCTATTTTGAAACACCTCAACAGACCTTGACCAATTTACATAAAAGCCTGCGGGAGGCGCTGCAGTAGCGGCAAACATGGCCGTTTCATTTGGACCCCTTTCAATCTTCACTTTACCTCTTCCGCCACCGTATTCACTAAGCCGGCAGAGGGGCGAGGGAGGCCTTTCAACACTGGCCGACAGAAGCTGTCAAAGTGACAGTTGAAAGCTCTCAGCGGGTGTGAAAAGGATGGTCTTGAAAATAGAACGATCATTTTTGAATATTTAATTAGAGAATCGATGTGTTTTTAATTTTGGAAATGGAATGCGGGTGGTCTTTTACATACAGCCTTTGTCGTACCGATTTATGTTTGGGATTGAATTAAATATTCATAAAGAAATGACACTCGACATTCCGAATGTTTTTGTGGACAAACAAACCTGTTGTTTTGCATGCAAATCATGTGGCTAACTGTCCATTAACGAGATTACTAGTCTTCCCATTTATAACCGAGAAGCTAATAGAAAAAATAATGTGTCTAATTAATTTTCATCAAGGGCCTAAAGGGCCGTTATCAATGGTCGTCTAATATTAATCACATGGCCACACTTGCGTTGAATTAACGTGAATTCTTTGACCTGCGATTGTGGGGATACGCGGACGTTGGAGCGGACAAACAACTTTCGAACGTAGTGCGTCGTAGGTATGACCTCTGTCCCCGCGGATGGTACGCACCGCGGATGTTGTGCTTAGGATCAAGTGAACAGTTGTCGGCCGAGATATTCAGCTTAGTAATGTTTAATTACTTAGCTGCTTTTATTTTCTAGGATCAGCTAGACTTTTTGATTGGTGTTTGGCGCTACTTTCTGACTTATTTCTGTATGGAATCATTTTAATTGTTTGAAAATGAATTTGAATTTGTAAACCGTCATTGCTACTTGATAAATTTTGATTCGCCACTCAGTTTGGTTTAGATGCGTAGGAGCATCGCATACTATAATCTGTCTGTCTGACTGTCTATTAAAATTTTTACCTTTTTCTAGTAAAAAGAACTGTATTTACAATTACATATTTTAAAATAAAACATTAAATAAGTAGTTTTACTTAAAAGGAAAAAAAGTTTGATTTAATTTTTTGTAGGTACTAGAACAGACCTGATGACATAGGTACATCAAATTCTTTTGAAAATAAAACATTAAATTGGTAGTTAAAAAAATAATAGATAAAAACTATATGTTTAGTTTATCAATTGACAAAGGCAGATAACTCGTGTTCTCACCATCCTCCTAAATGAATTACGTTCAATAATTTATTTCCTCCATGTTTAAAATATTTACTTTCTTTTATTAGAGTTACCGATAGTGTGGGTGTGTCGTGAAAGTTTACTTCCACCGATCCACACCGGTAGGTGCTTTATAGGCATACTGATACAATTTATGTGACCCAACCACCTAACGAACAGACTAAATAACGTAATTTGCATATAAATAATCGTTTTTTTGTTATAAATATTAGTTTCGGAATTAGTTTTTCTTGGTGTCATCTTTTTGTGTGATTAATTGGATGAGTTTTAGCTTGCAATCAGAATTGGCTAACTGTTGTTTGGACAGAAATAGATTTTTTACCAGATTGAAGGATGTAAAATGAGTATGTTTTATACATATATGTTTTGTATGACTTCGATAGGACGATACATCTATAAAAAATGTCGTGATGGCCCAGTGGTTGAGCCTGCCTCTTATGCATGTTGAGTTCGAATCCGGGCAAGTCAGTACCTACCAATGTGACTTTTTAATTCATATTTACATTGTTCCGTGCCTCGGAAAGCACGTTAAGCCGATGGTCCCAGCTGTCATACGTGGATCTTTGACAGTCATTACGGGTCGTCAGAAGCCCTAAAGTCTGACAACCAATCTTAGCAGGGGTCAACGTATTACCCCGTTACTGGGTTGTGGAGTCCATGTAAAATACTGGTATTTAGCTGCATCTGGTTAGACTGGAAGCCGACCGGCGACAATATAGTAGGGAAAAGGCTAAGGTCATGTTTGAATAACGTAGGTGCGGTGACTCTGAGTTCTTGGACTATTATCACGAAATCTTGTACTTAAACACAGCAAGTAATGGTTAAAAGGAAAAGTGATTGGGAAACGCCACTTATCACCCAGCACAATGCTCACAGTCCATTCAAAGTGTTAATTAACACTTGTCAGTTAGATACCTACCTCTTTATAATCTTGTTAGACGACACAGGTTTTTTTAACAATGGCTTGGTTTGCGTTTGTGTGACAATGGTTTATCTTAATACTCAGTTTGTCAAGGTTTGTAACTGTGTTATCATCGGTATTGGGTAGGCCTTATCTTCAATCCTTAACTGGGATAGACGTACGAGCGTAAATACGCATACTTGTTGTGGTTCGACGATAATTTCCTGCCGTATGTTAACCTTTTTATTTTAGGATGGTAAGGGTCAGTTCACACCGAGACGCGACGCGACGCGACGACGCTGCGTGCACACTTTAAAAGAGCGACTCAAAATATAACTTTATTTTCTACACGAAAAGATACACATTTCATTGTGAGAATTAAGAATACGTTACACCACGCAGCACTACGTCGCGATGCGTCGCTCTACGCCGCGCTGCGCCGCGCGCCGCCGCGAGACGCATCGCGACGCAGCGGTGAATCGCCGGTACGCGTGACGTGCAATCGGCCAGCGGCGACGTTGCGATGCGTCTCGCGGCGGCGCGCGGCGCAGCGCGAAGTCACTGGCCTCTTCCAGTATCGTCACGTTGCGTCTCGGTGTGAACTGACCCTAAGGGTCAAAATGACTCTTTCCGCTTTGGGCGGAGCAGTAGGGAGTGTCAGACTTTTACTGACGAAAACCCATCCGTGTTTCTTCTAGTGCTCTTTGAGTTCCAGGGCCGCGATAACTCTGTCGAACAAATTCCGCAACCCTGACCGTATATTAGCCTAAGTTCGTGAAATGTTAGACTTGACTAGTAGAAGTAGAACTAATTAGGCCTGAGGCATTAAGTCCGCCTTTGTACTTTTGTTGCATATAAATAAATAATAGACGAAAAAATAATAGAATAATACGAGTATGATCCCCTCTGACTAACTTATCTTTCCCCCCCACCCTTCCCCTTCAAGCCTCAAGTCCTGCGAGGAACTCTTTTCCCGCGCCACCCCGTAGTAAAGAAACTACTGTTGGAAAATTAAAAAGAAACCACCATCTCATGAATATTCTTTCTTGTAGATCTATTCAGAAATTCTTACTATCATCCTAGGTATAGCAAAAGCTTGTAAGTATATATAAACTGTCATAAAAGCATATTGCAACCTACATAACTAAATAAACTTTGTTGTTTGCACAGAGCGGCGGCGGTGCCGTGGCGGGCATGCGCCGGCGGCGCTGAGGCATGAGCGCGGCGCGCGCGCCGGAGCCCCGCGACCCACCGCGCCACCACCGCCAACACCCACAGGTAACTTATTCGTATTGTTTAGTGTAAGAATGGATATGAAAACCCCTTGTTTCTGAAAACCTAAACGATTCCACTATTTTTATCCAGTAATTCTTGACACAATAACATTTTCATTGTGTTTCGCGTTCTATCTTAAATGTTCTTATTATACTTTCGCGTTGTATCCACGTTCTGAAATACACCGGACTTATGTGAATTTTGGATGATTTACTGATTAACATTGGTTTAGGTTTTCAGAAAAGGGGGAATGATTAGGGGTTAAACTTATTCCGTCTAATTACAAAACGAGTTTAATTTTAATCCTAGCTTAAACCTTCTATCTAATTTATTTCGATTACGCTAAAGTTCAGTTTTTGTATTAAGAAGTTTATCGCAGTTTGAATAAAGTTCAAAATTCAACTGGCTAGAAGTTTTAAGCTTGGACTGAAGTTAGAATTCGGTTTATTGAATCAGTCTGTGACTTGGTTAGTGGTAGTCATTGACTGCTTAACCTTACACCTTACTTACTTGCCTTAAAAATAATAAAATAACTAAATAAAAGTATACTTTCCAAGTTTTATAATTTATTTATTTAATAAATTCTTCATTAATGGTATGACAATCTGGTACATGATACCAGTTTCGTTTGAACTGCTAGGATCGCTAGGATTATACTTCACCTTACAGTTATCTAAACTTCAAGACTTTTGCAGTTTTTTATTTGTTAATTGATAATTAAGTAACTAAAACTCAATTGGAATAGAGTTGAAAATTGCATAACTGTATGCAAGATAATAAATTCCGCGTGGAATTCTATCTTGCATCTAATTTTCAACTGTATTTGTGATGTTTTAAGTTCATTTTCAATTAATTTATAAGACTCGAGCTGCTCCGTTTACGTTGACTCTTAGGGATTTTTAATTTATGCGTTTGGTGTTGGACTGCTGCGGCTATCTACTGCTCTGATGCAGTGCGGGTGTCGGACTGCACAAGGATGTTCGTCATCACTACATAGTATAAAACAAAGTCGCTTCCGTCTGTCTGTCCCTATGTGTGCTTAGATCTTTAAAACTACGCAACAGATTTTGATGCGGTTTTTTTAATAGATAGAGTGATTCAAGGGGAAGGTTTATGTATTTACATTGCACCCGTGCGAAGCCGGGGCGGGTCGCTAGTTCTTCATACAGTTGACACGACGCCGACGATAGCGTCGTGCGACACCCATACTGCGCACGCGCAAAGGTAGAACGATAATCGTCATTGTGTCCGAATTGATAGAGCCCTTACTCTTCTTATCAGCCCGAGCCTGTCGCTATTCGCACTGAAAGTATTGCTACTGAAAGTCTGTTAACTTAATTTTGTTCTACCTAACCATTTAAGTATTTAACTAAGCTACAACTATCGTATGATGGAAGTTAGGACACGTTACATAAGTAAAGCTTGCTCTCAATTTTTCTGGTCTTTTTGACTGTCAAACAAGTCTCAAAACTAAACTTACGCAGTCTTATTTTAAAACAAGGTTTATCTTTAAATCTGGATGAAACAATTGAATCAGTTTTTGTATTATAAACCTTATTTGTGTTACAGTAAGGTTCGAATGAAAAAAACTGGCTCAATGGTTTGAATTCACTCCAAAGATAAACCTTAGTTTTGTAATAAGACGGTAAATATTTAGGCTTATAAATAAATCGTTTCTTTGGGATTCGTTTGTTATCATGAGTTTAAAGATCGGTTACTAAGTACTAGTCATCCTATATAACCGTTTCATATGCTAGATATTATTCTGATTTAAAACAATGCACAATGATGTGGTACATACTACCCTAATTAGTTTTTTATACTCAACAATTATGTGAACTCTTTTGCAGTTAACCTGTCAAACGCAGGTTATACTTAATGCTATATTGTGATAAGTTAATTTGACATACTACCATAAACTAGGGTTATTAATAAGGTTAAATACTTTAATCACGCTTCTTTCAAAGTCATGAGCTACACCGAATAAGTGGTGAATAATTGCATGTAGGTCACACTATGACACCTTAAAATTAATATGTATTTGGAATTACAAGCTACTTAGTATAAAAATAATTAAAAAAATGTCCTCAGCGTCAATATTTTATAATTTGTTACTTTTTTTCTTTTAATCCCATGAAATTATGACCACTATAAAATTCGTTGCACTTTTGAGTATTTTTTATTTTATTGACTCTGGTAGGTATATAAGATTCATTGTCTATGCTGGAGTGTCCCAATTGTCCGTTCACCTGCACCCTTGACGACCTGTGCAACGCTTCTGACGCGGCAGTAAACATGGCGAACTACTTGAACAAAAGCTATAATGAACTAAGTTATTAACTATTTACAACTGAACAACATAAATAGGTACATAAACTCACGCCTTTTCCCATGGGGTTATGCAGAAACCACAGAACGCTACCGGCTACGATCGTTACATACTTCTTTCGCCTTGTCCACGTTCATACATCTGGTTGTACAACTGAACTTACCTCATCATCATCTGCTTAGCCTTTTTCCCAACTATGTTGGGGTCGACTTCCAGTCTAACCGGATGCAGCTGAGTACCAGTATTTTACATGGAGCGACTGCCTATCCTGCCTAACTGAACTTACCTATATGATCTATAATTTTTTGGGGTTCCTTAAAAGAAAAATACGATTCCTTTATTAGATCACTTGTCCCTCTGTCGCAAAGAGGTTTCTTTCAAGTTCTTTGCAACGTAGGAATTTAAATTTCGGCATATTTTGGCTATTATCTTGTATGGTCCTTCGATTTTCAAATTACAATTAAACGTTTCAATAAATAAATAGTTCCGCGGCCATTACTCTCTTTAATTATCTTGACCTACTTATCAACAAATTACTAACTATTTTAAGTAAAGAATTACGAGAGTCTGTCCTTTTAAAACCATACATATAAGTAAAATACCTTAGTAAAATAAATAAACCCAAATCTAAGTCCCAAATAGCAACAATTAGAATAAATAAAATGCAATTACGCCATTTTTTGCACCGACCGTCCATTGTTTCAAGTAACAACATCTATTATACTACGCATTCTCAGAATTGGCACGAGCGACCAAACAGCATGTCTAAATTGCGTCGACGCACGCGATATCAATCCGTTCCGTTTGTTTTTAATTGACAAACGGATTTACAATTAGAATTATACGCGTCTATAAAACTCCGGTGTTATTTAGTGGCCATTTCGCGACACCCACACTGTGTTAAGGCGATGGCGATTTTTTAGGCTTGATTGGTTTTCGGCTCATTAAGTAGGTATTGATTAATTGTTAATTCGTCGAATGTTTGTCATAGAAAAGTTGTTATTTTTTACTGTATTTAAGTTTCTGTGTCTGACTGTATGTTCATCTTTTATGTATGTTCACCGATTTCGTAGCCAATTTTCAACTAATTATCAAAACTCTTTTTTTTGTGTAGGCCGGTTTCCAGTAGTTATTCGTATAACTTAAGATTTTGAAAATCTGATCATAATTCGATGTCAGCTAATTGATTAATTTTGTATGCGTTTAAAATTAGTTTTCATGCCTTGCGGGCTTTTCACAACATAAGGCTTCGGCGATACTTACGCTATTTAATAATCATCAAGTTAATTAATTTAATGACAGCTATTCAAAGCTTCAAAAGTTATTAGATAGTTTTCTTTGAAGGTCTCATCTAAAAAGATTAATTGTGAAGAAATTATCATAATCTAGAGTTAATATGGAAATGCCTGCATATCGGTGACACACCGGTGATTATAAATTAAAATATTATAAATAAAATACATAAATATCTAAAGCACAGATAGAATTGGCAAATATTAATACGGGTTACTGTTTGCACATTCGCTCATAACTCTTTCAGACGGAAGATTAAATGCCACATTTTATTTATATCCAATGACATCTGTCTTAATTTAAAATAAACAATAAATAAAATTGTATAACAGTTAATAATTATTATGTAAGGGTTGTGGAAGCGCGGTTTCGTCTGGAAACTAAATATAAATTCAAAGTCTGTCTGGCGCAGGAGTGTCATATATGACAATACTAGCTTTTGCCCGCGACTTCGTCCGCGTATATGTCGGTTATCGCGGACGCAGACGAAGTCGAATAAAAAGTAGCCTATGTCCTTTGTTGGGGTTCACACTTACCCTGTACCAAATATCACACAAATCGATTCAGTAGTTTAGGCGTGAAGAAAAGACAGACAGACAGACAGAAAGACAGACAGAAAGACAGACAGACAGAGTTACTTTCGCATTTATAATATTAGTTAGGACTAGTTAGGATTAGTTAGGATTAGGATTATACTGTCAATGTCGTGAGGTATTAGGCTTCGTTCACACGGCATTGTCCTGCACGTTTTTTTGCAGTATACGTCTTAACGTATACATAGTGACCATACAACTTACATAGATCCATTCACACGACGATTGTACTGAAAAAAAACGGGTACCGCTTATACGTTTAAACGCATACTCAACGGACTTGTCAAGCAAATCGAATGAACTTTGACGTATTCGGTTCGCAGTGGCATATGGTATAGCTTTGTCTCCTTGTGAAAACTGCGGTTATTCGTTTTTACACGAATGAAAATTTACCATGTGAACACCCGGTTGAATATACGTTAAAAAAACGATTACAAAAAAACGTGCAGGACAATGCCGTGTGAACGAAGCCTTATACTCTCTTTCGTCCGTGCCGTCTTCCTAATCGGACGTGTAAACTATTTTTTACTTAAATAATTTCGCATTTTAATGTTTTGGCACTCGGAAATATAACTTATGTTACTGGCCATAAAACTCTAAATCAAGTGCTACCAGTGTAGTAAAGTGAAGAGCAAGCCTGACCTTGATAAACGCGGAGTGCCTGTGCGAGTAGTACAAGCTGTGTCAAAAATAATTGTCGTCTTTGTCTTGCGCGCCCGTCGTGTGAGTACCTGGTTGCTTGCTGCACGGCGACCGGCGAAACAAACAAATATCCAAGTACCTCACATAAAGTGCGCTGAAGAATATTCTACGACTTAACGCAGCCGCATTTTTACTACAAGTACCTTGACTACTATGGACACTTCGTTGAATAAATCACTGTCAGATACTGACGTAAACCTAATGGGAAACACAAGTAAGACCCCACCTAATTTCGTTTTTCAACGAGCCAAGAGGACCAGAGAGGATATGGATGATAGTCTCTCTAGGCAACTGCAAGATTTTAAAGAAGAGATGAGGAAGATGATGTCTCTTTTTTCAGTTAATCAATGTAATGAGATGTCAAAAATCTCCGCTACTCTGAATGAAATTCAGCTATCAAATGCCAATATCGAGAACTCTATTGCTTCTCTCACCGCACAAAACGTTGAACTCAAGGAAAAAATTCACCAATTAGAAACCGAGGCGAAGAAAGATAAGGAGTACATAGTTACATTGGAGCACAAACTTGAGGACATGCAAATTGGCATCAGAAAATCTAACTTTGTAATAAAACAGGTTCCGAAAAAAAATAACGAAACCAAGGACGATCTTATAGATATGACCATATTCCTGTCGCAAAGTATTGATTGTAAAATTAATAAATATGACATTAAGGATATTTACAGACTGCGAGGTACCAACAGAGACAACAATCAGTCACCTATTATTGTTGAAATGAGTTCCACTCTTTTGAAGAACGAAATATTGAAGATGGGAAAAGCGTTTAATATCAAACACAAAACTAAGCTATGCTGTAAACACCTTGGATTTAAAACGCAGGAAGATACCCCTATATTTATTACGGAGCATTTAACAACAAAAGGATCTCGCCTACATTTCCTCGCCCGAGACCTAGTGAAATCAGGCGCCTTTAAATTCTGTTGGACTGCCTACGGTAAGGTGTATGTTAAAAAGGACGAACAATCGCCGACTATTATCATTAGAAGCGAAGATCAGATTCACAAACTGATTCTTCAGAACTGACTATATGTAACATGTTCCTACCGGTATCTATGCCCATACTTGTATTATACTATAAATATTGTATGCAGCACTACCGCTTTGTCCCGTGTTTTTTATGCGGTCACCCGCTTTTTACTGTTTATTGTTAACTCTTTCTGCGTGGTGCTAATCACCATAGTTATAAATGGATGTTATATAACACGTTGTAACTTTATACCACATAAGACTACACACAACTCACATACATGCATTATACACTTACACAAAAATCATTTATCCATAACAATCTTAATTCTCATAGAATTATTATTCACATCCCCAACCAAAACTCATTTATACATAATAATATACGCATCGTTACTTAAACTTACAATTACAATACATCCAGTCGCTATTTACATTTACATATACCTCACATCGTGTCGTGTATTACAGTACGTTAGTAATATAAAAAGAGCAATCGTTCGTTACTATATAAATTCTTCATTATCTTTTCTTGTAACCATTCATTATGAGAGTACAACAATTACCGTTACTTTAAGGTTCTTGTTCCATGTCATGACATTAATTCTAATAAAACTCCAACTTAATGAGTGATACGCTGCAAACAGTAAATGATATAGATAATTTTGTTATTGCGTCCACCATTGAATGCGACAGTAATGAGCTGTCTAAACACATTTTTGTAAACAAAAGCGACCTAACCATTTGTTCACAAAACATTAGAAGCATTTATTGTAACTTTGATGATTTTTTATTGACATTGTCTACGTTTAACTTCGAAACAGATATCATAATACTCACTGAATGTAGGCTAAATTCTATTAAACCTATTCCTCAACTTAACAATTACAGTTCATATATGACCTCAAATCAGTTAAACCAAAATGATGGGGTAGTCGTTTATGTGAAGAGTGCACTCGAACATCAGGTTACAGAAATATTACTAGCCCAGGCCTCTTGTCTAAGCCTAGAAATATTGAATAACGTCATTCTCTGTATTTACCGATCACCATCAAACTCAAACACTGACAGTTTTGTGAGTTCGCTCAACAATCATTTGGAGACCATAACACCAAATAGAAACATTATTGTGGCAGGCGATATAAACATTAATATTATACCTAAAATAAATGAGCAGTCTAACGAACTGAACAATAGAATGAACTACCTCAACATGCTGTCTTTACACGGTATCCTTCCAGGCCACCTGTTGCCAACGAGAGAAAAATCATGCCTGGACCATTTCATGATTAAAGTAAATAAGAAAAAGTTTTCACCCACTATTGCAATCCTTAACACCACAGTAACTGACCATTACACAACCCTTCTAGTATTATCCAAACAAAATTGTTTACATAATGTTCGTAAAACTAAAACATTTGTTGACTTTGATCAGGCCCTACATTATCTAAAAGAAAAGAACTTGAGTGAATTACTTTTCTGTGACGATCCTGATTCTCTGTGTACTTTTTTGATACAAACTCTAGCTGACTCCATTAAATTAAATACAATTACATTGAAGATCCCGAACAAAAAACGCATCTTAAAACCGTGGATTACTAATGGTATTTTGCGCTGTATACATAATCGGAACAAACTCCAAAATAAACTTCGTCGGGATCAAACCAATGAAATTCTAAAACTAACATACAGACGTTACAGAAACTTCTGTAACAATCTGATTAAAAAACTAAAAAGACAATATGAGAGGAATCTGCTATCTAAATCAGTAAATAACAATAAATTATTGTGGAAAAATATAAAAGCTATTACCGACGCTCAGAAAACAAATAATTATGATGCAGAATTGTTGAAACTTCAGTCATCCCCGGGTGATTCAGTAAATTTCATTAACAATTATTTTTCAAAAATTGGTCATGACCTGGCTCAACAAATCCTACCTACAACTGTCAATTATGATTTCGATCGGAGCAGTAACGCTTCAAATCTAGTAAACTCTTTTGTGCTTCTTGAAACTGACGCCGACGAAGTATATAGAATATTAATTAACCTAAAAGCTGACAGTGCCCCTGGCTGGGACAACATTTCTACGAAATTTTTAAAGTTTATAGGCATGGAAGCCGTCCCTGTCATAGCCCATCTTGCGAACCTCTGCTTTAAAACGGGCATCTTCCCGGCCCCGCTAAAAATAGCCATTATTACTCCTGTTTACAAGGGTGGGGGTAGAGACGATATTAATAATTATAGACCAATTTCAGTTCTTCCTAGTATATCCAAAATTATTGAAAAATTAATAAATGTTAGACTTCTCAATTACTTAAACAAATTTAATATTATTTCCGACTCTCAGTTTGGTTTTCGTCAAGGTATCTCCACTGAGGACGCTGTCATATCACTAACTTCATTAGTAGCTAATCACCTTGACAATGGAGATAAGTGCCTAACTGTCTTTTTAGACCTTAAAAAGGCATTTGATACCGTCTCTGCGCCTATCCTTGTAAACAAGCTAGAAAATATAGGTATTAGAGATATCCCGCTTGATCTATTTAAAAACTATCTTTCAAATAGGAAGCAGAGTGTCAAAGTAGGTCACCTTATAAGTGATGTCACAGATGTATCATACGGCGTCCCCCAAGGAAGTGTATTAGGCCCAACGCTCTTCTTAATATACATTAACGACCTATGTAACATGAAAATCCCCTATGCCAAAGTCCTGTCGTACGCCGATGATACAGCTGTCATCTTCCATGGTAAGACATGGAACAATGTACGGCTAAGTGCTGAAACAGGAATGTCCCAGGTTGCGAATTGGCTCAATGCTAATGTTCTCACATTAAATACCTCCAAAACTAACTTTATAAGTTTCAGCATCAGTAAACGTACTCAACCAACCGGTGATTTTCAAATCATTATACATACTTGTGATGGTATTAATGTTGATAATTGTAACTGTTCTAGTATTGGCAAAGTTTCTTGCACAAAATATTTAGGGGTAATGCTGGATCAGAAACTGTGCTGGTACCCCCATCTTGAGCAAGTAGCCAATAGAGTCCGCAAGCTGAATTGGATTTTTAAGACTTTGCGTCACGTGCTGCCTAGGTCTATACAGCGTAGCGGTAAGCCGGTTAGAAATGTACTCACACAAATATATATCTCTCTTGCTCAATCAATATTAATATACTGTATTCCTATTTGGGGTGGGGCAAATAAATCTAAATTCATTCAATTGGAGCGAGCACAACGAGCCCTTCTCAAAATAATGTATTTTAAAAAAAGGAGATATTCTACAGAAAACCTCTACAAACTTAGTGATGTATTGTCAGTGAGGAAACTATACATTACTCAAATGATTTTAAAAAAGCACAAATCCATACCTTTTAATGCGGATATACACTCTAGGAGAAGAAAACATGACATAGTTCAATTGCCAATATCCAAGACCAAGTTCGGATCAATGCAATTTAGTAAACGATCAGCTCAATTGTATAACAAAATAAATAAAGAAATTTTCGTATATGCAAAATCTTATCATAAATGTAAAGAAATGTTGGTTGACTGGATAAAACCATTGACATTTGAAGATACTGAAGCTCTCCTACAAAACGTAACTTAATACAAATACACGACCCACTCAAACACACACAGACCCTCCCATACCTACACGTACACTCACGCACACATACTCAAACAACCACACATCATAACACTCATGTACACTCAACAATCACATGGCCCACTCATGCACACGCACTCACACGTTCATGTAACTATACTTTGTTTTTAATTACACCCATTTTCTGTTCTAATTTTGTGTTTTAAGTAAATTAACTACTGTTGTGAAGGAGCGGAGTCTTCTAATACAGGCATTGTTTGCTTAAATGAAGACTCCAAACCCAAATTGTTTGTGTATAACTTTTAGGCACAATAAACGTTATTATTATTATTATTATTATTATTATACACACATCAAAAGTGTCTAGGGATCAACATCCCTAATCAATGTTAGGGATGTTGATCCCTAGACACTTTTGATGTGTATAGTAGGATTTTTAATGATATTCCAACATTCACGCGAAGGATAATAATTGGATAATGTTAATATGATGATGAACTGAAGATGGTGGGTGTTGTTGATTGGTGATGTAGTTGTCTAAATGCAAAGACTTGTAATTGGCTTTCTATGGAAGGTTTCCTTTTTTGTTGTTAAGATTTTTATTAGCTGTAACTGTAAGTCTTCCATGTTCTAATAAATAAATATAAGGGCCTCGTTCACCATCTTCAAGTAAAGTGTTGATTAGTTACTTCTCGATTAAAGTTAATTGGCAAGTAAAAGTTATGAGTATCTTCTATCAATAGGGTCAGTTAATCTTATGATTAGTGCTACTCGGGAATCGTGAAAGTCGCACGTGAAGTTACAGGGGACTTTAACTGACGATTAGTCTACTCGTCACTTTACTTGAGGGTGGTGAAAGAGGCCCTAAGACTCTTTAATTCCGTTATTCACTGACTTGACAAGTATCTTTGTAAAATCTATATGATCTAACTCCAAGGAAAATGCCTTCCAGTTGTTACGGTGTAAAAAAAATAGTAGGACGTCAACGCTAAGACGTGCCCATGTTATGACATTACAATGTCATCGCCTTAATTGACACGTCATATTTCTGCGCAAGAGCAATTACTGACATCCTTCCTCTGCGCAGATTTTGTGTAATTACTCGAGTACAATACAGTTTTGGTGTATTTAATTGATTGTTTTTTTCATTAATGGCAACACTATTTATTTTTCTTCTTTTTCTTTTCTTGATCTAAGTTTTGTGTTTTACTAAAACCCGAATCTTTTATTTGACTAAAATGTGGTAGATACAGACATGGTACCTACATAATGCAATATTATGTGCACACACATTTCGCCATTACGTGTTCACATGCAAATATTTATCATTATAATTGAACAACTCTTTAAATCCTAATTTAAAACTATAAAATGTCAAAAACAATTTTAGTCCACTACCAATGATTAGACTAAAATTGTGTTTGACATTATTTAGTCTTTGAAAAATAGCATGAAACAATTTCGCATTTGCTAACCGTTTTTTTTTTACAAAATATCACATAACTTAACGTCACGCCTGTGTAATCTGCGAAGCGTTAGGCAGAAGTGTAACTATTAGTACACCCACATTTCGCCAGTTATGTATAAGTCCCATGTAATAGGGGCGAGCCTATTGTCATTAACCGGGCACAAACCCAGACTCCAAGGCTGCTACTGAGAAATTCCTGAACAAAAACAAAATATCAATAGGTTATAGTTTATTCAGGACTAAAATACTAAACTACATCAATATCGACTAATATCATAGACGTCACCTTGTGTAGTGATGAGGTCATCTCTATCACAATAACTCTTCAATTGCTTCACGTGCTAACAGCCGTATCGTTACTCAATGTTATTGTCCATTCCAATCGGTCGCGATACTTCTTTGAATGTTGATAGTGGTAAAAATTAATGTTAATATCACTGCAAGAATGTTTATAGTGGAAAAAGTGTAAATGGAGCCAAGGCGAAGGACCCAGAGACGTAAGCTTTGCCTTTTTTCGGACATTGCTTTGTTGTCGTCCAGCTCAAAGTACAGGTTCGGAATTGATTGTTAGTTAAACTTCTTCATTAAAAGTTTAATCTTCGAAACTTTAACTAAATAGTGAATTATGACGCAAGTACCTACAAATTATTTTATGATTATTCATCTACAGAAAATCTTTTAATTGCTTTTCCGTTTACTTATCCTCTAACATTGACGCAAACATTAAGTTTCAATTACTTTTTGGTATACACATGTTAATTAAATACCCCTCCTCCCCCCACCCTGCCGGCGGGTGCGCGGGAGGCGTGGCAAGTCATGCGCGCGCGCCGTTCCGTGAATCGCACAAGGCCGTCTGACCCACTGATATAATTTCTGTGCTGTGTTGTCCGTCTGCCTGCCTGTGTGTGACGTCTGTGGTCAACACTTATTATGGAGATTCCTAACTCCTTGGGTTGGTTGGTCTTCGCACGCACACATAGACATTTCTTCTTTATTTGAAATCGAATAGGAAGAAAGGTTACTGAAGCGGGATGTCTTCGTAAAACTCGAAGTAAACAAAGGTTCTGTATGTGTGTGTGTGTGCCAGGAAATATTAAAGGAGGCACAAATGTATTGTTCTACACACTCTGTCTGCATAACCTTAGTGTGAGTGCCGTCTGCAGAACCGCTAAGGAAATTGTATGAACATGAATGTTAGCTAATTTTCCGTTGGCTGGTCTCAGGTAATAGACGTTATAATAATGGCTCTAGATCGCAGGATCGCTACGGGATTTTAGGTTTATTTACTTTATGTTGAATGAGCTGAGGTCGTGTGGAGACGGCGTTAAACTTTTTCAGTTCCTCGGTTACAAATGGGTCGAATCCCAAGGCTAGAGTGTTTGTTTATTTTTTGTTTCCAATGCATTTACTGTCCGAGTTAATTGGGAGGTCTGACTTGTAATCTAATAAGGGCATTGTTCTATTAATCATGTTACCCATCTACGTTTTCTGGGAAGGTGCTTACAGCTATTTCTAATATGGACGTTCCGTAAATATCCGCCGAACTTCGCCACATAATAACCCAATTAGATAGCCGATACTTTGTCAAAGTTTTTCTCCGTCTTACGTAAGAATATCGTACATAACTGTGCCGGGAACCAAAGGCGCATACCTCCGCAGCCGCGCCGCTCGCGAATAATTCAGTAGTTTCTGAGAAACATTGGCGGCGTCGTAATAAATTTAGAGCTTCGGACCCCTCATTATGCGGTACTGCCTACATTCCGAAGGCATACAGTTTGCCGAATAAAAAGTTACGAATCCGACTATTGTTTTATGTCACAGACCTTTGTGGGGGAATAGAGGGGGCTTTGTGTACATAAAAATTGTTTTTTTTTGTAAAATACCTGTTTTTTTAAGAGGCTGTCCACATTGCGCTTTGTTAGTATCAAATTGAGTATAAGTGCTTTATGGTACCCTAAGAATTCAGTGAGCTCAATGCGTACAATCGCAAACATGATTAATATCCCATCGGGTGTAAAAATATATTTCATTGCATTTTTTTTTGTTCTGTACCAAACCTGGAAACCTTTTAATTTCGAAAATATTTAAGGTCGAAACATGAAATAATTTAACTAAACTACTATGCACAGTGATTTTTTATTCTAAAACTCAAAGTCATTTTCTAGGAAAACTGTTTGCTTAATGATAGATACTAAGTTTGACTTCTTACACTCCGTTTACTCTGCGCATTCTGATCAGCCTTTTACAAAACTACTATGTCACATTTGCAGCACATGCATTTGTTTTGTATTATTATCTTAGCTTTTAAATAAAAGAAAATTTTGGAAGCTTCCCTTTAATAAACTTTTCAAAACGCCCTCATTTATGTCATGCGACGTTTTGTTGTTTAAGAGATAAACTTTTGTTTTAAATTGAGAAATTTTTACCTGTTTTCCTATATCTATTACTAGAACAACGTACAAGCAAAAAAAAATATTGTAGAGATAATATGGGTATTTTGGAAAGTCTATAAAGAGATACTTTTAAATTTTTTTTGGATGCTGGTTTCTAATCAGCCCTGATGGCAAATTTCACAAGAGGATGCTTTCGCGCTTGCAACAAGCACTCGTCGTGGAGTGTCCCGTGGAGGGACCGACAAACTGACCATTCGTACAGTTCGAGTACTACGAACGGTCAGCTTGTCAATCCGTCTATAGGATCGTCGTCGGTAGCTTCACAGCAGGAGAACCAGCATCATGAAGCTAGCTCGGAAAACATAGGAAAATGTGGCCGCTTTTTGTTTCCGTTCTTTTTAGAAATTATGACACCTTTCAATGCTTGTTTTCACGGCGTTTTAAAGCTGCTTACAGCTTTCATATAAAGTGTGAAGCTATTTGTAAATATTGCCGAAGTTGCAAGCAATTATTGTTGTTAATAATCTAATGTCCAGTAGGACTGAACATTTTGATTTTTTTGGTTTAGTCTGCCAAAGCCAACCAGCTGATGTCAATATTTCGCCCAATTTTCGAAGGAATTGTATTGATTTTGGATATTTAACGCTGATTAATTTTAATTCTACTAGTTTTGGATGTATTGACCTATTGTTGCTGGATTATGTGGCATAAATTGAATAAGTTTCACGAAATTGATAGAAATATTGAGATGTTGTTGGGACTTCATTATTAAGAGAAGCTTAATTTTGGCAAAACTTGTTTCAATTATAAATTGTTTTAAGCGATAACAGTAAGATGTTATGATTTAGGAATTGGAAATATCACACCTATTTCACGATAGTTTGATATATTGGTAATATAGAAAATATTAACATCACATTACCATAAATATTTGCCATGCCATTTCAGTTTAGATATCTTAATTTACAAGTTAATCAATCGATCCTGAAATAGATATAGACTGTTATTTTAGATCAGTCAAATCAATCATATGTCGTCAAATTGGCATAATTATTGAATAGCTAAATAAGTATAAAGTTGTCTGCGAATTCTACGCATTCCTAACTCTTTATTCATACATTTTGCCGGCTCTAGAGATAGCAAACTCTTATAAACAAGACGCGGAAACAAAGCGCTTCAAATGGACACTGGAGACAAAATAAAACGTCACAAGCATTATTCCAGGCATTTTTCTAAGTCAATTAAATACGACCCAAGATGGCGGCGAGTCAACTGTTGATTTTTTGGCGACTGGGGTGCAGACACCAGTTGTTGGCAGACGAATTTATTAATAAGGAATTGGGGTTAGAGTTGCATTATTAAAATGCGCCTATGTTTATCTTGTGTATAATTGATTAGTCTTGTAATGAAGATTAAATTAATCAACTTTGACAGTGGCTTGTTTGATTTCTTTTAAAGACTGCTGCCAAAATGGTCCGAAAATCTGTTATTGTTATAGCAAATAAACATTTTTATATTACGTGTTATTATTTGTGCACGTGCAAATGCACAGTGTATGTATGTACCTACATTACTTGTTCGTAACTTTTTATTCAGGTGACTGTTTTATTGTGTTATAAAACAAAAGAAGATCAAAAATAGAAAAATGTTTTCTTGTATTCCTATGACCGACAACAGTCCAATCTACCCTAAATGTCAAACAGTTATTATAATACTATGTAGCGGGATATTCGCGATTCCTTAACCAAAAGAAATACTTGTTCGGATAATCGCTGAGCCAAAACGGGCCCACATTGTTTTCTATTTCGGATTTTTTGTGCAAAAAATATTTAAATATTCTAATGGCTTGAAAGCAAAAAGTTTAACTCGCAGTAATTTGAAGGGAAACATTTTTGGACATGGAGTGAATGTTTTTGGCTGCGTGTAATGCGTCATGCCTATGCATAAAAAGCTCTTACAACAATTAGGTACGAAGTAAGTAGGATGCTGTACGAAATTACGAATCTGCTTAGTATCTCTATGGACCACTTTTGAGGCAAGTGCGTTTGAAGCCTATCTACCTAAGATTGTCATAGAAAACAATAGTCTAGATTTTAGATAAAAAACTTCCACAATTGGAAAAATATGTAGTCGCAATAAATTGAATAAATTGGATTCTTTTATGGTTCTTAGTAAGAGTTTCTGGGTTGATTTGGTCAGCGTTTAGTGTTAAAATTAGACCATTGGTGGAAAGGATATCGTACGAAAACGTTTACCTTGGATTAAGTACATGATTCGAGATCCCACAGATTTAGCATTTATTAATGTCCCACTGTAGGCGAGAAGGCGTCTTCTCATACAAAGGAGGCATTGACCACCACGCTTGCTCAAGGCGAATTGACGATTTCAGACTTATATTAACTAAGTACTAGCTTTTGCCTATTTTTTTTTTTGTTCTGGACCATATCCGATTAAATATAAGATTAAAACATAAAATAATTTAACTAAACTTTAAATACCAAGCACCTGTAAGCACAATATTTTGCATGCGTTACATTGCACAATGCATAGTGAGTTTTATCACACTGGAAGCCTGCATAAACTTCCCAAAACGCTCCCATTTATGTCATGCGATTTTTCGTAGTTAAAAGAGATAAACTTTTGTTTTAAATTGAGAAAATCTTACATATTTTTCTCTACCTTTAATTAAGACGACGTACAAGAAAAAAAAAATTGTGGAACATAGGTACAAATCGGTATTGGAAAGCCTTTAAAGAGATGGTTTTAAAACTTTGTTTTGGATGCTGCTATCTAAGCCGCCCTGATGGCACATTTCCAAAGAGGATGCTTTCGCGCTTGCAACAAGCACTCGTCGTCCAGTGTCCCGTGGAGGGACCGACAAGTAGGGTATAATTGGGGATTCTGGAATCATTTGTTCTCGCTTCGCTCGAACTGCATGATCCCAGAATCCCCAATTATTTTTATCGAGCGATGACTAATGAGACTACCGACGATATGATTTATAACATGGATATTGTTGATCCAAATTGATCGATTTTAAGTACAATGTGGCATCGTATACATAATATACTCTAAAAAGGCAGATACGATCCGACTCGGAGCACAATGAAATAGCATTATATTCTAATAGAGTTTATTGTTTCCGACAGTTATTGATATAATATATTCCTTTCACAGCAATCAAATATAAACATTGAGGAAAATGTATAGCGTGTTGCATCCAAGGATCGTCGTAAATCTCCCAATCTTCTATAACACCTCCACATGAGAAACACGCTGCTTTATCATTTACACTATTTCCATAATAAAAAAATCCAGCATCTGCCATTTCCATCACCAACCTTCTCCTTGAATTAGCTGTTGCCCAATAATGTCTAAACGAAATTTCACGCATTTTATATGCATTATACATGTCATAACGAGGGCTACATTTATTTTGAGACATGTTCTGCTCTCTCACTATATAGTTCTTCATACAGATAATTATTAAGGTGAAATGATATATCGTACTGCGATAGCTAGCAATTTATATAAATGATTAACTTTTGATGGGATTGGTAGGGATAGAGGATTTTGCAAATTAAAATAAGCAAATATTTATTTAAAAAATTTATTATCTATACACCATTTATTTAAACATATTAAATTTTTTAAAGCACATATTTTATCATGATAAATACAACTATACACATCATGAGAATGTTCATATTTATTGTACAAGCTTAATAAATTAGGACAACCTTCATCTTCTAAATTATTTATATTATTATTATTATTCAAAATATTTTTTAACCACAACACTTTTTCTAAACCTTTGGTGTAAACACTTTTATCTTTTAAAATATCTACAATCAAATTCCGATGATTTGAGTAGGGCATAAATCCGTCTCTCCAGTATATCCTTCTATTACGTTCAATCCAACTGACTTGTCGTTTTTCTGATTTCGTTAAATCGTAAAATGGAAATGGTGGCCTAAATAAAAACACCTGAATTTTTTTATTCGATAATACAGCAAGTTCTTTAATGATAAATTCATTTGTTTCTGTTTTAAAACCTTGAACATCTACAATGGCTGTCATGATAATCTGCGCACTATGTTACTTAAAGGTTTATATTCCACAAGTCGATCGTTAATAATTAAACAATATCCCGTTGTGTTATCTGGTATTGGTGCTGAACATTCAATCTCCAGCCGTACATCTACGGGGCCTGTTTTCAAACTATCGTTTTGTCTTGAACAGTCTATAATAAATAGGGGAGCCTTCTCCTTAAAATCAGCCAAATTAAGCAAGGGGTCTGCAGGACAATTGTAATACGACTGACGAAATTTCACGTACATTTCATATAATATATTGTATTTGTTCTCAGAAAAATTTAAGCTTAGAGGCTCGTAAGGATAATACTGTGAATTCAAAAATAGTGTTACGTTAGTAACCCCACAGTGATCAAACAGAGAACTGTCTTTGGTTTTATTATTTTTTCTGTTCGTTTGCAAGCATAAAATTACATATCGAGGTTTCTCTAATTGCGATGCAGTCTTAACTGACCAAGAATGTTTTGTAGTTTTAGGGAGCAAAGGATATTCATATAAATCCCAATTTCGAAACGCTATTTGAATAGGTTTATCTCTTTCCAAGTGTTTTAGTAGTGTCAGTCGTTCCCGGTCTGATACTTTTATATGTGGTACACGCCATTGCAATCTTTGCATGTCTATTTGAAAATGCGCAAAATCATCAGTTGCTATGATACTGTTTAAGTTAGAGTTACTTCTATTCAAAATAAGTTCATGTTTACAATTTATCACAATTTTATTGTAATCCTCCGCAAATCCTAAAATTTTATTAAGAGGTACAATAGCACTAAAATGACCGTCACTTTTGAATCCATCTAGGTTCCAACCCCACAAAGCAGCAACTTTATTTTCTCCATCATTCATTGAAACGTATGACTTTATTGTCGAAGTTATTCCAGAATTTTTAATGCGATCTATTTCAATGCCATTTATTTCGTATCTGATATCTTGAAACAAAAACATAACAGGGTTGTTACTGAACGTAATATTTTTCTTAATCGGTTTTCCATCTTTGTCGAAGAACTTTGCCTGACCCTCGATGTAAATTGAACTGGCTGATGGTAACACGTATATGTCTTGTTGGTGTACGGGAATTCTGATTTCATCGTTTTCTCTAAAGCTGTTAGTGTAGGGATTGTATGTGTGGACTTCATAGCTTTCAATCGAACTATCGAAGTGAGGTAATTCAGTAATTTGTAGTATATTCATACTTTAAAACCTAGAGCTTTAAGAAAAGCTTTATTTGCTTCGCTCAATTTCTTCACTTTTTTCTTACGTCTATGCACCTTAATGGTCGTAGATGGAATAAGATGTTTGATTTTCATAGGAGTGTTTTTATAATATACTATCATTTTGTTTTTCTTAGATGAAGGCGTAATTGAATATGTTCTTCATCAAAGTTAATACAGTTACCAAGTTGATCGACAATTTTAACAGATATAGATGAAATTATATTTTTGTTCACTGGGAAGTAAATAACGTTCTGGGGTATTTCTGTGTAGCCGTGACTTGAATCAGTATCAGATACGAATTCATGAATAAAATGAGTCGGTAATCCGTTGTAATAAGATCCGTGCACAAGATCACATTCGATTCTGATTACAGCTGTTAAACTGCTGTTATTAACAGGCGCATTTGGTCTTGTTTTTAATACTGAAAAGTATAATAAACCGCACTCGTATTGATCAGATAAATGAAGAGGTGGTTGAAAATACGAGACCAGTTCTGATTTATTTCCAGAGATGGTAACCGTAGTAGACATGCTCGCATACTGAACTCTTTACAATGATCCTGTTTATTTTATTTCTTGATTATACCAAAAATTCTTTAAGAAATTTAAACATAGATGTCCACAGTTGAATGGGTGATCATGCTGTATGTTTTCATAATTATATTGAATGTTAGAACCTACATATTTTATAAATTCTTTTGGAGGTTTAAGATTTCCATAACTGTCGAAATACTCAACATAATCATTATATTTTGCATAGGCTACCCAATGAGAACCAGGGTTTTTAGAACTATCTAAATTAATAACTCCACATTCTTTTTTATATGGATATTTAGGGAGCTCATCTCTCATAAAGACACCTCTAAAATAAGGAATTCTATTTCCATACTTTAAAATGTCAATGTTAGTTAAGGCTCGCTTGGGTAGCCGATATCTTAGTTTTTTTCTTTTGATACGAAAATTCCAAGACCGCCCTTATGTGGTTTAAGGTGTAGCCCTTTCCCAATACATAGAGCTTCCATTTTTTCATTGTGTCTTCTCGATTCCTCATACAGCTTTTTAGCCATTTTGAATTCATTTATGGTTTTGGCAATACCAGCTGCACCGCCTGCTAAAGCTCCCGCCGCTGATAATCCCGCAAAAATAGGAATCAGAGGTAGTACTCCGCCAGTTTTTGGAATAGGAATAACACGAGGGAGCTTGATCGATGAATCATCAGCTAATTCTCTGGTAGCGGCAATAGCTAATTCTATAGCCATTTTCTTGCTCTTAGGTTTTAATTTTTTTATGTGTCTTTTTGCTTTTGTAATAACAGTTTTTAATTTACTTTTAAATCCTTTTCCAGATGTAACTTTTGGAGAACGCTTTTTGATCAAACCAGAACCAGTTTTAATTTTTGTCGACATAGCCTTACTTACTAAGCGTGCCGCGAGTTTTTCACCTACACTAGCATCGGAAGCAACCGCTCGCTCTTTCGCCATTTTTAACAAAATTAAATCAGCCTTATGTCGATCCTTTAAGTTTGATGACTTGTGATATGCAATATCGTGATCTTTGCAATATTCGTCCAACTTATTTACACCGTTATCTCCTTGTGCTAGTCTTTTTATTAATTTAGTACCAGGACCACAGTAATTATATCCTGGTAAGTGTAATTCAAATGGCAAATTATTATTAAGCCAATTGAGAAGACTACTCTCTCCAAAACACATTATAAGACTGATGATTCCGGTTTGAATAATTTAATAAATAGTTATCGATTCCAGTTTTTGGTAATATTATTTATAATATTACATTCGATTTATCAATCCAACTGCTTTCAACTGAAGACAAGCCTAACCATTTTACCAAAACTCGGTTACCTTTTCTTCTAAGAACTTTCTCAACTAGATATACATTGGGATGTTTTGTTTTTTGAAGTTCTTGTGTATAAAATGCACCTAAAATGGGATGACCTCTGATAGTATCTTCAATTAAGTAAGTTATGGGAGTTGTTTTTTGTATTTTACGAATTTTAAATATTTCTGTTGACCAGTTGGGAGTGTAACCTTTTTCAAATGTTCCTTTGTATTTACTGATACGCACATAATCACCTACTTTGTACTTGCTTTTTAAATTATATTTTTTTAGCAAGTTTGAATACCTTTCTAATATATATTTTTTATTAATATTATCCACATTAGCAGGGATTTCATTAATAGTGCGATGGTGAGTGTGATTGTATTTGTAAATAACATCATTTAGGGTATTATTTATCCAATTGTAATCACCTTTTAAACTAAATTCCTTATAAACTTTAGATTTCAATGTCCTGATAAATCGTTCAACTATTGAAGCCTTTTTTGCTGAGAAGGTTGAATAATGGTTAATATTATACGATTTCATAAGCTTCTGAAATTTGTAGTTATAAAATTCTGCTCCATTATCCGTTTGCAGATTTTTAGGAACACGTCCTTTATCCAACAAAGTTTTGAACGAGTTACACAAATCTTCTTTGGTTTTACTTCTCATCGGAAACGCCCAAGCATATTTCGAAAATGTATCTATAACAGCAAGAATATATCTGTAATTTTTATTTTCTTTTGAAATTGATTGCATATCAATTAAGTCTGCTTGCCACAAGTCATCTATATCTTTCATGATAACATGTCTTCGCGGATAGTTCACCCTTGCATTTTTATGGATTTCGTTTACCACGTCAGCTTTGCTCATGATCACAATTCAGTATACTTGTCGTGAACTCAGCTATTATACTGAATGAAAAGCATATTATTATGACTATTTATTATTTAATTATATCAGCTTCTTTTAATTCTTCTATTATTGATAAAATTTCATTATCATGGTTTGTATTACCAGCATCTCGGGAAGCAATTAATAGTTTCAATCTATCAACCAGTTCGTTAGGATCATCCCAATATACCAAGTCAGTATTAGTTTTGTATTTCTTTAGCACTGGTAAGTTTCCTCCAAATTTAGTGATCATATTATTGTTTAACGATTCAGAAAACAACGGTCTAATTATTTCACGATATTTTATACCTTTATCGCCTCTAATTTGCCCATTTGGATTGAAATCTCTCTTATGTGCATTTGTATAATGCAACATATCTTTATAGACAAGTTTATCTTTGCTCGATATTAGTTTCAAATCAGGTTTTCTTCGAAGTAAAAGTTCTTTTAAACCAGGGGTTAAATTGTAGCTTTTGTCACCAACTTTAATTAAAATGACATTATCATCATTCACACTATCTATTTTAGAAAATGAAACTATTGAATTACCCATCAGTAATTTTTTGTTTGCACTCCTTATTCCAAATGGTATATTTACCCCATCATAAATATCATGGATATCACTACCTCCTAATGATATTTCTAAATCGTCCAGTAATTCTGCCTGGGGAGACTTTTTAACGAACTGCATAGAATTCAGTTCTGGATCGCAGCATTCTTCAAACTTTGTAGATGAGCTAGCATTAATGTCATCCGATTCCATGTCTTCAAAAGTAGAGTGTGTATTTTCTAAATTTTGTATTTTTTCTATTGTTCTGTTCGAATCAACTAGGGTTTTAAGGGGATCTGTGACAGGTTTTAACATTTTGTCAAGTGACAAGTTCATCGAGTGTTCCTGGTTTTTCATTTGTTTTATTTTATTCTTTATGGAATCTACAGACTTCATTAATTCTATTTTAATATTTTTATCCATGTTGTCCCTATTATAACAACTGTATTAAGCTAAAGAACAAATTATACTGAAGTTGATTTTGTCTGTTAATTACTTATATGTACTGATAAACAGTCAGTCAAATTTAAAAAACATATCAAAATTCTGTCTGTACCTTCCGTTATTTAATGACGATTCTTTATTAATAAGTAGAAAATTGTAAGGTTTACTCCAAACAGTTTGACAAAGATTTCTGAACTTTTTCCATTGTAAATCAGAACTAACATTCTCTTCATAAATATGCTTTAAATTAACATCATCTTGTTTGAATATAATAAGAAAATTAACATTGTCACGTAACAATTGCTTTGGAATTTTAGAATAAGTTTGAGATAAATAGAAACAATCTATTTGTTTATGCCTACCCATACAGAAATAATTGCGGATATTTATTTGATTTTCACAAGCAACATCATCGAAAATAAATACAGAATTTCTTAAAGCTTCACTCGGAGAAATGACATCTTTATCATCATTGAACTCGTAAAAGTTAATTTGCGGAACTCTTTTTAATACTTCGGTCAAGAAACGATATTTTGATTGAAAAGAAGTTTTCGAGTAAAGATAAAGATTTTGAAATTTTAAGCCATTTTCATGTAACAGTAAACTAATCATGGCATTAGTTTTACCGCAATTTGAAGGACCGCATATAATACATCGAATCGTATTAGGCAATAAAGCACTGTGTCTGATTGAGCGAGAAGATTCATTAAAATCGATATTATTAACCTTCAGAGATATGGGTTGCTTGATCAACTTCATCATGCCGATTGCCACAATGAATAGGCATCCTAAATATTTATATCTAGTAATTTACGCCAAAATATGTAAAAAAAAAATAAAAAAAAAACGTTAATATTATTATATACATTGAGCACAAGAACAAGTCCAAACCTGTTCATAGTTTCTAAGTTATTGGAGATGGTGTTTACATCAGACAGCTAGGACTGTCCATATGGAGGCATCCATAAAACACATCACAGTTTGACAGGTTTAGACTTGTATCGCTAAGATCAATTATGTTATTTGATACTTGACATTATTCTTTATACAATGTGTATCTAACGTGACAAACATCATAAAGATTCTTCAGTCTGCAGCTGTGGTTTGGGTCAACTGGTCCTTGGCTTACAATTTTGTTATTTTGAGGTAAGTATTTTCCAATAATATTTAACTTATACTTTTAATAATACAATCTTTTTCTTATCGCTATATATTAATTTCAGAATCATGTCGAGATCACCGTGCTACAGTCCGGTTTTGAATATTATGGATCTTAACAGAACTCCGTCATTGAATAACGAGCCGGAGGGAATAAATTTACAAGTGAGTAACTTATGTGAATTAACTTAATATTTTTATTCTTAATTGTTGCCATTCACTTATAATGGATTTTTTTTTCCAGAACGATACAGACATCTTTGATCCTGTAACTCATCCATTTAATTTTGCTCAAGATAGGGAGAGCTGGTATGCTGAAGTAGCAGCAGCAGCGCAAGAGGAATGTAATCTTCAAAAAGCAGAGAGACAAACATTAAAGAAGAGGAAAATCAAATCAAAATCTTTAAAAACTAAATCCTTTATCATGCGTAAGGAATCGGATCGGGCGCAACGCATAATAAAAATTATAGTTCATGATTTGAACGGCGGCAATATGGATGAAATATCATCTGATCCTGAAGATGCAAGTGTGAATGTGCAGTATTTAGTGACTAGTGAATATGATGACATTATGACTGAAACTGAATATTTAGTTGGTAAAATAGTAAAGAAATTAAGCAAATAGATGAGTACGTTTAGACTCAATTTATTTAAAAGATTAATAATAGTGAATAGTATTAAGTTGTAGACTGTAGACTGTATACTTTTATAATGTACATTTTAATTTGTAATTAAAATAATAGTCCTAAGTTTAATATAGTAGTTCACTGTTTGGTAGTACAGCAATTGTTTGTTTTTTAGTTTTAGTATATTTATTGTGAAAATTAAAATAAAATTATTTAATTAAATACTTAATTGTTTCATTATTCAGTTAAATCGAAATAAATAATGGTGCCGATTCCCTTGTTCACAAATTATGCTTTTAGAGAATTGACATCTCTTACTGACATACAGCGAAAGAAAAAGGATGGTGACATATAAGAACTAAGTTAGAGATGTCAAATTAGTTTTGCCTTGAATTTTTCCGTATTTTTAATCTACACGTTATAGGATGTCAACTATAATTGCATGGATGTGTCAGATTGACTAAATTTGACAGCTCTTATTACATTAGTCTCTTTCTTGTTTTATTGGATAGAAAAAGATAGAAATAGTCTAATTTTAGTTTAGTTTGTGAACAATTGAATTGGCACCAATGACCTCCTGACCGATTTCGGCCACAGCGGCTAGTGCTGACACCACCACCGCCAAACACGATCCATAATAGTGCACGAGCATGTGCACAAACATAGGTGCAGTCTCTGTTCTCTTACTCTCATAGCCCGATGGGACGACCGGAGAGAGATCAGGCACAGGACCCCCGAATTTTTACTTACATTGTATCATTGATATTTATTTTCTAAAACGCACATAACATTCAAAAGTCGATAGGTATGTGCATTGGGTTTCAGAATTGAGACCCTTTTACTTGACAGTCCCATGGTCTCACCACTAGGATATCACAGCTTCTATAGTCGAGATAAATAGGTTTGTATGAATAACAATTAAACACAAATCAGTTGAATACAAAATATTATATTTATTTCATTAAAAAAAAATAAAAAATACATAATGACTTAATTTTATTACAAAAAATAATAATATAATTATCCTGTTAAGGAAAAATAGTAATAAATCTTTGGTTCAGATTAGAATAGAGAACTGTAATGACCCCATGGTAAAGTAAAAGCATTATTTTTTTTTATTTGACGTTTGTCATCATTTCCATCAAACACCACTTTATTGATTCTTTGTGTGTAGAGTTTATGATTTTTAGATCTTATAACATACATAGGGTATCTAAAATTGATATTACAATTTAATGCATTTTTATATTTTGTTAAGGTAAAGCAATGTAACTTCCTGCTCTCAAAGGATTGTATTTTGCAATATTCATTTCTAAATGACTTATTTTCTCTATAGTCCAACCAGATTCTGATAATTCAAACTCTAAGCATTTACTTATTAATCGTTGTGTGCAATCTTTGTATAAAGATATGATATCTGTACTCTGATTCATTATAGAATATTTAGTATTAAAAGACTTTAGAGATAGTTCTTCATTCTTAGGAAGTAAATATAGCACAAAAAGTTCAAAGTTTATCTTTAATGATTTATGTTTTTGTAATAATGGTTGTAATAAATTATAAATGGTGTTGAATACATTAGATAAAAATAGTTCAGGTGTTATTATTTCATTAGTTTGAGGATTTATTTTGTAGCTAGCTATTCTGTTTTTGAAAGCACTAGCTATCAGCTGAACATTTTGGTATTCAGTACGAAGTAAACAATTTGTTTTATGTTTGTTACTTTTCATATGTGATGAATACTTTGACTTTGAGACATGTAACTGACAACTATGACAGAATTTCATTTTTATTAAGAATAGAGCACAATATTAATACTTGTCAATCTCGATAACTTGAATGTTATATTACTTTGAGCTTTTACTTTTTTGTATAAATAGTGTATAGATATTTTAATTTCAGAGTTTCGTGATTTCTGAGCAATATTGAAATATCTGAGTTTTTGTAAAAATTTTTTGGTTTAGATCTGTAAGAAAGGTAAACAGCATAAAAGTAAATTATTATAATGGATCTTTAATTAATATGCTTGATTTCTAGATATTTGAATATCATAATTTCAAAATTTTCAAAATATTGAAATTTTACTTTTCAATTTCATTGTATAAATAATGTTTAGATATTTGAATTTCAGAGTTTCATGATTTCTGAGCAATATTGAAATATCAGAGTTTTTGTAAATTTTTGGTTTAGACCTGTAAGAAAGGTAAAAAGTAAATTATTATGTTGAATATTTAATATGCTTGATTTCTAGGTATTTTGAATTTCATAATTTCAACTTTTCAAAATATTGAAATTTTACTTTTAAATTTCATTGCATAAATAATGTATAGGTATTTGAATTTCAGAGTTTCATGATTTTTGAGCAATATTGAAATATCAGAGTTTTTGTAAATTTTTGGTTTAGACCTGTAAGAAAGGTAAAAAGCAAATTATTATGTTGAATATTTAATATGCTTGATTTCTAGGTATTTTGAATTTCATAATTTCAACTTTTCAAAATATTGAAATTTTACTTTTAAATTTCATTGCATAAATAATGTATAGGTATTTGAATTTCAGAGTTTCATGATTTCTGAGCAATATTGAAATATCAGAGTTTTTGTAAATTTTTGGTTTAGACCTGTAAGAAAGGTAAAAAGTAAATTATTATGTTGAATATTTAATATGCTTGATTTCTAGGTATTTTGAATTTCATAATTTCAACTTTTCAAAATATTGAAATTTTACTTTTAAATTTCATTGCATAAATAATGTATAGGTATTTGAATTTCAGAGTTTCATGATTTTTGAGCAATATTGAAATATCAGAGTTTTTGTAAATTTTTGGTTTAGACCTGTAAGAAAGGTAAAAAGCAAATTATTATGTTGAATATTTAATATGCTTGATTTCTAGGTATTTTGAATTTCATAATTTCAACTTTTCAAAATATTGAAATTTTACTTTTAAATTTCATTGCATAAATAATGTATAGGTATTTGAATTTCAGAGTTTCATGATTTTTGAGCAATATTGAAATATCAGAGTTTTTGTAAATTTTTGGTTTAGACCTGTAAGAAAGGTAAAAAGTAAATTATTATGTTGAATATTTAATATGCTTGATTTCTAGGTATTTTGAATTTCATAATTTCAACTTTTCAAAATATTGAAATTTTACTTTTAAATTTCATTGCATAAATAATGTATAGGTATTTGAATTTCAGAGTTTCATGATTTTGAGCAATATTGAAATATCAGAGTTTTTGTAAATTTTTGGTTTAGACCTGTAAGAAAGGTAAAAAGTAAATTATTATGTTGAATATTTAATATGCTTGATTTCTAGGTATTTTGAATTTCATAATTTCAACTTTTCAAAATATTGAAATTTTACTTTTAAATTTCATTGCATAAATAATGTATAGGTATTTGAATTTCAGAGTTTCATGATTTTTGAGCAATATTGAAATATCAGAGTTTTTGTAAATTTTTGGTTTAGACCTGTTAGAAAGGAGAACAGCATAAAAGTAAATTATTATGAAAAAAAATTAATTGAATAATTTTAAAATATTGAAATAGCACAGAGTTTAATAAATGTTTGGCTTAGACCTGGGGAGTAACACAATGCATTATATTGTAATATCATACAGAAAAAAAAGGGTCTATACTAAATTCAAATCTGAAGCAGATAAGTGCCACAAACACACGTATAATAAAAAATAAGATAATCGCTGCTACAAAATCTATAATAAAAAGTTATTAAAAAACGTTTGATGGTTACAATATACAGAGATTTTATATTTAGATACAGGATTACCTAATCCGGTAATACCTTCTCAATTCTTATATGAAGCAAAAGTAAACAAAAAAAAAACATATAGGTAGCGCAATTTAGAAAACATTTGATGGATATAATATGGGTTTTATGGTTGAATACTCTTGCTTAGCAGCGCTAACTAAGTTAGTAAGAGCTTTCCATACCGGACCGCGATCGTCATGTGATGAGCGAAGTGTGAAAAGCGCTCGCTTCCAGCGATTAGCAGCAAGTGTTTCTGCTTCCTTGCTGTTGTAGACACGCAGCTCTATATAAAACTGGCCGCTGCGAGTTGGATCACGCTGCAGGGTGTACCCGGAACCCACACGCCGTGCCAGATAACTTCTTAGAGCAGCAGCTCTCACAGGCTCCGCTCCGTCGTCCTGAAAATATAATAAATTTATTTAAACAGCATAGCAAAAAAAAAACAATTAAAGTTTACTGTTGGCTACTAAACTCACTCTATTTTATACTATTCTCATATATTATAAAATAAAAAGAGATCGAGTTGTTATTATACATTTAACTGTCAGATACTATGGGGAACAATTTAACATTAATTAATTAATCTGAAAATCATTAACTGCATGAAATCGACATAAAATGAGGTAGATATAAACAGACTGTAGGTACTTCATGCTCGAGTAAGATATTTCAAAACAGCAGGTAAAAAAAAAATATTAAACGATTGTTACCAGAACACACCACCTAATAATATATAATATAATTATGTATAATATTGTGAAACTGTAAAATACACAGAAACTGTAAAACACACTGAATATTGTGAAACTGTAAAAAATATTAGATGACTATTATGCTTACCTCAGAATCTGAAAATATTGAGGTTTGTTTTCGAACAGTGGACACTGGCTCGGTTTCAGAGTCTTCGGATAAATCATGAGGAGGTGCAGTTTTCTTTGCGTGTTTCGGTTTGTTGCTGATGGATTTCCTTTTCTTCGATTTTAGAGGCTTTTCATCACTAGTGCTTGCTTGCAAAGTAATCTCCGTATCAGAGTCAAAAGGATTCCGAGATGCCCTGAAATTATATAATGATTCATTAGAACGTAGTTGTTATTTGTTACACAAACTCTGTAAAATTCAAGACTAGATATTATATTTAAAATTAAATAGGTACATACATACTTATTGTCACCGATCTTGTCACTCAACACAATACAATGCACACCGAAATCACAAAAAAATTCTGGATGCGCTCCCCCCAGTGATCGCTTTTTATACTACTTTAAGTTAAGGTAGCGATTATATTAAATATTGCAACGCTAGGATGTCAATATATCTTCAATGATATATTGGTATTTCAATCATATGTTCTAGTCAAATACAGTCGATAATTAATTAATCATGTATACTCACTATGCTCATCGCCTTACATTTCTTAATTTGGCAGTAGGCGCCACGATGTCGCGGATACCTGAGACGAAATTCTAAAAAGGAAATCGAATGTACTTTACTGTTCTAGTGCTGATCTTTATGAGTATCACATTTAATTAGTTACTACAATTTCTCAAAGGGGTAACCAATATAATTTGAACTTTATATTTTTTATGTTATAAACCTAAAATCCATAAATACCTCAAGACTATGGAATTTATAAACCTTTAAATAAAATATCAGTTTATTATTATATTAATAATAATTTTTTTTCATTTGTTTTATGAATTGGGGTTCCTGGATCAAGGAGAATCCAGGAACCCGCAATTCTACAATTGAAAATTCAAATATGACATCTATTCAAATACTGTAATGTCATTTATTCAAATACCACTTCTGGTCTGATATGTTGTTTCCGTGATCTGATCATGTATCTATTTTAGAACTGGTGCAAAATAATCTGACCTAATCAGATCTGTTTTCTGGGTACTTATAATTATTATATTTTATGTATGGAATAATGTTCTAACCTGATCTGATCTGTTTTCAGTGGGTAATTAGTATGAATTATATTTTAATTCTGAGTAATATTGTAGCCTGATATCATCTGTTTCTTCGATCTGTTCTTGATCGTAATATTTAGCGGTTAAATATAAATGTTATTGCGAAATCTTCATTTAAACTAAAACAAAAAAACCAGACCAGAACAAATATTAACTTGTCCGTGTGGTAGGGCATCCATTCCGGAATTCCGGAATTTCGCAACTCCGGAATTCCGGATAGTTTTTCCAATATTTCAACTCCGGAATTGGGCTCAATTTATCGTATTTCGATATTCATTATTTTTAATTTAAAAATGTGTTTAATTTTTCAACTCATCGTTTTACGCGCAATTGTTCCTGCGCGTGTATCATTATACTAACTAGACGAGTGACTAGATTATCCTATGGTACCGCACCGGTACCGCCCCCGCGCATCCCCTTCCTCCCAGTCTCCCAGCGGCCAGTCAGTCGCACGATTAGTTGCTCTACCAAGTCTTGATAGTGAGTTCTCATTTTAAGTGTTTTTTGTGATAATTTTAATTATAATATTTGCTGTTGAGCCCTTAATTTGTTGATTTGTTTTAAAAAGTTTAATTAGACTTGTTAAAAGCCATTGATTAACTTAGTATGGACTAGCGGCGTCATGTTTTTTTTCAGTGGCCACAAATAATTATTATGTTACTTTGATGTGTTGTTAAGTACACATAATATATGTTCAATTATTTTTATCCTAAGTTATATCGAAGTTGAGATATTTGCATTTGAAGATTTTAAAAATGTCGTCAATATAAAAACTTCAATTACTGTCCTGCGTACAGAAATCTTAGATATGTTTTTGAAGGTTGTTTTTAGAGATTGACTTTACTGTTTCACGACCATGTGTCAATGTTACGTTACTTTTGGGTCTTGGGAAATAATAAAGACACATTACCTCGTTGTAGAGCAAGAAGTCATTAAGTGCAAAAAGGTAGTTTCGAGATAATAGTGTTTTAGAGACTTTTTGTTTTTTTAATTCGAAATAACACATTAACACTAACTTATAGTTACAAAAAAAAAAACTACTATAGCATGACGCGCCCCTCCATATTACTATTTCAATGTGTGTAGCTATATCCATATGAAAGAGTTTCTATGTAGTTGTAGTATTCATTAGCAGGCCGGCAGATTTGTTGGTCAACAAATCATAACTAGCAAGACCGCACAAGACTACGCACGTGTCATTTTCATAGAGTATGTCAGTGCAGCGCCATACTAATAATAATGAGTAATTAATGACGCCGCTAGTCGAGCAACAAATCGCTAATTTGTTTTTGTTTCGAGAGCCGTCTCAGTACGCACACATTGTGAGTTTGTTTGTACGCACACGTTGATACTTTCACAAATACTTTCAAACGTTTTGAATTTGTGGAGGGGTGCGCCATGTTATAGTAGTTTATCTTTAGGTTGCGGTAAGTAGGTACCTAGTTACTAAAAAAACCTCAGAACCTTAAAAGGGTTTATAAGAATATATAGGTATAATAACTTCTTCGTGTTTAATGAGCTATCAAAACCAAATATCTCCGTTCCGATAAGGTTTAGAGAAATGTGTCCATATTAGTTTTTGATCGCATTATTCTGATCTTTCAAAATATCTAAGTTTCATTAGTGGCCATCCAACTTCAAAATGACGCCACTTTTACGCAAACCCCTTTTATTGATTGAGATGTGAATTGTGAAGTGATTATGTCATGTCAAGATTGTTGTTAAACATGATAAATCTGAGGAGAGACTTAAATGCTCATTTTAATATTTTGATTTTAACTACCTAGTAATGTCCAAACTACTCTAAAGCGTGATATTTCTTGTGTTAATTTAATTATGTTATTTTTCAGTTTCACTAATATTTTAAGGCTATCAAATTGTTAATTTTTAAGTTTTTAAAAAGTTTAGACTTTCCCAATTTTAATAATATTGTTAACTGGCTTACTTAAAGTTAACTGGCAATGTCGTATCAAGACTGAGTTAAAGACTAATGTTAAAAACGATTAAAAGTTACTCAAGGTATTTGTTTTTTAAGTGAAAACTTCTTTAGCGGCGTTGAGCACTTTTTCTGTAATGGGTATAAAATCTTAAACTCGCGTCAGGACACGTGCGCGTCAGGACACGTGACCTGATCGAAAAAGCGTAAGACGGATGGAGAGTAGACAGCTATCCCCTCTCTACGGCGCGGCGAAAATGTATGCCTGGGCCTACTGTTTCGTTTAGACAGCGCAGGGCGCTTGCGCGAATGTTCGTGTATGTTAAACGTAAACGTAAACGTTAATAATCAAGTTTTCACTTCTGCCGGCACTCCCGGAGTGCAACCCTTTTTTTTTTTAATAATTTCGGATCCAGTTCCGGAATTCCGGAATTCCGGAGTTGAGTGCCCAATATCGTAAATTAACTCCGGAATTGAAAACCTTCCGATACTGGATGCCCTACCGTGTGGGAATCGAACCCACGACACTTCGGCTTTGTGGTTAAGGAACGTGAAATTTAGCATTTGATTGTGTTGTGATCAGGTCCTAACCATTAAGCCAAACGTGTCGTCAAATATGTAACAAAATAGCGGACTACTTAAAACTATTAAACCATCTAAGGAACCCCAATTCCACACATGAAATGTACATGACTATCAATCATGTACATCATGCCAATTTGATTCTAATAAATTTAACCACTAACTTTACTTTGTGTCAAACTGATAGCGCAATTGAGTTGGCTCTTTAACTTATTATTCTTGTTTATATTGCTCGCTGTATCAGTTCAGCGCGTAATGATACACAATACCCATGTAATAAATCATATCGTCGGTAGTCTCATTAGTCATCGCTCGATAAAAATAATTGGGGATTCTGGGATCATGCAGTTCGAGCGAAGCGAGAACAAATGATTCCAGAATCCCCAATTATACCCTACTCCGACAAACTGACCATTCGTATAGTTCGAGTACTACGAACGGTCAGCTTGTCAATCCGTCTATAGGACTGTCGTCGGTAGCTTCATAACAGGAAAACCAGCATCATGAAGCTAGCTCGGAAAATATGGGAAAATGTTGCCGCTTTTTGTTCAAATTATGACACCTTTCAATGCTTATTTTTACGGCGTTTCATAGCTGCTTACAGCTTTCATATAAAGTGTGATGCCATTTTTTTGTATTACGTGTTTTTATTTATTGCATTTTGTAAGTTAAGGACGCGTTTGCAAATCTGTCAAAATAAGCTGTTTTTTCGGGAGATATTTTAGATAAAGTTAAACCAAATCAAACGCAACTAATGCTTGCAACACATAGACTACTTCTTTATCTCCATACCGTAAATATTTAACATTGAAATGTTTATTTTTTAATAATGTAAAAGCGATTTTCGAAACCCTCTTGACACAAAATTGACGATTCGAGGCTTGGCTTAGGTACATTTTTTATACTATTATGTACATCATTTTGTTTCCCAAAAATTCCCAAAGGGAACAGATATAGTCATCTCAAAATGGTGGATAAAATATTTATGAAAATATTATAAATAGTTTTAGAAAGAAAGAAAACGTTCCGTCACATTTTTCACAAATTTTGCTGTAACACATGAACCTAAACGGGTGGCATTAAGGGTTATTTTATTCGGACACTGCCTAGATTTATTTCATAAAAAATCTGAGAGATACTTAAGAATTTTGAATATTTCAGAAAAAATATTCAAAATTCTTAATCAAAATCAGTTTAGTTACTCATTATTTCCGCAGTATTCTTGCGTATGTGTATGTGTGTATACACTGTGTCAATGTAGTGTTGCGATGTTGTGTTATCTATTTTGTAAACGCGTCCTTAAGATTTACACTTATCAGAGACAAGTGCACAGTGTATGTACACACATCAAAAGTGTCTAGGGATCAACATCCCTAATCAATGTTAGGGATGTTGATCCCTAGACACTTTTGATGTGTATATCTTCAGTGCCTATGCGGCGTCTCTCCGCAGACCATGGCTCACCTAATATCTTGCACCGCATGCCCAGTCACCTGTACACGTGAGGACCTAATGACTGCGTCAGCGGATGGTGTTAAGGTAGCTGAATACTGGGCCAAACAAAAAATTTTACAAAATGTATAGTATCTATATTTGCCATCGATACGCTAAGAAGAAGAAGTGTATGTATAAACCTACATTAATTGTTTGTAACTTTTTATTCAAGTGAATGTCTTATTGTGTTTTAAAACAAAAGAAGATCAAAAATGGAATAATGTTTTCTTTTATTCCTTTGACCGACAACAGTCCAATCTACCCTAAATATCAAACAGTTATTATAATACTATGTAGCGGGATATTCGCGATTTTTTCACCAAAAGAAATACTTGTTCGGATAATCCACATTGTTTTCTATTTCGGATTTTTTGTGCAAAACATATTTGAATATTCTAATGGCTTGAAAGCAAAAAGTTTAACTCAATGATGGCACATTTCACAAGAGGATGCTTTCGCGCTTGCATCAAGCACTCGTCGTGGAGTGTCCCGTGGAGGGACGGAAAAACTGACCATCCGTATAGTTCGAGTACTACGGACGGTTAGATTTTCTCTCCGTCTATAGGACTGTCGTCGGTAGCTTCATAACAGGAAAACCAGCATCATGAAGCTAGCTCGGAAAATATGGGGAAATGTTGCCGCTTTTTGTTCAAATTATGACACCTTTCAATGCGTATTTTTACGGCGTTTTATAGCTGCTTACAGCTTTCATATAAAGTGTGATGCCATTTTTTATATTACGCGTTTTTATTTATTGCATTTTGTAAGTTAAGATTTACACTTATCAGAGACAAGTGCACAGTGTATGTTTGTACTTACCTATATTAGTTGTTCGTAACTTTTAAATTAGGTGACTGTTTTATTGTGTTATAAAGCAAAAGAAGATCAAAAATGGAATAATGTTTTCTTTTATTCCTATGACCGACAACAGTCCAATCTACCCTTAATGTCAAACAGTTATTATAATACTATGTAGCGGGATATTCGCGATTCCTTCACCAAAAGAAATACTTGTTCGGATAATCCACTTTGTTTTCTATTTCGGATTTTTTGTGCAAAACATATTTGAATATTCTAATGGCTTGAAAGCAAAGAGTTTAACTCAATGATGGCACATTTCACAAGAGGATGCTTTCGCGCTTGCATCAAGCACTCGTCGTCGAGTGTCCCGTGGAGGGACGGAAAAACTGACCATCCGTATAGTTCGAGTACTACGGACGGTTAGATTTTCTCTCCGTCTATAGGACTGTCGTCGGTAGCTTCATAACAGGAAAACCAGCATCATGAAGCTAGCTCGGAAAATATGGGGAAATGTTGCCGCTTTTTGTTCAAATTATGACACCTTTCAATGCGTATTTTTACGGCGTTTTATAGCTGCTTACAGCTTTCATATAAAGTGTGATGCCATTTTTTATATTACGCGTTTTTATTTATTGCATTTTGTAAGTTAAGATTTACACTTGTGACTTATCAGAGACAAGTGCACAGTGTATGTTTGTACTTACCTATATTAGTTGTTCGTAACTTTTGAATTAGGTGACTGTTTTATTGTGTTATAAAGCAAAAGAAGATCAAAAATGGAATAATGTTTTCTTTTATTCCTATGACCGACAACAGTCCAATCTACCCTTAATGTCAAACAGTAATACTATGTAGCGGGATATTCGCGATTCCTTCACCAAAAGAAATACTTGTTCGGATAATCCACTTTGTTTTCTATTTCGGATTTTTTGTGCAAAACATATTTGAATATTCTAATGGCTTGAAAGCAAAAAGTTTAACTCAATGATGGCACATTTCACAAGAGGATGCTTTCGCGCTTGCATCAAGCACTCGTCGTGGAGTGTCCCGTGGAGGGACGGACAAACTGACCATCCGTATAGTTCGAGTACTACGGACGATTAGTTTTTCTATCCGTCTATAGGACTGTCGTCGGTAGCTTCATAACAGGAAAACCAGCATCATGAAGCTAGCTCGGAAAATATGGGGAAATGTTGCCGCTTTTTGTTAAAATTCAATGCTTATTTTGACGGCGTTTTATAGCTGCTTACAGCTTTCATATAAAGTGTGATGCCATTTTTTATATTACGCGTTTTTATTTATTGCATTTTGTAAGTTAAGATTTACACTTATCAGAGACAAGTGCACAGTGTATGTTTGTACTTACCTATATTAGTTGTTCGTAACTTTTTAATTAGGTGACTGTTTAATTGTGTTATAAAGCAAAAGAAGATCAAAAATGGAATAATGTTTTCTTTTATTCCTATGACCGACAACAGTCCAATCTACCCTTAATGTCAAACAGTTATTATAATACTATGTAGAGGGATATTCGCGATTCCTTCACCAAAAGAAATACTTGTTCGGATAATCCACATTGTTTTCTATTTCGGATTTTTTGTGCAAAACATATTTAAATATTCTAATGGCTTGAAAGCAAAGAGTTTAACTCAATGATGGCACATTTCACAAGAGGATGCTTTCGCGCTTGCATCAAGCACTCGTCGTCGAGTGTCCCGTGGAGGGACGGAAAAACTGACCATCCGTATAGTTCGAGTACTACGGACGGTTAGATTTTCTCTCCGTCTATAGGACTGTCGTCGGTAGCTTCATAACAGGAAAACCAGCATCATGAAGCTAGCTCGGAAAATATGGGAAAATGTTGCCGCTTTTTGTTAAAATTCAATGCTTATTTTGACGGCGTTTTATAGCTGCTTACAGCTTTCATATAAAGTGTGATGCCATTTTTTATATTACGCGTTTTTATTTATTGCATTTTGTAAGTTAAGATTTACACTTATCAGAGACAAGTGCACAGTGTATGTTTGTACTTACCTATATTAGTTGTTCGTAACTTTTTAATTAGGTGACTGTTTAATTGTGTTATAAAGCAAAAGAAGATCAAAAATGGAATAATGTTTTCTTTTATTCCTATGACCGACAACAGTCCAATCTACCCTTAATGTCAAACAGTTATTATAATACTATGTAGCGGGATATTCGCGATTCTTTACCAAAAGAAATACTTGTTCGGATAATCCACATTGTTTTCTATTTCGGATTTTTTGTGCAAAACATATTTAAATATTCTAATGGCTTGAAAGCAAAGAGTTTAACTCAATGATGGCACATTTCACAAGAGGATGCTTTCGCGCTTGCATCAAGCACTCGTCGTCGAGTGTCCCGTGGAGGGACGGAAAAACTGACCATCCGTATAGTTCGAGTACTACGGACGGTTAGATTTTCTCTCCGTCTATAGGACTGTCGTCGGTAGCTTCATAACAGGAAAACCAGAATCATGAAGCAAGCTCGGAAAATATGGGGAAATGTTGCCGCTTTTTGTTCAAATTATGACACCTTTCAATGCGTATTTTTACGGCGTTTTATAGCTGCTTACAGCTTTCATATAAAGTGTGATGCCATTTTTTATATTACGCGTTTTTATTTATTGCATTTTGTAAGTTAAGATTTACACTTGTGACTTATCAGAGACAAGTGCACAGTGTATGTTTGTACTTACCTATATTAGTTGTTCGTAACTTTTGAATTAGGTGACTGTTTTATTGTGTTATAAAGCAAAAGAAGATCAAAAATGGAATAATGTTTTCTTTTATTCCTATGACCGACAACAGTCCAATCTACCCTTAATGTCAAACAGTTATTATAATACTATGTAGCGGGATATTCGCGATTCCTTCACCAAAAGAAATACTTGTTCGGATAATCCACTTTGTTTTCTATTTCGGATTTTTTGTGCAAAACATATTTGAATATTCTAATGGCTTGAAAGCAAAAAGTTTAACTCAATGATGGCACATTTCACAAGAGGATGCTTTCGCGCTTGCATCAAGCACTCGTCGTGGAGTGTCCCGTGGAGGGACGGACAAACTGACCATCCGTATAGTTCGAGTACTACGGACGATTAGTTTTTCTATCCGTCTATAGGACTGTCGTCGGTAGCTTCATAACAGGAAAACCAGCATCATGAAGCTAGCTCGGAAAATATGGGGAAATGTTGCCGCTTTTTGTTCAAATTATGACACCTTTCAATGCGTATTTTTACGGCGTTTTATAGCTGCTTACAGCTTTCTTATTAAGTGTGATGCCATTTTTTTATATTACATGTTTTTATTTATTGCATTTTGTAAGTTAAGATTTACACTTATCAGAGACAAGTGCACAGTGTATGTTTGTACTTACCTATATTACTTGTTCGTAACTTTTGAATTAGGTGACTGTTTTATTGTGTTATAAAGCAAAAGAAGATCAAAAATGGAATAATGTTTTCTTTTATTCCTATGACCGACAACAGTCCAATCTACCCTTAATGTCAAACAGGTATTATAATACTATGTAGCGGGATATTCGCGATTTCTTCACCAAAAGAAATACTTGTTCGGATAATCCACTTTGTTTTCTATTTCGGATTTTTTGTGCAAAACATATTTGAATATTCTAATGGCTTGAAAGCAAAGAGTTTAACTCAATGATGGCACATTTCACAAGAGGATGCTTTCGCGCTTGCATCAAGCACTCGTCGTGGAGTGTCCCGTGGAGGGACGGACAAACTGACCATCCGTATAGTTCGAGTACTACGGACGGTTAGATTTTCTCTCCGTCTATAGGACTGTCGTCGGTAGCTTCATAACAGGAAAACCAGCATCATGAAGCTAGCTCGGAAAATATGGGGAAATGTTGCCGCTTTTTGTTCAAATTATGACACCTTTCAATGCGTATTTTTACGGCGTTTTATAGCTGCTTACAGCTTTCATATAAAGTGCGATGCCATTTTTTATATTACGCGTTTTTATTTATTGCATTTTGTAAGTTAAGATTTACACTTATCAGAGACAAGTGCACAGTGTATGTTTGTACTTACCTATATTAGTTGTTCGTAACTTTTGAATTAGGTGACTGTTTTATTGTGTTATAAAGCAAAAGAAGATCAAAAATGGAATAATGTTTTCTTTTATTCCTATGACCGACAACAGTCCAATCTACCCTTAATGTCAAACAGTTATTATAATACTATGTAGAGGGATATTCGCGATTCCTTCACCAAAAGAAATACTTGTTCGGATAATCCACATTGTTTTCTATTTCGGATTTTTTGTGCAAAACATATTTGAATATTCTAATGGCTTGAAAGCAAAAAGTTTAACTCAATGATGGCACATTTCACAAGAGGATGCTTTCGCGCTTGCATCAAGCACTCGTCGTGGAGTGTCCCGTGGAGGGACGGAAAAACTGACCATCCGTATAGTTCGAGTACTACGGACGGTTAGATTTTCTCTCCGTCTATAGGACTGTCGTCGGTAGCTTCATAACAGGAAAACCAGCATCATGAAGCTAGCTCGGAAAATATGGGGAAATGTTGCCGCTTTTTGTTCAAATTATGACACCTTTCAATGCGTATTTTTACGGCGTTTTATAGCTGCTTACAGCTTTCATATAAAGTGTGATGCCATTTTTTATATTACGCGTTTTTATTTATTGCATTTTGTAAGTTAAGATTTACACTTATCAGAGACAAGTGCACAGTGTATGTTTGTACTTACCTATATTACTTGTTCGTAACTTTTGAATTAGGTGACTGTTTTATTGTGTTATAAAGCAAAAGAAGATCAAAAATGGAATAATGTTTTCTTTTATTCCTATGACCGACAACAGTCCAATCTACCCTTAATGTCAAACAGTTATTATAATACTATGTAGCGGGATATTCGCGATTCCTTCACCAAAAGAAATACTTGTTCGGATAATCCACATTGTTTTCTATTTCGGATTTTTTGTGCAAAACATATTTGAATATTCTAATGGCTTGAAAGCAAAGAGTTTAACTCAATGATGGCACATTTCACAAGAGGATGCTTTCGCGCTTGCATCAAGCACTCGTCGTCGAGTGTCCCGTGGAGGGACGGAAAAACTGACCATCCGTATAGTTCGAGTACTACGGACGGTTAGATTTTCTCTCCGTCTATAGGACTGTCGTCGGTAGCTTCATAACAGGAAAACCAGCATCATGAAGCTAGCTCGGAAAATATGGGGAAATGTTGCCGCTTTTTGTTCAAATTATGACACCTTTCAATGCGTATTTTTACGGCGTTTTATAGCTGCTTACAGCTTTCATATAAAGTGCGATGCCATTTTTTATATTACGCGTTTTTATTTATTGCATTTTGTAAGTTAAGATTTACACTTATCAGAGACAAGTGCACAGTGTATGTTTGTACTTACCTATATTAGTTGTTCGTAACTTTTGAATTAGGTGACTGTTTTATTGTGTTATAAAGCAAAAGAAGATCAAAAATGGAATAATGTTTTCTTTTATTCCTATGACCGACAACAGTCCAATCTACCCTTAATGTCAAACAGTTATTATAATACTATGTAGCGGGATATTCGCGATTCCTTCACCAAAAGAAATACTTGTTCGGATAATCCACATTGTTTTCTATTTCGGATTTTTTGTGCAAAACATATTTAAATATTCTAATGGCTTGAAAGCAAAAAGTTTAACTCAATGATGGCACATTTCACAAGAGGATGCTTTCGCGCTTGCATCAAGCACTCGTCGTGGAGTGTCCCGTGGAGGGACGGAAAAACTGACCATCCGTATAGTTCGAGTACTACGGACGGTTAGATTTTCTCTCCGTCTATAGGACTGTCGTCGGTAGCTTCATAACAGGAAAACCAGCATCATGAAGCTAGCTCGGAAAATATGGGGAAATGTTGCCGCTTTTTGTTCAAATTATGACACCTTTCAATGCGTATTTTTACGGCGTTTTATAGCTGCTTACAGCTTTCATATAAAGTGTGATGCCATTTTTTATATTACGCGTTTTTATTTATTGCATTTTGTAAGTTAAGATTTACACTTATCAGAGACAAGTGCACAGTGTATGTTTGTACTTACCTATATTAGTTGTTCGTAACTTTTGAATTAGGTGACTGTTTTATTGTGTTATAAAGCAAAAGAAGATCAAAAATGGAATAATGTTTTCTTTTATTCCTATGACCGACAACAGTCCAATCTACCCTAAATGTCAAACAGTTGTTACAATACTGTGTAGCGGGATATTCGCGATTCCTTCACCAAAAGAAATACTTGTTCGGATAATCCACATTGTTTTCTATTTCTGATTTTTTGTGCAAAACATATTTGAATATTCTAATGGCTTGAAAGCAAAAATTTAACTTGCAGTAATTTCAAGGGAAACATTGACATGGAGTGAATGTTTTTTTGGCTGTGTGTAATGCGTCATGCCTACGCCGAAATTAAAAAAAAACTCTTTCGTCACCACAATTAGGTACGAAGTAAGTAGGATGCTGTACAAATTGCTAAGCAGCACTATATCACTAAGTCTGGCTAACTAATATTGTCATAGGAACCACTAGTCTAGATTTTAAATGAAATTAAGTACTTCGACAGTTAGAAAAATATATAGTTCGTTCCTTTCAGATCAATAATGGAGGCTACAGTTGTAAAAGATCTTTGTATTCTAAACACAGATTTACTCCTTTTAGTTAAGGTTTAATTTAGTTCTTTTGAGAACATCTTTATTCCTTTTGAAGTATTTGTGAAGGAGTTCGGCCTTAGTAGTACAGTCTGTTGGCAGCATTAGCTGACCCTTAACGTTAAGTGTTATAAGATCAAAGTGGGTCAGCTAATGCTGCCAACAGACTGTACTACCACCAGACCTCAATCAATCTGCCTGGTCTTTTCCCAATTATGTTGGGGTCGGCTTCCAGTCTAACCAGATGCAGCTGAATACCAGTATTTTTCATAGGGCGACTGCCTATCTGTACTCCACAATCCAGTAACTGGGTTATACGATATCCCTTGCTAAGACTGGTAGTCCGACTTCCGAGCTTCTGACGACGTTTCTGACCATCCGTAACGACTACCACCGGACCTATTCCCCACAAAACAGAGTTTGAAGAGTGCCTGTGTAATAACAAGCACATGAGACCTTTTAGCTTTATCTTTGTGATGGAACGCATTTGAGGCCTCTGGTATTGCAGATGTCTATAGGATAGGATAGATCATGGTAACATCAGAAGAGCCGTCGGGTTATTTGCCATCACATAACCCACCACTGCACACATTATGCAGCAAAAAAACCTTGTTACCAGTAAATAACTACAGTCGTAGTAACAAATAAATATAAAATGTAAACAGCTCATCGAATGCGCCATAAAGGTGCCCACACACGGCCTAATGAGCTCCCGCAGATTTATGATCCATAAATAATGTTACTTACGCGTAATGACCATATGCCTGTACATCCAGCCTGCTAGCGCGATAGTTTAGACATGGACCAAAATTGGATTCTTTTATGGTTCTTAGTAAGAGTTTCTGGGTTGATTTGGTCAGCGTTTAGTGTTAAAATTAGACCATTGGTGGAAAGGATATCGTACGCAAACGTTTACCATGGATTAAGTACATGATGTTTTCCTTCACCGATGTCAGTGATGTCGAATAAAAAAATTGTGTAAAATAAGTTGAAACAGAACAGTGTTTTTTAGCATCTTATTATACTCGTCAGATTGGTTAATGATACAGCTCAACCTCAAACCTTCAAGCAATAATTTTGTTTCAGGTCCAAAGTTTACTCAGTCAGACGCACCAACTTGGCTAATTACAATTATACGACTGTAGTATGCGCTCGCGCGGCTGACTAGCCATCTTGTTATTGAGATGTACGGAGTCACGGGCAGTGGAATGTTCATTCGAATTTATCGTTTTTATCCAGCCATTTTACCCGGTTGATGGCAATATGCTCGTCCCCTATTACATGAGACTTGAACGTAACTGGCGAAATGTGGGTGTAGTAATGGGTCCACCTCTGCCTAAGCCTTTGGGGACTACAAGCGTGATGTTATGTGTATAAAAGTATCAGTAAGGTTTTTTGGTCTTCTTGTGATTATTTAGGTGTGGAGTAGTTTTTAGTTTACTCGTATATCATAATGTTCAGGTTGGTAGCTGAAAGTCTATTCTGTAACAAAAATCTTCGGAGATTTCGTGAAGTGAACTTGAAATGGGTCATTCCACCTCATAATAGAGATTGACAGCTCACCTCGACCTGACTTCACCGATTCGAAGTCCACCATGGGAGACTTTTACAGAATAACACAGCTGGTGTTGACCAACTCGCTATTTACCAATTTCCAATTATGCTCTTGATGATTTACAATACCATCTTTTAATTTACTGTTGGGATATAAACATTTTACCAAAATCTTCATTAGATTATGACATCAAGTCTAGACCGTAAGTACCCACAATTTTCGGTCTTGAAAACAAAATTAATTTCATCACAGAGTGTCCATCTCGACCTTTTAATTCAACTGATAATTTACAAGGCACAGTAAATTTTGCACTTGGTTTTTATAATATACTTTTATTACTATCCGCACAGTCGTAAACAGGATTTATTGGCATCTACTAATAATTTAGCTAGGTTTTATTTTCATGTAATTCTTCGTTTTTTGTTGTTTACAAGTTTCGTTGCTGTAAATTGCTGTTCGATTTATTGATTGCATACATACGCCGTGTAGGTCGGGTGGTCCTTTGATACATAAACCCCAATAACTGTTTGCTTAATGATACTAAGTTTGACTTCTTACACTCCGTTTACTCTGTGCATTCTGATCAGCCTTTTACAAAACTACTATGTCACATTTGCATCACATGCATTTGTTTTGTAATTATCTTAGCTTTTAAATATAAGAAAATTTTGGAAGCCTCCCCTTAATAAACTTTCCAAAACGCCCCCATTTATGTCATGCGACGTTTTGTTGTTTAAGATATAAACTTTTGTTTTAAATTAAGAAAAGGCATTGATTAACTTAGTATGGACTAGCGGCGTCATGTTATTTTTCAGTGGCCACAAATAATTATTATGTTACTTTGTTGTGCTGTGTTAAGTACACATAATATATTCAATTACTTTTATCCTAAGTTATATCGAAATTGAGATATTAGCATTTGAAGATTTTAAAAATGTCGTCAATATAAAAACTTTAATTACTGTCCTGCGTACAGAAATCTTAGATATGTTTTTGAAGGTTGTTTTTAGAGATTGACTTTACTGTTTCACGACCATGTGTCAATGTAACGTTACTTTTGGGTCTTGGGAAATAATAAAGACACATTACCTCGTTGTAGAGCAAGAAGTCATTAAGTGCAAAAAAGTAGTTTCGGATAATAGTGTTTTAGAGACTTTTTGTTTTTTAATTCGAAATAACACTTATAGTTACAAAAAAAAAACTACTATAGCATGACGCGCCCCTCCATATTACTATTTCAATGTGTGTATAGCCATATCCATATGAAAGAGTTTCTATGTAGTTGTAGTCTTCAGTAGCAGGCCGGCAGATTTGTTGGTCAACTAATCATAACTACCAAGACCGCACAAGACAACGCACGTGTCATTTTCATAGAGTATGTCAGTGCAGCGCCATACTAATAATAATGAGTAATTAATGACGCCGCTAGTCGAGCAACAAATCGCTGATTTGTTTTTTTTTCGAGAGCCGTCTCAGTACGCACACATTGTGAGTTTGTTTGTACGCACACGTTGATACTTTCACAAATACTTTCAAACGTTTTGAATTGGTGGAGGGGCGCGCCATGTTATAGTAGTTTATCTTTAGGTTGCGGTAAGTAGGTAGTTACTAAAAAAAACCTCAGAACCTTAAAAGGTATAATAACTTCTTCGTGTTTAATGAGCTATCAAAACCAAATATCTCCGTTCCGATAAGGTTTAGAGAAATGTGTCCATATTAGCTTTTGATCGCATTATTCTGATCTTTCAAAATATCTAAGTTTCATTAGTGGCCATCCAACTTCAAAATGACGCCGTTTTCCTACGCCTATTATTAAAACAACGTACAAGCAAAAAATATATTGTAGAACATACTTAAGGGTACTTTGGAAAGTCTATAAAGAGATGCTTTTAATTTTTTTTTCGGACGCTGCTATCTAAGCCGCCCTGATAGCACATGTCACAAGAGGATGCTTTCGCGCTTGCAACAAGCACTCGTCGTGGAGTGTCCCGTGGAGGGACCGACAAACTGACCATTCGTATAGTTCGAGTACTACGAACGGTCAGCTTGTCAATCCGTCTATAGGACCGTCGTCGGTAGCTTCACAGCAGGAGAACCAGCATCATGAAGCTAGCTCGGAAAATACGGGAAAATGGGGCCGCTTTTTGTTTCCGTTCTTTTTAGAAATTATAACACCTTGAATGCTTATTTTCTCACGGCAGCTTTTATATAAAGTGTGAAGCCAATTGTAAATATTGCCGAAGTTGCAAGCAATTATTGTTATTTTGAATCTAATGTCCAGTTCCTAATTCCAATTGGGTTTAGTCTGTCAAAACCAACCAGCCGATGTAAAAATTTCACACAATTTTCGAAGTAATTGTAATGATTTTGCATATATAACACATTTGGCATATTTAATTAACGTAATTGATAGAATTATTGAGAAGTTGTTGGGATTTAATTATTAAGAGAAGGTTCTGGCACAACTTATCTCAATTATGAATCGTTTTAACTGTTATGGAATTGGACATCACATTTATTTCACGATATTTTGATAGATTGTAAATATGGAAAATATTAACCATTTCAATCATTACCAAGCCATTTCAGTTTTGACATTTTAATTTAGAAGTCAATTAATTTATCCTGAAATAGAGACTGTTATTTTAGATCTGTCAAATCAATCATATGTCGTCAAATTGGCATAATTATTGAATAGCTAAATAAGTACAAAGTTGTCTGTGAATTCTACGCATTCCTAACTCTTTATTCATACATTTTGCCGGCTCTAGAGATAGTAAACTTTTATAAACAAGACGCGGAAACTAAGCATTTCAAATGGACACTAGAGACAAAATAAAGCGTCACAAGCATTATTCCAGGCATTTTTCTAAGTCAATTAAATACGACCCAAGATGGCGGCGAGTCAACTGTTGATTTTTTGGCGACTGAGGTGCAGACACCAGTTGTTGGCAGACGAATTTATTAATAAGGAGTTGGGGTTAGAGTTGCATTATTAAAATGCGTAATTGCATTATTAAAATGTCTTGTGATGAAGATTAAATTAATCAACTTTGACAGTGGCTTGTTTGATTTCTTTTGAAGACTGCTGCCAAAATGGTCCGAAAATCTGTTATTGTTATAGCAAAAAAAAAACAAATTTTTATATTACGTGTTTTTATTTATTGCATTTTGTAAGTTAAGATATAATACACTTATCAGAGACAAGTGCACAGTGTATGTATGTACCTACATTAGTTGTTTGTAACTTTTTATTCAGGTGATTGTTTTATTGTGTTATAAAACAAAAGAAGATCAAAAATGTTATGTTACGATAAAAATCTTATTTTACGAGTTAATTGAAAATTAATTTGGCTAAAATAAAGTATTTCTTTAGAGAAGTTATGTTTTCAAAATATTTATGTTAATGGTGTCTTAATTATAACCAATTCTTGGATTTTATATGAAACATAACACAATCAAATAAATAATTATACTAGTCTTAGTCTTTTATGTCCTTTGAGGCGGTTTTAAGAGCTTCATGAAATAAGCATAAATTATGTCAACTATTCCGTATTAATAAACTGCAATCACAACACAAATAAAATTTGAATTCACAGCTTCAACACTCGTATCCAATTAAAAGTAATTATCTAACGAATTACTATGTAAGTCTGTTTATAGCAGGTCTTCGAACTCTCGATCAATAGCTTTACGATTGATGTCCAAGTGCGACCGTCTGACTCACACTTGTTTTGACGAACGTTTCCTTTATTCTAATGATTTTGTTTTGAATCGTCACGTTATATTGTAATGTCTTGTTTTGCAGTGGATTGTGTTACCTAGGAATTGAAATATGGGTTTTGTCTGTGAAATTTGTGTAGTAAATATTGTTGTACGGTTTACCGTTTCGTGTTATTCAATTGTTTTTTTTTTACGTTGTTTTCGTGGGCACCTGCCTACTTTACTGTTGATGTTGTTAAAACGCCATATTCATTATGACTACTTAGTGATTTCTGTGACGGATTTTCTTGTGAGCTTTGTTACTTGAAGTCAGTCATAAATTCAATTTAAACTACTGCTTAAATTCTACTACTATTATAAACGCGAGGATAGAATGGATGTCTGTTTGTAACTCTTTCACACATAAACGGCTGAACGGAATTAGCTAAAATTTGGCACACACAATAGATATTGATCTAGCTGTCGCATACGATAATTATATGGTGGGATAATTAAGGATTCTTGTTTAAATTTACGCAGACGAAGTAACGGGTAGGACTTAGTAGATAAATATTAGAATTTAGATCTTATAATACTATTATTTCAAATTTCAATTTAACATTAAATCTTTTAAAAGTGGTTATACTGCAAAAGTTGCCAGATCACTTAATACTATAACATAACCTACCATGCTCTTTTTTTACTACTCGTGTGACATTTTTGACCGCAGACCGTGCGCACATGCGCGTAATTGCACCGACACATTAACTTTGAGCCTTTGAAGTTAATTGGATCCAAAGCTAAGTCGCCATTTTAATGAACCTGCTATTTATACTCTGTGCTTTCGGACGTTTAAACTCTATGTGCGCGCTTACGTGATTATTTTTAGATTCTTGGTACACTGAGGGCAGACTTGTCGGTGCCATCGACACTTTAATCCTGTGAATAAATGAATATAAATATCGTTATTTTCATAGGCATGGATTTGGTTTCTAGAATGGACAATACAATACGCACCACATAAGATGAGACCACACCACACAAACTTTATTATTTCGTAATAAATATTTTAATATTGTTAAGAATTTTAATCTTAATGTCATCGAAAAATCTCTGAATAGATACACAAATTATGGATAACTATTTCGCGCAATTTACCCATAACTGACGCTTGTCAAGTTTCATCTTTCTGCCATATTATTGTCTTCCACATAGGCAAAGTCGTAGGTAGAAACTAGTATTAAAATAAAAATGCAACATTTCATGTAGGTAGGTAAGTAAACACAGCCTGTATATAGAACATAATTTTTTACTACTGTAAGTTAACACAAGTAAACAATAAAATAAGACATGTAATTCATTTTATAACAGCTTCGTTAATAATTTTATCTGTGTGTGCGTGGGCGCAGTCTCTGGCGAGACATGTGTGCTAATATTATCCCTAATGGGGTGGGTAGATGATACTCAGTGTGGGTAGACATATCTTAGGAACAGTGTTCGGAAATGTGCTAATCTAAGTGACAACTATTTTTGCTTCTTACTTTCCGGATATGGTACTTGGTACTTATTATTTTTAGTTATTTTTTGCTCTTTTGGATTTTATGAAATGAAATGAAATGAAATGAAATGAAATGATGATTTATTCAGTAAATTGGTTATAAATAACACTTTTACACGTCACATTTGTTTTTTTTTGTAACTAGATGAGTCCAGTGTTTCCTAGCCGACTGCTCTGAGAAGAAACACCGAAACAAACTCAGAGGTCAAAGTCTCTTTTAAAGTCCATACAATTACTTGTAATGGTCAAATCATATGCGAACCAAGTAGGTTAATGTCCGAGGTGGTCTCTTGAGGAGAGAGGCACACAAATTTGAGTCGGCCTGTCCAGTCAGTGCACGCATTTGTCAGAAATCGTCAAGCTCGACTCAGAACTTAAGGAGCTCAACGACACGACGAACAATACCACAGAAAGGACATTTGGGTAGGCCGCATCGAATACTCAAACTGTCAGACAACCATGAAATCTAATCCCAGAAAAAATGCAACAACCCACATAGTCCACATATTTACAATATAATATATTAAAAAAATATACTTTCCAAAGTATATCCGGATGAGAAGAAAAAAAAAAAGAAAAAATAAAATAGTCTCTAAATGTCATGTTTACGTAAGATGTGTCAAAAGGAAAAATGTAATTTGCAAAGGGCATAATCACAAGGCTTAGCAGAGCGAGCAGTTCAATCCCAAGCTTTTTTATCATCTAAATAATCCGAAATTTTATAGTAGCCCTTTTTGTATAGTTTGGTTTTAATACAACTTTTAAATTTTTTAATCGGTAAGTTTCGAACATCAATGGGAAGTTTATTGTAAAAACATCAATGGGAAGTTTATTATAATAGAACAGCCGCCTACAGAGACTATTCTTAAATAGACATCATTATCTGCTTAGCCTTTCCCCGACTATGTTGGGGTCGGCTTCCAGTCTAACTGGATGCAGCTGATACCAATATTTTACATGGAGCGACTGCCTATCTGACCTCCACAACCCAGTAACTGGGTAATACGATACCCTTTGTGATTCATAACGATAATACCAGTCTATTACTTTCCCACAACTGGGTGATTACTACGCTTGCTCAATTTGTATTGGCGATTTCAGACTCACAGAAATTGTGTATATTGGTAGATTTTTTCTTAAAAGGAATAAGTGGGTACTACGAGTATAATAAGTAGATAATATAGTAGCTACTTGTTGACATGATCAACTGTTACATAAAAAAATATCACTTTCGTCCCATCCGTAAGTTCCACTTCGTAATTAAAAAATAACAAACAAAATTAACCCAGTTTTCCACGATAACATCGGAAACCTGTCTTCACTATACAAAGGTATTCGTGTGTCGGTTTGTGCGTAGACGCCTGCGCCTGCGCCGATCCCGCGGGATCCCGCTACGCAACGGGATTCTGCGTGAACCAGTTCCCGTTTTTTGTCGGTGGAAAGTTTTTCTGAAACAGTAGTGGGCTGGTAATGGCAAGGTCCGTGCCGGTGCGTGTGTACAGTCTGTACGAAACTTTATTATTATGTTAGTGTTCTGTTTTTGAATACTCTTTGATTGTGTTTTGTTTTTTTTCTGTTTTGGTGCACAATGGGGGTTGTAAAAAGGGTTAAGGTAGACCACCCATGGTTCGGGATCTATATAGAGAGCTATACTATCTGACCCGGCCACGCGTTGCTGTTTCCCAATTTGCAATAAAAAAATATTGAGGTCAATAATCGAGATAACCACCATGTTATCTCTTCACCACCTTTGGTTGACTGTTAGAGAACGCCTAAGGCATTAAGTCCGCCTTTGTACTTTTGATGCATAAAGTTTAAATAAATAAATAAAAACTATCCCATCTTTTAAGTTTAACCAAATTATACTCAGTAAGCCTTCCATAAAATTGGTTAAGGAGTTCCGGAGTTTATCCCGGACAAACATCGTGACGTAAGATTTTTATACATATATAAAGATTATATTCTTAGTCATTACGTTAAAGCCTAAAACAACAAGACTTTAGGAGAAAATCAGTCTACCAATATAATAATTATAATTTTGGGAGGAAATCAGTCTATTTATGGGATAATTATAATTTCGGATCTTAATCATGACCTTTGTATCAATTTCTGTGATATAAGGAAAGTTATTCTTAGATTATCTTCCTCTAATTTGCATTAAGTACTTCACACCCACATCAACCAATCAGAGAGCGTCATATAGTTTCTCTATTAGTCATAAAAACCTCTCAATTCTTTCCCACAGTTCATAAAACAATAAACTCGAGTAAGTTTTTTTTTAAATACAGACCGTTAGCTTCATATGTGGTGGTCTGAGTCTAGACCATAGGAACCATAAATATCTTTACCGCCATATCTATACTTTTTAATGCTATAAAGAGGAAAGATTTAATTGTTTGTTTGTGTGCATTGAATAGACTCCAAAACTACTGAACCGATTTGAAACATTGTTTCACTGTTGGTAAGCTACACTATGCCCGGGTGACATAGGCTATATTTAATTATAAAAAAATTAGGGATCCGTAAGAAAAATCACACGAACGAAGTCGCGGGGAGAGTGCTATATATTATATAGAACAATAAATATTATAAAATGAAGACTCCATTCAAGCAACTCTGAAGTTATTTATACTATGTTAAATATTATATTTTATTCATATTGTAATTTGGCAGGTGCGTTGGACGCATAGGACATTTTCAATAAATATAAACAAGATTTAATTCAAGATGTGTGAGTTTTGCGTTACATGAATAATTCAATAGTGCTATTGAATCCAATTGATAGGTGTTGGCCTGTGTTGGCTGTTGGCCGTCTGTGTGCGGCCAATGTTTGTGGCCAACGTCTGGACGTAAAAGTAGAGCATTTGATGAGTGGTTTAGTAATATGGTTTTGCAAAACAACTATCACTGAGTGTCTATTGCGTAAAGTTGTCTTCTTTTTGTCATATAATAATTTACTTTTTTGTATTTTTGAATTGCGAAATTATACAGATACTCAAACGACGTTTTTTTAATTTTATTAAATCTATTGATAACAAAATCAAATGGATTTTGATTTACTTTACGCTTGCAGTATTCAAAAGTGTAATCATTTATTTTAAACTTCATTTACTTACAAGAAAAATTAATTTAATCTATGTAATTTATGCCCCTTCCAAAAGTTAGTTTCATATATGGAGAAGAATAGTCAAGAAACTCCATACTTACTCTTTTGAAATATATTGTAAGGTATTTAATGTAGGTTTGTGTGACTATAGACTATCACCTTAGCTTCCTATATTTCCTATTATTTAAAATAGCCAATAAAGAGAAAACAATAAAGATAAAAAGTTGATACAGTTATCACAAAACAGCCTAATGACATCAAAAGCAATTTAAATGCCCATATTGCCCAACATTGGTTCCAATATATCACAACGATGTTCAAATTAAATAAATTATCGAAGCACAAAAGAAAGTCGCACACAAAACAGGAAACATACTGAATATTATAATATAAATAGTTCTATCACTCGGATCGTAGTTTCGTACTGTTTTTTATTCAAATCAAGTAAATATGTGGCTTTGAAAGCGGCGACAGCCTAGGCATAAGCGGACGCGATTTTGGAAAAGGAAAATTGGTCGGACCTGATATTGTAGAATTGTATTCCTTGGTTACCAGAAACCACAAATGGGGACATTGTATTTATCATTATGAACAACTTTTACTATGGGAGCAATCGTGAATTCGCGAAATAAAATTCAGCTGATCATAATGCTATCGACATTATGCACTAGCTGATGGATAAGAATTTATAAAAGCCGTATTAGGTACAGAATTTATCGGTACCTACCAAAGAAAAATACTATTTTGTCTTGACATTTGTATCATTATTTTGTATCGTGGTTGTCGAAAAATCCCTACAAACAACCCTACCATTTTAATGCTTAGTAAACCATAATAATAATAATAATGTTTATTTGTACACTGTAAATATACAATAAGATAAATGTTGTACATAAAGGCAAACTGCTGCCTCCTAAAGTAGACCACTATCTTTTATTATTTATTTATTTAAACTTTATGCATCAAAAGTACAAAGGCGGATTTAATGCCTTAGGCATTCTCTAACAGTCAACCAAAGGTGGTGAAGAGATAACATGGTAGATGGTGGTGGTGGTGGTGGTGGTGGTTACTACCTTTGAAAGAGGTAACTAGATTTAGTAATTTTTTTTTGAATGGCCTTTTAATGGTCAAATTGAAATAAATTAATTTGGCTCTAACCTTTCGAATGACCAGCATCTTTTTCTTTAGGTGGTAAAAATCAGCAAATGAGTCCTTCCGCCCTGGGTGGGGCAGGAACTATTTAGACTTTTACTGACTAAAAAACCACCCTGTTCCTTCTGTTGCCCTTGACGTTCCGGGGCCACGGAATCCTGTTAAGACGTCCCTCAACCCCGGAAGACATCATATAAGGTCGCATATGTCTACCGCTGTTCTAAAGGCCCCACAGTAAACCTATCGCGACCATCACACTTATTGGTTTCACCGTTACATAGAATTGTAATTTATGAATTTTGGAAATCAATACCAGTAATGGTCGTCATGTAAATTTCTTCAGTGACATTTATATTGTCTGTATGTAACGTATATAAGAGGATTAACCTCGCTAGTGCGCAAACAGTTATGCAAGATTATGTTCGTAGGTAACTGTTAGATCTATTGGTTATTTAATCTTTAAGGTTTTTATAGGTTTTGGAAATGAGGTTGATTGTGAGCCCAATGAGGATATTAAAATAAATTATCGCGGATATGTTTTCAATTAGGTATGTTCGCGCCAGGGTTTCGTAAGCGTAGGCTTAGAAAAATGTGGTGTTAGGTAAAACACTTATGTGTAAGTAGCTTCTACTCGCGATTTAGTTCGCGTCAAAGTTAACTTCGAGAAAAGTATGGTACGGCCGTGCCGCTTTTATTTGCTCGACTTGGCGGGGGCACTACCGTGCCCCCCGACGTATTATCCCGCGGAAACCGTACAGAAAAAGCCTATGTACAATTTCAGACTATAATCTATCTCTGTGCCAAAAGAGATGGCCAAGAATTGCATGGGCCTGCAGCCCAGAATTAAATGCGCTTGTACAGATATAAAATGGATGTCATTCAATAGTACAGGTCTTTTATTACATAAATCAAAAGATGTACACGTCCCAGCAGTCGTGGACCAAAGTTATGAACGTTTCAAAAGTCGATTTCGTCACTACGATTGAGGTAGTTTCATGAATATTAATTTATCATCCAGATCCGTTCAGCCGTTTTTGCGTAATTGAGTAACAAACATTCATCCAACTTTCGTATTTACATTAGTAGTTACATTTATTACTAACATTTTCCGTGCCTCGGAAAGCACGTTAAGCCGTTGGTCCCGGCTGTCATACGTGGATCTTTGACAGTCGTTACGAGTCGTCAGAAGCCTGAAAGTCTGACAACCAGTCTGACCAAGAGGTATCGTATTACCCAGTTACTGGGTTGTGGAGGTCAGATAGGCAGTCGCTCTATGTAAAATACTGGTACTCAGCTGAATGCGGTTAGACTGGAAGCCGACCCCAACATAGTTGGGAAAAGGCTAGGTAGATGATGATTTATTACTAACATTTTGATAAAAGTTCCAGAAGATTTTCCTATAAAATTAAACAGTTAAAATAAATTAAGTACAATATAGTACCGTTATTTACCAAATAATAATAATAAATTAAATCAAATCTCGCCTCTTATCCAAGATTACACTGGCTTAATTCAACCGCAATAACTGAACGTAAGCTTCAATATAGCTAATTGCGAAACACCATTACTATAAGTTTTTTTTATAGATATCTATGTATTTACGACGGCAGTACGTGGCTAATCTCATGTGAAAGGCATTACACCATCTATTGCCTCGCTATGTCGGTTTATGTGCGTGTTATATGGCTGTGTTAAAAATTTTATTGTCTATGTAGGTGTGATTGGTTACCTCTTGTATAAGTAAGGCTTGTACCTACGCTAAAAGGCCTGGAGGTCTTGTTATATTGGTTCTTACTGTGCTTTTGAAGTATAGCTAATTTACCTTGAGCTTCTGTTTGAATCTAGTTGTTAGGAGATGTCGTTTGTCTTTATTAGTGAGTATATTTTTGAGTCACGTATTAATAAAATAGAGCTGCAGTTATTCTGCAAGAAAAAATGGGCATTTATTCCAATTTATCGCTCCGCCATTTCAGTTTGCAATTCCTCTTGGCTAAAGTCATAAGCAAACTAGGTTTAGTTGCTTAGGAATAGTATTAGTTGCTGGCTGGCAACAGCGTCTGGACGGGATTAGATATTAAGTTTAATTACAATATCGTAGAATCGTGCTACTCTTAAAAAATTGATGAAAAAGGATCATTGTCGACCATGCCTATAAATTCACGTAAACAATACCAATCGTCATCCTAATCTTTATTCTTTCGATTCGCCATATTTTCTCGTTTATTTATACGAAACAACATACTCACATTTTCAGCACCTGTCTTTCCAAAAAGCGCTATCAAATAAAATGATTTTAAAAACAAACAAGCGTAGCATCTGCTCCCGACACGTGCTTGCGCGGCGAAGGCTGCGCAGGAAGTGGGTCAGCGTGCCCTTGACTCTGTGCGGGCGCATGCGCGAGAAACAAAAAGAGCGCAGACCGGCTGCGCCCGCGCCGCCCTGCGTGGCCTTGGCAATGGGCGTTGTGGAACAATTGCGAATTTTTTGATGGGTTGCCAGATTAGCTGGGTTCTGGTGGAGTGTGGATATTTTTTAAGATTGTTCGGTGTTTTGGACATACCCTTGTTGGATTTGTGAGGAAACGATATTATGACTTAAAGTTATGAAGAAGAACGTAGTTGATTGGAGTCTGTAGGGTGAGTATTGTGGCAACCAGCCAATTACGTGGGCTAGGACCAGTGCTTAAAGGAATAATCAGGCGGGTCCTTAATTTGTTTTATTTAATGCCTTCAAATGTCAAGAACAGTGGTCATATTCAGATTTATACCGAAATGTGAAAAAGCATTCAAAAAGATCCTTAAGAAGTTTCTACTTTATCTTAATCAGCCACCGCACGGTTCCCTAAAATAAATTATTCAAAATGCAATGTTACCACGATAGTCCTGGCAACACCGTCTCGCCGGGGGTCACCTTCCGGCGCGTCGCGGGCGCACGCGATAATTGTTATTATTAACGATCAAAGAGTCGCCGGCGGCAGGTGGATTCAACCAACTCTTGCTTTTGCGCATCTTTGATTTTCGCCTATAGATACCTATTGACAGTTGGTATGCATTTGTGAAAGTTGTTTCAAGTTGGAATAAAGGGTTAGAAATGAAAAGTTGAAGTGAGGATTTTTTATGTACCTACCTATTCATTTTAGCCAAAAGCTTTTACTTGTATTACATTCATAGACTTGTGTATATTTTATTGTATTATATCACTAGCTGACCCGCCGCGACTTCGTTCGCGTGGTATCCTACACTACCAATACTCCTACCCTAACCCTGCCTTACCCTACCCCCTACCCTACCCTACCCCTACACTACACTACCCCTACCCTACACCTACCCTACCCCTACCCTACCCTACCCCTACCCTACCCTACCCCTACCCTACCCTACCCCTACCCTACCCCTACCCTACCCTACCCTACCCCTACCCTACCCCTACCCCTACCCCTACCCTACCCCTACCCTACCCCTACCCCTACCCTACCCCTACCCTACCCCTACCCTACCCCTACCCTACCCCTACCCTACCCCTACCCTACCCCTACCCTACCCCTACCCTACCCCTACCCTACCCCTACCCCTACCCTACCCCTACCCTACCCCTACCCTACCCCTACCCTACCCCTACCCTACCCCTACCCTACCCCTACCCTACCCCTACCCTACCCCTACCCCTACCCCTACCCTACACTACCATACCCTACCCCATATTTTCTCACCTTCAAACCTTCCCTAGACCTCCACGAACATTTCAAAACTAAAATCAGCTAAATCGGCCCAGCCGTTCTCGAGTTTTAGCGAGTTTACACCTTGGGTCCGAAAAACCCAAATATCTTACGGACCCCTATTTTTTCTAAAATAAAATATAGCCTATGTCACTCGCAGATAATGTAGCTTTCTAATGGTGAAAGAATTTTTAAAATCGGTCCAGTAGTTTTTGAGTTTATCCATTACAAACAAAAAAACAAACAAAAATACAAAGTTTTCCTCTTTATAATATTAAGTATAGATATAGTTTTTTTTTATTAGGTGTTGCGTTCAGATATGCGACATAGAGACAGTATTTTACCTTTATTTTAGCTTGGTCCTAGGGTCCAATTTATACTTGGTTTTTAAAGAATATTTAGTAAATAATTGCTTAAGTAGGTAATAATGCTCGCATTTTATCTATACTAATATTATAAAGAGGAAAACTTTGTATTTTTGTTTTTTTGTTTGTTTGTAATGGATAAACTCAAAAACTACTGGACCGATTTTGAAAATTCTTTCACCATTAGAAAGCTACATTATCTGCGAGTGACATAGGCTATATTTTATTTTAGAAAAAATAGGGGTCCGTAAGATATTTGGGTTTTTCGGACCCAAGGTGTAAACTCGCTAAAACTCGAGAACGGCTGGGCCGATTTAGCTGATTTTGATTTTGAAATGTTCGTGGAGGTCTAGGGAAGGTTTGAAGGTGAGCAAATATGGGGTAGGGGTAGGGTTGGGGTAGGGTAGGGGCATGATACCACGCGAACGAAGTCCCTAAAACAGCTCTTTTAATATGAAGTCGGGAAGTCGGTCTCAAGGGTAGGGGTAGGGGTAGGGTAGGGGTAGGGTACGGGTAGGGTAGGGGTAGGGTAGGGGTAGGGTAGGGGTAGTGTAGGGGTAGGGTAGGGTTAGGGTTAGGGTAGGGGTAGGGTAGGGGTAGGGTAGGGGTAGGGTACGGGTAGGGTAGGGTTAGTGTGGGGGTAGGGTAGGGGTAGGATAGGGGTAGGGTAGGGTAGGGGTGGGGTAGGTTAGGGGTAGGGTAGTGTAGGGTAGGGGTAGGGTAGGGCTAGGGTAGGGGTAGGGTAGGGGTAGTGTAGGGGTAGGGTAGGGGTAGGGTAGGGGTAGGGTAGGGGTAGGGTAGGGGTAGGGTAGGGGTAGGGTAGGGGTAGGGTAGGGGTAGGGTAGGGGTAGGGTAGGGGTAGGGTAGGGGTAGGGTAGGGGTAGGGTAGGGGTAGGGTAGGGGTAGGGTAGGGGTAGTGTAGGGGTAGGGTAGGGGTAGTGTAGGGGTAGGGTAGGGGGTAGGGTAATGCAGGGTTAGGGTAGGAGTACTGGTAGTGTAGGATACCACGCGAACGAAGTCGCGGCGGGTCAGCTAGTATAATATAAAGTTGAGAATCCTTGTAGAAAACATAATTAAGAAGGTACCTAATTTTAAAAACTAGTGAAGAGGAAAATACGTTTGGTAAATTGTACGATTTATGAAAAGAGTAAAAACATCCTAATTTTGATTGTGACCGTGAAGTTTTTGGTTAATATTGAGTATTTTGTTATTTTCCTGTACTGAGCAAGTTTAGGTTTTAAAGAAATAACTACCAGGATAACCTTTATTAGTAGATATCATCAGGTGATTAGTGCAAATGACTAATTGTACCGACAAACAGCATAGTTTTTTTTTTTTGTTTTACGTTCCAAAAAGTTACAAAAGTAGCACGACTTCCAGCTGAGTACCTCTACCTAGCTATGATCAAAGAAGAATGTGGACAACTTTTATATTTAAACTTTACAGTAGATAGGTGCCTTCTGTAACTTTCTGGTCCTAAGGTACTGAGTTCAACAAAGTCCAAACAAACATAAAAATAATACGCAAAAAAATTATAAAAACGAAGAAACAAAACACAATCGGTAACTTATCTGTCCCTAAACGGAACCACACATTCCCACACACACTTAGCCATAACCAATAAAAGTAATACATGTACCAACACTTATAAGCTCATACGGTGACGTCATCCCTTCAAAATATCCATTTGCGCGCGCATTTGATACTTCAAAGCGTACGAGCATTTCGAAAAAAGAACACAAATGCTTTTAATAAGTTAATCTTGAAGCTCTAATGAAACGTCACGCTGCGACAGAGATGAAGTTCTGTACTTGCATTACAAATTTACCAAACACTTTGTAGAGATCTTAATCACATTCAAATAAGGGTGATATTTGTGTAGTGTTGAGCGCGTTTAATTTGGTATAAGTGTGAAGGAAATAAACAATACGAGTGGAAAGATGGCGCGATAAGAGGTACCTGAGTGGTCGTAGGGTTGTGTAGTGTGCGTTTCTTTGTGGAAAATGGTTTGGTAATGGATTTTTGTACCTTCTGGTGTTATGGATGATTCGTTAGAAGGGGAGTATGATTGTAATCAGCGAGCCGTTTTCGATCCCAAACTGATTTTATATTTTAACTGGAGATGGTTTGCGTTTTGTGTCACGTTTTTGTATTTGATCATGTCGATCAATCTTCGGTATTTTATTTTAGTTTTGATGGTATAATATGACGATTTTGTACCCAGGCACACGGCTATGCGTCTTGCTACATAAATGTGGTCCTTATTCCTCAATCTTCTGTCTCATTTCTGGCTTTTCTTTTTAAACTCTCAACCAAAATTGGTCAGGTTTTTTATTTTAAAAAATACAGCATAGTTGACTTAGTTATATCTCTTTATTGTTTTTGTAATAAGTATCACTATTAGTTCCTCAAACTTAAAAGGATAAAAAGACCAGATTATTTTCAAAGTCAAAGTCATTTATTTGAATTAGTTAATTAAAAGGCACTTTTGTACGTCATTTACAAGAAAAAGAATTGAACCTAATTGCCCGTTTGGTTCATTTATTTATTCATTATTTATAAATTCCACAGCTCATAAACACCCTAATATAAATAAACTAACCTCATTAATCACTCTTTATGGCAGTGCCCATTGTAACGCATGCAAAACATTGTACTTTCGGGTGCATGCAAAAGTATATAATTTTTAAAACACTTATATAATATTTAAAACTGGTAAAAAAAAACGTGTCCAAAAAGTTGGAACTTTTACCTTCAATATCAGAAGGTACCTAGGTATGGTCTAGTACAAAAAAACAGCACAAATGGTGGGAAGAATATTATTATGTAACTTTCGACAACGTTAAACAATTTTTTAAACCCATCATAATATTTAAATGCATCTTATTATCCCCAGCCCTATACATCCGCGAATTTGAAGTGTGTTGAACGCAGCGAAATTGATATTATATTAAGATTCCACGCATGCGCCGCCGTTACCCGACGCCCGCGTCTCTTGCAGTATATTATGTTTGCTTACTCTTCTGCATTTATTTGGATTTAGTAATAAGATTAGATTTAAAATATATGTTTAGGAATAGTGTCTAGGAATGTAGATCTGAGAATGAGAGAGAGAGAGAGAGAGAAAGAGAGCATAATTTTAGAAAATATGTAAAATGGAAGGCAAAGCAAAAATTGCTTATTTCTTTCTGCAATTATACTTATAGGTGAAGAAGATTTTTAATGGCAGTAGAGAGGTACTGTTTTGAAGTTCCGAAGGGAAGCCTTCAGGATTCGAGTTATACATTCCTTGCCAGTGCATTGCATTCTTTTACACGGTTCTTTCTTTAATAGACTGCAGCTACATTGGTATGATTAAGTCTAGGTATGATAAAATCACTGGCAACGAGGCAAGGCATTATTTTAAAATCCTCCTAACTATTTAGTCAAACAAGCTGGCCGATTAGAAACGTAACTAAAGTGAGAATTTACACAAACCTTGGACTGTAAACAATACTAACACAACGTGCCTTTCATAATATATCGCCAAAATATTTACATCTTAGGACCAACGCAGATTCCATTTTTTTCTACCCACACCTACCTACCTAATAAAACCACATAACACGTCGCGACCTCAGTAAACTCCGGAGTAGGTACACCTAACTAAACATCTCAGAATCAGGACCATTGGCCCGATCTTCTCACGTTTACCTTACCCTTCATAAATTATCGTATGCCGCGATAAGTTAACAATACGACAATGCGTTGCGAAGTGGAATCCACCTGACGGTTCCCTCGGTCCCCGCTCCCCCGCGCTCGGGTTGCACCCCCGGCCACCCCCGAGACGGACACAAAAAAATAATATCATATCTCGTTACTGGATCTACCTTTTGTTGGGGTTTAGAGAATGTAGAATGTGTTGGATGCGGTAACGTTTACGCAAAAGATTTTCCGATGTGGTAATTTTAGGTAAATTAAGTATAGGCTCTAAATATGAGTCTTGAAAATATTGTTTGCTGATCACTAGATTCAAAATCAGATTTGAAAGCGCAGTGAGTAAATTTTTTTCCTTATGTTATTAAGAACAGATTTCTTAATAAAATACCTATATATTACGATCTAGCCTAAAATACTATTAGGTAATTTAACTCTAACTTAATATGCTACGTTATACATTATTTGCAGTGACTAAATAGCTAGTAAAAAGCTAGTAGTAGCTTCAAAGCTCAATTTGTCTTATCTGTACTGAATTCTGCAAATACAAGGCGTTTGAGTTCTTCTCTTCCAATAATTTCCGACTGAGACACCGATACCTTATCCACATTTTTTATATCCCTTGTTCCACACAACAATAACATACCTGTATGCACTTTCGTTTTTATAAAACCCTCTGTATCCACTTTAAATTGGACATCACGGACCTTTTTTTTCAGCTCATATTCCATTTATCTCTAAAGTCATGATTCGATGCATTGTCCTCGGCGTAAATACGGTTAAAAAAAACTTATGGATGATACTCGTAGTGAGTTAGTGACGTAAAAAACGTTCGAAATTAAAAATAGAATCAGTTTTGATTTGTGACGTGCAGTTGTATTGTTTTTTTTAGGTGCGACCGTTTTGCGTAGATTTTTTGAATTTCGAATTGTGTCGTTGAATTTTAGAATATTTTGTTTTTTTTTAAAGGCGTCTTTTCGCGATTTATTAAATTCACCATGAAGAATAAATATTTTGAAATGAAATCTACTTTTGAAGTTATTTGACAAGTTTTGTAAAATCATTACTGATAAAACTAATTGACTCCACTTAAAACCTTATGTAAATTAATTTGCATTAATACAAATGACACGCCTAAAGTACATTGGGTAGCCAATTTGATATGTCACATTCCTTTAAAAATCTATATATAAACCTTTTTACCTTATTAAATTAGTATCACTTATTTATAAAACGACCCATACCGGGTTTTGTACCTGCATAGCATCCCAATTTACTTCCGTTGCAGCAAATACCTCGTAACTTTTTAAATGAGTATAGGCATACTTTAGTACCTCTTTTGGATGCCTACGTATTTAAAAAACATTGTTGCACCATAAATCTTTCTAATACCTTAGGCCTTATTTAGACGATGCGAGAAATATCGTGCGATTTGCGGTACATTGCGGGACTGCGCGGCTGTCGTGTTATAAGTGACCGATCATCGACGTTAATGTACTACAACTTCACGATATGTCTCGCACCGTCTAAATAAGCTTTTAATCATAAATTAACAAAACCGCAAAATACAATCTTTGAGCACTTATACGCCGCTTACTCATCAGGAGTTAATTTTCCTTTAAATTATCCGATCTCCATCATTGCAGCCTCATTCCAACTAAGTGACAGTTCAAAGCATGTTTTTTTATTCGATCGTTCAACAGCTCTTGTTAAATTGTAAGTACATACATGCAATGCAATGGAATGACTAAGTAAAGTCTAGATAATGAAAGTCTAGACTTCATAGAGGCCTTTGACCTCAGTGGTTTGGCTCGGCGTCGCTTCTCGGAATTAGTGGGACAGCAAAACTCTGGTATCTTCTAAAATATTGGCTTAGGTTAACTTGTATATAAACCAAACTACGTCCAAATTGTATCTATTTTTCAAAGTAATTGTAATGATTTTGTAAATTTAAGGCTGATTAGTTTTAAATCTATTCTAAATATAAGTTTTGAATGTACATCATCATCATATCAGCCGAAAGACGTCTACTGCTGAATATAGGCCTTCCCTAAAGATAGCTACAATGACCGATCCTGCGCTGCCCACATCCAGCGGTTTTTCGCGACCTTTACTAGGTCGTCAGTCCTCCTCGTGGGGGGGGGGGGGGCTTGTTGTTTGTATGTACAGTAAGCGGTCATAAGTGCAGTAGCATGCTAAGGTTTGAATTGCTGTGAACACGCGGCACAGACCGTACCTACATCTGTGTGTAGTGATTATGTATTAACACAGTACCTATAAACATCTCAGAATTCGCATACGGCGACGAAAGGTCGTAAGTTAAAAAATGACAATCTGAAGCTTTGTGTGATTGCTATTCCACTTATGACCGCTACTGTACATTGAATTGTAATTACTGGATAATAATGTAACATATTTGTCGTTTTGAGTTTAATTATTGAGCAATTAAAGGGCCGACCTTTGAACCTTCCTTTTTTTCGTATTAATAGAACCAAATTTAATTATGAAATAAAACAAATCATATCTAAAAACAACCATAGCTTAACTAATAAATCCATTTAAAAACATAAACAGTTACAGCACTCTTGTAAACTACAAATCAAATTAAAAAACCACATCATTGTATCCGCTATAAAACAATCGATTTCCCAACTACTTACCACAAAACAACTTAACTCTAATTCGATGTGGGAAAAACGGAAAGTTCCAAACATTTTTATAATAAGCACAAACATACAATAATCTTAAGAACCTCCAGTACCGGTTTACGTTAAAAAAATGTCGTGGAATGTCGCGGTCTGCAATGGGTGTACAGTTAGAAAAAGTACATAAATGTCTCCTAAAAAGTGTTGCCATATACCTCACCTACGGACGGACGCTATATGTTTATGCATGTGTGCTTAAGTGAATGTTACGATAATGGGGACAAAATGCTTATCGTAAAGATGGTGATGTTGATACACTGGTAGCGGGTTTGGTTGAAGATTCTGATTTGTTGTCGTGTGTACATATTTCACATAACATAACGCTGGTAATCTCCGAAGGATTAGGCAGTGGTGTACCCATTAGCACACCCACATTTCGCCAGTTATGTTTAAGTCCCATGTAAAAGGGGGGCCTATTGCCAACAACACAAATCTAGACTCTGAAGCTGCTATTGAGAAATTCCTGATGTAAAGACTTAATAACACTTTGTATTTTCTTCATCTTTGCATGCCGTCGAAGGACATTGCTGGACTTTGCATGTCATATCACAATTTCAGTTTCTTTGTAAAAGGCCTAGCCTTTCAGCAAAGGTATGTTTGTAGCTTAATCTTGACGATTATCAAACATTAGCTTTTGCTCGCAAGTTTGTCCACTAGGATTTTTTTTTTACGAATCCCATTTAAAAAAAAAAAAACTTATAGCCTTTGTTATAAGAAATCGGTTAGGGAGTTTTTCAGTTTATCCCGAAACTATTACTTTAGACGTAAAATGATTTGATTTGATAATTTTCCATGCCATAATGAACCTCACATAACCGGGGAGAGATCAAGCGCAAGATGAACGGCTTTATGTCCTTACATGGGTGTCCACCACCAACTTCCAATCTCCGGACTGTTACTGAGAAATTCCTCATGGAAAATCCAAAGTCAAAGCCAACCTTAAGACCAACGGGGTAATCAATTTCCGATACGTCATACCCTATACCTATGAAATTACTTCTGTTGAAAGACTTAATGACGTCACATGGTGAGTCACAATTAAATGAAACTGTACACCGGTGTTCATTTGGGAATACTTGACTCGACCCTTTAATTGTGTTTTATTTCTTTATTGCAAATATTATGAACTTGATTCTGGGTAATCCCAGAATCAAGTTCATAGGGGGTAGGTCCCTACTTGTACTTACAAGTAGGGATAGGGTATCAAGTTATTATCGTGTTTAATTTATAAAGGAAGGAAGAACTTTGCTAAACTTTAAAACCAATGATCCATAATCAATTAATAAGGGTGTTATTACATCTGGCAATATAGGTACTAAGACATCAGCTCGATAAATAGTTAAAACGTTAGTCTGCTGTATTATACCCTTTAATCAAGCTGATGATTAAGGGCACTTTAATCATCCCCGCCACTCATGCATGAGGCTGTGGGTTCGCAACTTGGCACGGGCCAATGTAACATTTTCTATTCTAAGTTTATCTTGGACATCACTGACAGCGGTAAAGGAAAACACCGTGACGAAACCTGGACTTCTAAATAATATAAGTCTGAAATCACCAATCCGCCTCGAGCAGGCGTGGTGATCAATGCTCGTGCCTTCCCTGTATGGGAAAAGGCCTTTGACCTGCAGTGAGACAATATGCTGGTATTATTAATCTAACTGGAATTATATAAAAGATATGTATCAATGTTGAAAGAGTCAACAAGTTTGCAATAAAACACATGAAGTTTCGCGATGAATCTTTTAAAATTGTACCTAAACTAATATGGCATTAAACTCTAATAATGTCGTGGGTTTAAGAAACAGACAACAGTGGAACAAGTTTTGTTCAAATTCTAGCAATACTTGAACATTGAGACACAAATAAAATAACATTAAAATGGTCATCGGTCTCATAATAAGTTTTGTAGAGATTTTTATTTACATATTATGTTAATTGTGGCGACTGGTTGTGTGTTACTTCAGCTATTTATAAAGCAAGATGGAAGTACTTACATATATTCGATAGTTTTAATTATAATTGTCTCTATGAAGAAGTAGTTGCTAAGCTTGTTGTACTTATTATAAGTACCCGTCCGCAGAAGAAGGGTATAATTTCAGCAGAATATATATATGTATGTATTCAGATATTCCCTGATATCTTCTAAACTTCTAGTAGTTTTGATAAACCATTTACAGTAAATATGTGCTGCAAACCAACCCTTTCTTGTTGACAGCAATATTATTAAGATCTTCAACTAGTGGGGCTTAAATTCAAGTTTCTAGTACTAAGTTTCTTGCGTTTGATCCTTCTAGGTCTAGTCCAGCCTGCTCATTTCAGAAAAGCTGCTCTGAAAACATTACTGCTTTTACAAGTATCGGCAAAAAGTACCGTGCGTGAAGCTCACACCGAGCATTAAGCCATGCCACTTGCCTGATGCTTTCAATATGCCACGAGCATTTTAATCCGAAAAAAGAAGACCTAGTACCTACTTATTTTAAATAAATCGCAGCCAAGCCCCACCTAGATGTAACATAATAACAAATATTCAAATAACACAGCATATGGTCGGATTGCCAACATAATGTATGCGAACGTTAACACACATCGTACTGAGATGATACTCAGTTGCCCGTTGTCATAAATTACGGATATTCAAATGATTCTGATACGAATTTGGTACCGCAATTAACGCGCGAACTGGTTTAGTTATAGTGATGGGCACGCGTAGTTAAGTGCATTTTTGTCGATAGTTTTTGGGTTTATCGAACTATTGCTTCTGTATTAAATATATAGCCTATGACACTTGCCATGACATAGCTTTCTACAACTAAAATAATCATTGTAGTTGGAGCAGTAGGTACTTCCAGTTCCAAGAGGTAATCTCTTACAAACAAGAAAATAGGAAAACAAACAAAATTTTCTCCTTTTTAATACTCGTATTAGCATAAATGAATTGTCTACGACTGCAATCATATTTTATTTCAATTCGTAGTGATTGAATTGACTCGATGAAATGGTTTACTAGATTTGGACTTGCCGCTGTCAGTCCCGAATTAAATAATTGCTAAAAATTACATTTTGGATCTATTGAAGCTGTGTTGTATGAAACTGTGTATCGAGTGCTTTGTTCTTACATGTCCTTATGTGAGCCAACACTTTCGACCTGGTTTCAATAATATCGATATAATTTTCGGACATCGACAGCAACCACAACACTAGTCCGCTACAAAAATGGTTTTATTCGTTCTCTAGCCAATAAGTGTGTAATGAATCTCATGAGTACCTATGGAATGAGATAATAACCAATTCAGCTAAGTGTGGGCACGGCCCGTCTTTTTTTAAATAAAATTTATGTATTTCATACCGGTTTCGACCGATGTCGCCACAGCGCTATCTTCTCAAATTTCGATGTACCTACAAAAGTAATTGTCGAGTATTTTTTATGGGATTACATCACTATTTTTATTACAATGACGATTGCTAAATTCCATTCGTATATGTGATTTGTTCGCTTATAAAATTGTTATACAACTTGAGTGTTGAATGCTTATTGATAAACAACCGCAGGTTAGAGGTAAACTTGATGTGCCGTTAGAGCATTAATAAAAGTTACTTTATTGTACTTGCTATTTAATATTATCAATATTAAACACAATCAGTTATGATTTTCCTGTTACTTGGGATTTTACCGAATTATTAATCATTACCGTACCTAGTCTTTGGTAAATTACGTTATGGAACTTTCCTCATTTTGTTTTTTCTCTTAATAACTTTGCTACACAATAGGTACTTCTATTCAATCATGAGTACGTTTACAAACAAACAGACCTGGAACAACTACTTGTAGACCATATAATTATTTGTTTAGTCGAATACATTCACACTGCCCTTTGTGATGAGTAGTATCGCGTCTATTCTAGCGCATATCGATCGCTAATATGTTTAAGTATCAGTGTACAAGCAGCTATGAGGATAATGCTCATAAAGAGATTCAAAGCATCACGTTTGGCGCAATGGCTGATCGATTGGCTGCAGTGCTGGGTGTTGGGGGTTCCATTCTTGTATGAAACAAATATTTGTATGGCCTGCAGTAGTTCTGTGTCTAGCTGTTTGTGTATGTGAGTTGTATGTTTATAAACGCACCCACGATATCAGAGAAATTCCTAGTGTGGGGCAGAGTTATAAAAAAACATGGTAAAGTAAGTTTAAATGTGTAATTGCCAAAAACTTGTTTGTTTCTCCTTTGGATACCAAAAAACAGTAAATATTATCCGTAGACAATCTACATAAGCAATCAAATTAATTAAATTCTTAGATACCTACGAGTATTTCTGTAAGAATCATTTCTTGAGGTAAATATGGCATTTACGTATTAAAGTTGTCAAGTGTTGTGTTTAGGGGAAAACCAGTCTATCTCCGTATTAGGCAAGCATTACTTTATGTATATCATTTTGAATAAAATAATGTATGATGTCATTGAAGACAATATTTGACCGTTTAAGGATGCACTGCCTTGGGATGTGATTTGATGCTTTTGTCGTTAATTCTAGAATAGTCATAGTTGCAAATGTGTGAACTAGAATATCTCACTGCCTTCTTAGTTTCTTACCTCGATAGAGATATACCTTTGAAAGTATCCCTAAGGACTTCCACGGAAGTCAGACTTTTTGTAGGACCAATTTTGTGGGGCATCTACTGTCGTAAATTGGAATTCATATGTTTCATTGTCTACGTCAAAAAAATCAGTCATCTATCTTCTATACCTATAAAATGCTTTGTCCTGAATGACTGACGGATCAACGCACAGCCTTAATCGCTGATCGTAGATACCTGAAACTTGGAGGGTGTGTTCTTTGTATGACGTAGGCATCCAATAAGATAGGATTTTCCAAAATTCATCCCCTATGGGGATGAAGCGGGGATTCAAACTTTGAATGGAGAAACCAACAAGTCTATAATAAAATCAACGAGTAGAATATAAGCTTTCCTTCACCAGGAAAACACGCAACTGCACCATACTGCATCCTATTAATATCAATTCCAATATTCTCCAACTAATAACGGTACGTAAGCTGGTTCACCGTGGCAGACTATCTACCAGACCGGAAGATGACGTGTCTAGCAGCTCAATGAATCGCTCGCATCTCATCGGATTTGGCACGATCGGCCGTTCATTGATGGTCCTATGGAACCGGTCCTGTGCGTCGGAAGGCTTATGATTATCATGAATAAGGTCGTGTTTGTAGATTTGTGATTGTATTGTGCGTAGGTCGAGGATTAGGGTTTTTTCGATAATTATTGGACTAGAATTCCTAAATGGAGCTATGACTGTTCTTTTATAGCTCTATTTAATGCTTTGTATCTACTATTAATTGCTCAAACCCTGCTCAGTATTTTATTCTGAATCTCTGAATCTATAGTGATATTAAGAGTATATACTTAAAGCAATAAAGATATTTTGTTTGTAAGAGGTAATCTCTAGAGGTACTGTTCCGATTATAAAAATTATTTCACGAATGGAAAGCTAAACTATTGTTGAGCGTCATAGGTTTTATTTTATTATATAAGTATATTTCATTTCCACTAAGACAAAGTTGCGGGCTAAAACTAATCTTTACTAAAACTCATCACATAACAAAACGCCTATAATCCCCGAAGGGGGCAAAGATGTCCCCATTAGTTCCCCCACATTTCGCCAGTTATGTTTGAGCTACATGCAATATGGGGCGAGCCTATTGCCGACAACCGGGCACAAATTCAGACTCCGAGGCTGCTCCTGAGAAATTCCTGATGGAAAAACCCAATATCACTTTGCCCGACCTGGGTGTCGAACCCAAGACCTCATGCTCAGCAGTCGCGCTTGAAACCTCTAGACCCACAAGGCAGACCTCAACTTCTACCAATACTATAACAATGAACCCATCAAAAGCATCGCCAATATCCATTACAGAACAGTTCTTAACACAAATAGTGTGTAAACCGCGCTTGTAAAGAGCTGGTGGTAGATTTACAACGCCATTACACAACGTTTAAGTGCAATACAGCGATGTTTACTACCCTCGTATTGTTTTAAACGATCCTGTTACTGTTGCGATTTGGGTGGTATGTTTTAGTTCGTATTTTTAGGAAGAGCCTGATGAGATCTTTAGTGTAATGACAATTTTGGCAGAGTAGTGATTGATAGATAAGAGTAGCCAATGATCGGGAGACAGTTGTATAAAATGACGAATGAATTCTCGTATGTCCGAGGCCGAAGAAGTACCATTGTTACGTTTTAAAGTCATATGTTTTTTCTAATTTTATCTTTAATGATGATGATGACTGATGTCCGTAAAGGAAAACATCGTGGTATGCCTGGACTTATCGCCAATCGCCTTAAGAAAACGTGGTGATTAATGTCTTGCAGAGGGACAGTCATGGGATGGATTCATGGATGATCTAAAGAGGTAGATTTAAAAAGAGTCATAGACCAGTCTTTATGAATCGATCTTGCTAAAAGTAAGTGTTTAATTCTTCGGATGTTTACTGTTCATCCATGCAGATGTCCTTAGCATAAATTAGGAAGTCACGCTCATAAGAAAGTTGAGTGTCCAGTCCTACCCAAGGCTGAGGGCGTAAGTGGAAGGTAATTTTTCGTGTAAAAATTCAAATGGATGAGTTACATAAGCACTCAATCGGTTCTAGGCCCATTTAGTTTAGTATAATGGAAAGCTATAAACAGCTGACATTTGAGTGTCCATTTTCAGCGCTTGGCCTACTAGTCCCTAATTGGTACAGGTCAGGCACATTCCCTAAATGGAAATGGAACAGTTAACTTAAATGTATTGCTCTAGATTTCGGGAATAAATAATTTTTGCATAGCGTATGAGTTGGTCGTCTGAAAACTATTTTAACCTGAGAAATTTGGTTCAGCCTAATTGGAGCACTTTTACAGTCTAAAAGTCGATGTATTTAAAACTGTTCTTACCATATTATACTTAACTTATTATTATTTTATTTATATAAAGTATTACCTACCTCATCTAAAGTAAAATAAACAGCGACGTCAGAATATACTTTTAAATAGAAAACAATATGAAAACCCTAAATTTTATTTATTACTTAGAACTAATGTTTGACAAATATGTAGGTATTACTAATATAGCGAATCAAATGTCACTTAGAACAAAATGCATTCAAATTAAACACGACGACTATTATATTATTGTGAATAATGAATAATAACAGTATATCAAAGATCAAAATATTCACATTAATATTTTCTATACTACATAATATATTATTAATATAATAAAAAAACTGAAGAGTTTTTTGTTTGTTTGTGTGTTTGTTTAAACGCGCTAATCTCTCCAACTGCCAGTTGGATTGATTTTTTTTTATTTTTAATATGGACTTAGACTCATGGGGAATAGTATAGGCTATATGACAGGAATGGTAAAACTTAATTGGTGATCGTGCCATTTTTTATAACAATGTGACTATGGTAAGACATAATGGAAAAAATCTGTGTTATTATAATTTAAATAAAAGGTTAGTTTGATTTTGCTGTTGCAAATTAGTTCCGATCAAATCCATTTTGTCTGTTTGATGTGCCCGAATTATTTTGTCGCGTACCGCCAGCTCTGGCACGCGTGCCTTTAGTTCGCCATCCCTGCTATATGACATCACGCTATGAACCACAGGAGCGGAGCAGTACCTAACCAAAGACCACGCGCACGAAGTCGCGGGCAGCAGCTAGTCAAGTTATAAGACAACAATATTATTATGATATAATGACATATTCAGTACTTTTCCGATTATTCTCAAAACACTAGAAAGTGATCTTAAACAAAAGTTATTTTAATAATTTATTGTATTTGTGTACAGAATAAGAGAAAGTGAAATATACTGATTTTATTACGTCATCGAGCTGCCTATTGGTCGTGTCACTGACGTATATTTTACTGTCTCTTTGAACAAGCTGTTGTGTCCAGACGACACGGTATTTTTAAACATTTTTTAACTACAATAATTAGGCACAGCAAGAAATACTTAATACTTTTTTTTTCAAGATGTACAGTCAATAAAAGAGATAAGTATGCAGGGTCGTCTGTTTTCAAATGTAATTTAATTTAAAAAGTAGATGATAAACAATTAATTAATTATACTTAGTTTTAATCGATGCACATAATATCTATCAGTTTCTAAGAAAACTTCAACTATATCTGATTACCCTGAATACAGTTTATCTCTTTTGTTGACTCTCCAATGCAAAAATCGTCTTTAAATTAACAGTTGATGTAATGTTTTTTTTTTAATTATTTAGTCATAAATAAAAAAAATGATCATTGACCTTCCATCAGAATGCAATTGATTAGTCATCAGCACAACGTGAATATAGTAATGACGTAATACAGGTTTTTGGTCACACATTTTACTTTTATATTATAAAAAAAATGTGGTTTTCTAAAAGCCGTGTCGTCTGTACCAGTCTTTAGTTCTAATAGATGCTTTTTAGTCGCAACACGATCACACATTTCGATGCTTCCCACTGGGCACTGGACAATCTCTCTTCCTTCAATTCTTCATTCATGACTTCTGCATGTACCACTGTCCATATACGGCTTCATAGTACTTAGTTCTTTATTACTAAAACTGTTCAGATGTTAATTATCCTATTTTTTACTAAAATTAAATCTCAATTCGCATTCATTATTCGAAAATTATAATTCGAAATTTTGAAAGTATTCGAATAATAAACGCGATGTTAGTACGTGAAGTCAGTTTTAATTGTTACTTAAAAAATAATTTAATTATTCGTGTTTCAAAAAGAGTTTTATTACTAATGAATAATTTATTGATCTTGCATTTTTGTTATAAATAACACATTATGTAGTCTAAACAGTGATAGTGCTCTTATAGATGAGACTATGAAGTTATTGTTTTTTTATTACTTTGATTTCACAAGAATTTTATTTCTAAATGATTTCCTTTTTTGTATAAGTTAATAGTGCCATTAGTATAATTTTCTGTTTCAATCTAGTACATTTATATGAATAGTTATTTTAAGTTTGTTCCAGTTAGATTTTTATTTGATTTACTTAATTAATTGATTTCAACCGGTGAATAACCTTTGCTCTTTGAAGCCGAGTTACTCGAGTTTGTATAGCTACGACTCTTGTCTCAGACACCCACCACGCCTTGGTACTACAGCCTCGTGAACACAACAGTGAGTCTGGTTACCAAAAACTAATCCGTAGTACAACGTAGATGACCGTAGCCCTAGATATGACGCCCCAGCAGCCAATCCAGGTGTGAAACCGTCGACCCCAAGCCCTGACCTAGTAGTACCTACCTTAGATCCAAGCCACTCAGGGTCCATCGAAGTGTGTGATCTCGGTGCGAGGTATGACCGTGGTCGTGCACAGGGCGGTGGCGAGGCGCGCGTGGGGCGCAGTAAGCGGTTCTCGGCATCATCGACGGGGTCCCTCGGACGAGGTGCGCTCTCCGACCCTGACCTCCAGAGCAGACTGCAGCCGAACCTTCCAGCGTTTTGGGTTCGTATCTATGTGTTGGTGATTGTGGATCCCTGCTTGCAGCCTTTCGTGTGTGGCTTGTTTTGATATAGCGTTCTGCTTGGTGCTAAGGTAAGTTAGCCTCTACTACGGCTTGGAGAGTTGGCACTGCTGGGCTAAACAAAACTCTATTTATGTATTGTTAAAGTTCATTTTGCCATCGACACGCAAATTTTACAGTTGTGCTAATGAAAGGACTTCAATAAGTAGGTACAGGTATTCAATGATAGGTCAGGTTTAAATCGACTTCAAGGTCTTACGCTTCTGAATTTCCAAAAAATAAGCGAAACCGTCTCATTACATATAGGTTATCTACACATAACCCTTTATCAGTGTTATCACAGCAGATACAATGAATGACTTACGCTACAACTTGCACTGCGTCGCACATTGCCTTTGATTTGTAAGTTTGGTGTTGTTGCTTGTGATTGTGATCTTCTTTATGCATTTAAATATCACTTCTACAAGTTTTGAGCATTTTTGCAAAATATGACAATGATTCGGACAGATAGGTCGATGGACACTATGCATCAGTTGGTCTAGACTGTAAAAATTATCACACCTCATGCTCAGTATGTAAGGATCGTAGCAGGTGGCGTTCTGTGGTTTCTGCCTACCCCCATGGGAAAAACGCGTGAGTCTATGTATTATGCTCACTTTACTTAAATTCACCGAGGGAGACTTTTACAGAAAAGCTTTGCAGTTTCTAAATAAATGAAAGAGCTATAACTTTTTCTAATAATTATAGTCTTTTGAGTTAGATCTTCAAAATCAATTAAGTTTACAACTTGTATTTAATTCCGTATAGTTTAATATCTATATTTACCTATAAAAACAATTTAATTTTTGTTTCGTATAATAATTATAATAAGTATATTAAGATTAAAAACCAGCATAGATATATTCAAAGTCATTAAAAAAGTTATTTTCTTGACCACTCAAATGGCAATTATTTTTGTAGTATTTGTGTAGGTATGCATACGAAAAAATGCAGCAAATAGTTGTTATTTATTACAATAAAACGATTATTAAAGCTTATTTCGTATAAAGTTGACTTTTATTAAATGTAAAAACATGTTTTATATCGGTAAACTTTCGAAATTACAACTTTATTTTGTGATATTTTATCTAATCTTTTAAAAATCATAAGCGGTCAATATTCCAGTTCTCACATTACTTTGATAAGGTCATAATGATAAACCAATTAATTTATTCATTATTTAATTAATTTGACATTTTGGGGGAATTTTATGACATTTTCATCGTGGAGAAAATAATATCAATATTAAATTTCTCATTCCGGTATTTCGAGAGTTAATTAGCTTGTATTGAGTGTTTTATTGCATAATTAATTAAACAAGTATTGCACAATGTTGGGATTAAATATTTTGGATTTTTGTTAAGTACAGTAAACAAAAGATATAGATATCCAGGGTTGTCAGATATAGTCGAAGTTTTCTTAGAAACCTATGGATGTCTTCGACAAGTATAATACTTATTAACTTAAATATAACTAGACTATGTTTGTATGGTAATCTCATAATAGTAGAAATAGAAAGAAGAAGAAATAAAAATTCTATTTTTTTTTACTCCTCCGCTATTCTTTTCTGATTAATTTCGTTATGGGAACCAAAACAATTGAATCGTTTTTCCGGGACTCGTCGAGCTTTATTGCCTCGGCGCTTTTCTGGTGGTCTCCACTGTTGATTCTGGCTTTTAGAAGTTGCAGTGGGTGGGAACAGTGTGGCGGGCTTGTTTTAACCTCATAATTAATGTGTAACTGTAGCGCCTATTGTCCCAATTACATTCAATTGTACTATTTCGTAATTCAAAAAAGAAGATTTTAGTCATATTTATTTTTGAAGTTTCAACTCTTTTACCTCGATCTAAAACTCATAATCGCCTACACTAAAAATTTTCAACATCACATCCTTTTAACATTGTTTACCTTACCGAATAAAACGATTTGCATTCACTTATAATATTAGATCAAGTTTATTATGTCCTTAAACTTTGATTACAAGAAACATCTTATCAACTTTTATTATCCACATTCTGTGTTAGACGAAATTCAACTTTATGTGAATAGCTGTAAGAGTTATATGTTTTCCTAGTTCGTCTTGGGTTTATTTATTGCACATAGCGTAGATTTCCCAGACGTTAGTCTAATATAATTCGTATATTGAAATGCCGACCGATTTTAATGGAAATCATTGACATTGTTTATGTTGGAGTACCGCGGGCCTGTGGTGTTCAAACTTGTTGTGTTTTATGTTAATTGGTTTGTTTATTGTTTTGTTTTAAAGTTTTAATTGAAGTTTATGAGTGTTGAATAATTTTAATTACTAACCGAAATAGATGATTGTAAAAAAAAATACTAAATTTACATAATAAAAATTCCATTATTGATAAATAATAACAATAAGTTTAACAATATTATCTACAATGATTTTATTGACATCAAGGTCAAAAGGTCTTAAAGTTGTTTTTTTCTTTAAAATACCGTTATGGATACCTAAGCTTAGCGGTTCATAGTTTTGGTTCTGCACCATCATAAGGCGTAGTACATCATAACATATATTTTTGTCTATTAATCATAAACGCGTCACATCTACGCTGGCGAGTCATAATTTATTCATAAATAACTAAGTATGCATTTTAAATTAAATACGACCGAAACTGTACTCAAGAAAGAGACAGGTATATTTTTCACAACCGCTACATAATAATTAGCACACAATTTTCGCATGAAAACATCAGCTGCTACGCCGACCGCTACGCTGCTACAACACTGCTACGGCGTAGCACGTAAACAGTTTGAGAACCGCCGCCGTTCACCGACGCTCTCGTGTTTTATGGCGCATTATGCTATAATAATATTTTTTACTTAGCACATTTTTGTTTATACCTGCACTATGGGCGTGCGCGTGAGTGTGTGAGCGAGCATGTGTGAGTATGCGCGGGCGCGGGCCGTTCACTTAAAAATATAAAAATGTCGTTTGCTCGTCGTACCGAACGGCGCGGAATCTAATAGCCAACCGAATTTTATGTTCTTTCGCGGTACCAGATTGTGTTACACGGTGGGCCCACAGGTTTTTTTAAACTCTTTGTTGGGAGAATTGACTTTTGTTACGAATGCGGCCGGTTTATGGTGACGCCCAATTAGCGATGGGCTCGCAATCTGTGTACCGCACGGCTTTTGTTACAAATGATTTATGTCTATGAGCGTTCGGAGCGGCCTCGCAATGGCAATTTAGTTTTTGAGGATTAATTATATGTTAAATATTAAATTTCGAGGTTAGAAGTTTAAAGCTGCGAGCTTTTGTTGGTGAGCGGCCGCCTCACTGTTAAATCTTTGTTTCTGACATTAAGTGGCCTATTTGCTTGCTTAAACAGAGAATCTATTATCCAGAACTGAGGTCGAATAATATTTAGTAGTCTTAAAACTATTTACGAGTATTCTTTCGGAGTAAACAATCATATTTCTCGGTATTAGTCGTTACAGTAAGCGTTGGCATTGATCTATTTGCGTCAATCACAACACATGGCACTGCGAATAGCTAATAAACTTATATTACTGCTCATAGACACTTACAAGCATAACTGGCCGTAAACATTCTGTGCTTTAATGGGCCATCGCACTACACTACAACAAACAAACAATCTGAAACACAAAATATTCTTAAATCTGAATAATATTGTCATATAATTAACTAGCCTATAACCGCGACTTTGCGAGTCAAGTATATCATTAAAATATACACATCAAAAGTGTCTAGGGATCAACATCCCTAACATTGATTAGGGATGTTGATCCCTAGACACTTTTGATGTGTGTATCTTAAAACATTTGGTAATTCACTTTGAGTGAAAGAATTTTTGTAATTAAAACAGTTCTTCCAGAGATGACCTCTTACATACAGACAAATCTAGTTTACGCTTGCTTCTAACCGTGACTTTGTCTGCATGGAAGTCAAGTATATCATAAAACGTCCTATGACATTCGGCAATAGTGTAGCTTTCAGTGAAGATGAGATTTTTTGTAATCAGACCAGTACTTTCAGAGATTACATTTTACAAACAAACTTTACCTCTTTATAATATTAGTATAGATTTAGGTAAACTAGGACGATTATTCTTTCGACTAATTATATAAGATTCCCCTTAGGGCGAGCGCGCACTACGATAAAAATCGTTGCGATTTTTTGCGAAATAAAATCTATAAAAAAATTATTTTCGCAATGCGCGGATTGTAGTGTATTTCTGTGGTTCACAGATTTGCGATATTTTTTCGCAACGATTTTTTATCGTAGTGCGCGCTCGCCCTTAGAGAGCAAAAGTACTTAGTAAAGAGTACTAGAAAAAATACCAGTAGGTAACTTGTGTCAGGCAGGTGAAGATTTGACAGTACGCCAGTGCCTTAGGGATTAGCTACTGCACTACGTGTCGCGAGTTCGATTTTCACATCGAACAAATCTTATATGGCCCACCTACAGGTACTCGTTCCGGGTTTGGTTGTTGGTGTATGTGAATGTTTATAAATGCACTCAAAATACAGGAGAAATTCCTAAAAAAAAAACCAGATACTGATAATTCTTTCCCCCAATCCATAATGTCAGGATCAAACAGAAATTAAAAACAAAACAAAAACTTAACTCTACTCACTATCTCATAAACTCATAAAAACATACCTAAATAAACCCCATATACCACACTAAAACTTTAACCTAAAAGACACCCAATCTTACACAAATTCGCTTCACCAAAAAAACTTGTAACAAAACTCAACTTAAACTTTAATAACTTCATAAAATAGAAAACGTATACGCTCTAGATAAATTACGGAGATAGGGACAGGGGACAGTCGGACATACACTCGTATGTATGTATGCGTACGAGTGAGCTCATTAATTGCTGGACCACACACGATATCGGTATTGTACGATAGTAATGTAACTGTTTATCATTCACAATTATAGTTAGTTAATGGGATCTGTTAATGAAGGGGGAATCGTGGTAGAGGGCTCCGAATAGTTCGGGTTTTTGTTAAGATTAAGAAAGGTAGTTAAATTAAACGTTGTTTAGTTATATCGAGGCTTCTTGTTGAGGTTTAAGAGGCAATTTATGTACTTTTATAATTAGTGCAAGCAAGATTCTTTTACCGGTCCTATTGGAAATCTGTAAGGGAGGCATATGTTTATAGCAGTGGACGTCCTGCGACCGATATGATGATGCTGTTGATGAAGATTCTTTTTCGACGTTATAACTAAGATATGAAAGAAACTCTACTTATTACGCCGACTGCCTCGTTGGTCTAGGGGTCGTAAAGCGCGACTGCTGAGCATAAGGTCTTGGGTTCGATTCCCAGGTCGGGCAAAGTGTTATTGGGTTTTTCCATCAGGAATTTCTCAGTCTCTGGATTTGTGCCCGGTTGATGGCAATAGGCTCGCCCCCTATTACATGGGACTTAAACATAACTGGCGAAATGTGGGTGTAGGTACTAATGGGTACACCTCTGCCTAACCCTTTGGGGATTACAGGCGTGATGTTATGATGTTACGCCTACTACCTATCAAACTAACCAACATTGAGCAAAAATTATTGCTGGAAAACCACTTTTTTTTTTCAATTCTCTCTTTATATACTAATGAGGCATCTTATAAAACCCACCCTGTCTCTAGTAGAATACAAGTAGTAACATAGTCTACGAGTTTAAATATCTACAACTAGATTCAAAAGTGCCTTTTAATGGTCTAATTGAAAAAAATTATTTGACTTTGACTTTGAACATCGAGAATTGTAAGTTTTTCTTGTAGTTGTGTTTTTTAATGTAATTGAATCAAATGTTGTCTTTTAAATAAATTATAATTATTTTATGGTAGTGCTCAATGTAAGGCACGCAAAACATAGTATTTAAATTTTAGTTAAATAACATTTAAGACGTCTACAAAAGTATTTCGTGAAAAACGTCTAAAAAAGTTGGAACTTTAACCTTCAAAAGATTCTCAATTAAATGATTGCAATGATAGGAAGCACATTCAACTTTAATATATCTGTTACATTTTATTTATGTGTTTGGAGGGGTTGTGTTAGTGTTATAGTTTTGTCGTTTAAATATTCAGTAATGCTATAGCAACATTAACTTACTAATAAAAGACATTAAAGTCGTTTACTTCGTATAATCAGAGGCATTTTTGACAGATCGAGACTAAGATTAGATATCGATCGGTCAAGAGTTAGTAGAATTGCCTCCCAGTTCATTAATATTTAATCAAACGATTACATATTTTAAATTACTTATATAAAAAAAAAATAACATAAACTACTATTTAAATACGTAACTGATGAGTTGAAATTCTAAATCATCTAGTTCAATTTTTCCTGAAATTATGACACACAGAACTCTTCTTTTAAAATCCATTTGAATAAGAGGACCTAACGTGCAGAATAAACATAACGTAAATTCGCTTGATTTTTAATTGGAAATATCCGTTTTTTTTTAAATAATATTGATTTAATTTAAAGGCTTTATTTATATCTATGGGTGAAACAAATTGAGCTTGTCGTAAAAAAAAATACCTCAGGAAATTCGTATTTCCAATTTTAAAATCGACTTCAATTGAATACTTTTATGATTGCGCGTTTGTGCTAGATCTACAGTTTTATGATTCGACCGAACACAACACGATATTCGTGTTGTGTTCGGTCGAATCATAAAACTGTTTCATATTACAAAATTTTATAGATCATTGTTTTCAAATTTTCAACCAAGACTAACATAGGCCAGACTATTTTACAACCTACATAACAACAAAAAGAGTCCCACCAACATGAGTTCTGTAAATAAACTTTATATCTTTACCCTCGAATAGAACCCGACATAAAAATTTACATGAAAACTTTTTACACGCATTTAAAACTTTCCCATTGTAGGTACAATTAATACGACATTTTCCAAGTCATTAACTATTATTGTTTTACCATTAACAAACTTTTGCAGGTATCTGCGAACTTAAACAACCCTCTTTTTAGTGTAACAATAAAACTTTGAAACTTGTAATTATTAATGTCTAATTTATGACTATTTTGTACGGGAGTATTCTTTTTATTAAAGTTTTTAACGAGTTGAGAAGGTTAATGAGATGGGACTATTAAAGTTGTAGTTAATAGGTACTTTGTAATAGTATAGATCGTTAATGTTGGAAGTGTATGCGTTTATGTGTTGTGGTGTTGATGGGAGAGACCGCGGTATGAGCGAGTGTTCTTCGTTTTGGAGGGTAGGAGATCATTTTGATTGTAGAGCATCGGTTTTTAAAGTATTGCTTCTGCCCGCGACTTCATGTGTGTAGACTTTAGGATCGAGCCAACGTCCTAAATTATCTCACCGGTATAAAAAACGGAATAAAAAAATTAGCAATTCAATATTTATATGACATACGTGTGCCTTTCAGCTATATCAACCATAAATTATGTTACTATTACTTTACCTTTACTTACTCTTTTAGTTTTTCTAAGTTTATTTTGGATATCGCTGTCATTGATAAATGAAAACATCGTGAGGAAACCTGGACTTATAAATAATATAAGTCTGTAATCGCCAATCCGCCTTGCGCAAGCGTGGTGATCAATACTCGTGCCTTCTCTGAATGAAAAGAGACATTTACTTTACAGTGAGTTCATAATAGGCTGGTATTATTATTAGGACAATTCGACAATTCAACTAAAATCCAGATTTCCCCCAAAATAATTCCTTAAAGGTCAAGCAAAAGTTCTAAACGTGTATCAAAGTTAATAACAAATCGAAATACATAAAACGTTATTGTTGTCTCATTGTAATACTGTAACATAACCCCTTAATTACCGAACCACGATACATTAACAGTATTTATAGACACATTTACGGGTAAACAATTTTTATTCGTTTGACTATAATCAGTTGTTAGTTGCGGCATCCAGTGGTACTATAAACATTCATCCCTGTTTTTATAGAAGCATAATAACTGGTATAAAAGTACAATTTTATATGATTCCGATGAGATTGATGTTTATCTTGGAATAGCTGGTTTTATGGGTTGTGTGAAGTGTATGGCTTGGTATTTAGGTATTGTTTTATGGCGTATGGTTTCTTGTTTGTTTCGTGTTGGGTGTTAAGTTGTTGTGTTGTACTAAGAATTATCTGGATGGTATGTTACTTGAAGTGGGTATTATGTCCCTTTTTTTAAGGATAAATCCATCAAATTATTTTTTCTGCTAGTACGGTAGGTAGTATCAGTTTCTTACTGACTAAAATCCATCCGTGTCCCTCCTAATGCCCTTTGCGTTTCAAGGCCGCGGTGCCCCACACTAACAATTTCTTCTGTATCATACACGCATCGTTTTGGAAAAAGCAACTAGCTTCAACTTTCTGACTAACTGACCGTCTCCTTGACAATTCAAAAGTGCTTGTTTGTTGGTCTTATTGAAATAAATGTTTTGACTTTGACATTTACATGAAAACTTACATACTCAAACAGCCAGACCTGGAACAACTATATGCAGGCCATACAAATTACGATACGCAGCGCAGCAGCCAATGGCTCAGTTACAGTGTCGTCGCGTGCAGTTGTCGTGATTTAATACAGTTTGTTATCTTATAGTGTTCTTACAGCCAGTTCTAACATGGATCGCAAACATCCGACGTTAGAAAGAAATATATGACTTTTATGATAATGAATAATCTCGTTTTGCTGATGTGTTATTGGTTGGTATGCAAGTTCTTAAAACATATTACAAAATTCATACCTTACGATGTATTTTAAGGGAATGCAGTACTTATCAAAATGGACAAATTTAAGTATGGGACCAATTCTGAACTTTATATACATACATAAACTCACGCCTTTTTGTTGGGAAAACCAACCAATTCTGAAATAGCTCAAAAATTTACTTGGCAAAATGTATTACTTTTTTGCAATTTCAAGCTTAATGCCATGGCAAAAATTGATTATATTTTAGAGTACTACATTCTTAAAATTACGGCACTTGTTTAACTGAACAACCCAGCCAACAAGCCTCTATGATCAAAGAAACCTTAGGTAATAAGATATCGACTATTCTTCGTCAAGATTCCAGTACAATACTAACATTTATCACAACTAAATTCATAGATCACTAACCAAAACCCATTATACCTCCTAATCTAACATTCGCAGAACACGTTTCACTAACGGAATCAAAATAATTACAAGAATACTAACAGATTTAACATTTACGTGGTTATCTATACTAGTCTATACTTACTAATATTATAAAGAGGTAACATTTGTTTGTAAGTTTGTACGTAGGGGGTAATCTCTGGATCTACTGAACCGATTTTGAAAAATTCTTTCACAAATTGGAAGCTACGTTATCACTGAGCCCTATTGGCTATATTTTGTTATCAAAAAATTAGGGATTCGTAAGAAAAATCACGCGAACGAAGTCGCGGGGAGAGTGCTTGTATATTATAAAGATGACGAGATTTTTTGTTCGTTTGTTTAAACGCGCAAACTAGCAGTGGGATTGGACAATTTGTTTTTGTATAGGTATGATAGCCAGATTCATGAGTAAAAGTATAAGCTATAAAACATCACGCTACAACATACAGGAGCGGAGCAGTTACCAAAGACGTAAGGGTGCGGGCACACGATGCGTTGCGGCGCCGCACCGCAAAGATTTCACGGTGAAATCTTTGCGGTGCGGCGCCGCACCGTGTGCACACTATGATTATTAGTATGTAAAACGAAGCAACGGCAGCGCTGCGTCGACGCAACGGAGACGCAACGCGCCGTGTGCTCGCGCTCTAACTGAACGGAGTTGATTCCGCAACATATAGCTAGTAACACAATAAAGCTGAAGATTCTTTGTCCGTTTGTTTAAACGTGCTAATCTCTGGAACTAGCAGTCGGATTGGAAAAATTCATTTTGCATATAACAGCCAGTTTAATCAGGAATAGCTATACTTATAAAAAACTAGCTTTAACCCGCGACTGCGTCCGCGTGGAACTTGTTTATATCGTACTTGCATACAAACTTCCACCCCCTTTTTCACCGCCTTAGGGGGTGATTTCCGGGATAAAAACTATCCTATGTCCTTCCTCGGATCTTAAACTATCTTGATGCCAAATTTTATCAAAATCGGTTCAGCGGTTTAACCGTGAAGAGGTAACAGACAGACAGACAGACAGACACACTTTCGCATTTATAATATTAGTATAGAGAGCGGAGAAGTAACCATAGACGTAAATTAGAAAGAAAGAAAATGCGTTTATTGGCATTACATCAAAATTAATAAATTAAAACTATAAAAACAGAGAACAATAATCTACACTAATATTATAAAGAGGAAAACTTTGTATTTTTGTTTGTTTGTTTGTTTGTAATGGATAAACTCAAAAACTACTGGACCGATTTTAAAAATTCTTTCACCATTAGAAAGCTACATTATCTGCGAGTAACATAGGCTATATTTTATTTTAGAAAAAATAGGGGTCCGTAAGATATTTGGGTTTTTCGGACCCAAGGTGTAAAAAATCATCCAAAAAAGTTCTTTATTTGGCGTACGAAATCTTGAATCTTTTTAGGGCTTCATTTAAACGCATTATTTAGTCTTTAATTCATTAAAATTGGACGTTTGATTTGAAAGTTATGGCGAAATCAATATAATACTATTTCAAATCGCTTGACGTACATTTAACAGGGAGGTAGTTTATAATTAGCAGACGTTCGCTAAGTACGGATTTTCCATAATTCTCCCTCTAAGGAGATGAAACGGGGGTCAAAAGTTTGTATAAAGAAAACTTTGACGCGGACGAAGTCGTGGGTAGAAGCTAGTAATAATATAATTAAGAGCAAAAAGAAACTACACAGACATACTCGCGAGCAAAAGTTAATTCTAGATAAATCTATGGAATTCTACCAAACGTATACCTAACATTATTTTAATTATTTCGGACAACAGCGACGTGATTTACATTAATTACTTTACTTGTCATTAAAACTCGTTTTCAAGATAATAATACGAGTATGATGTTCATGTTTAAGTGTGTGCTCTAGTCGTTTATATAAATGTTAGGTAGGTAGGTACTTACTTAATGTTGTATGTCATCGTGTTTTATATTAACCTATTATTAAACTGATTACCTAAGTATAAAGGAATATCTTATTGGTTATCCATTTAAAACATTATTTGTTAATATTATTTAGTCATATTTGAAAAGCTTTTTATGAGAAAACATGAGCAATTTATACCACTATAGGAGTACAGTCGTAAGATTTCTAACATAGTCTAAGCAAAGCACACACGCCGAGGATTTAAAAAGGAATGGAAGACTCGTTGCCCGGTTTCTAGGATTCAATTCTTGACAACCCCTTGATACTTTGGTTTGGCCGTATCTTAAACCACCGCAGAATTAGTCGGAATAGAATTTATTGCTCATTGCGTAATGAACTTAATGTCTATTGTTTAACATACAAAAGCGAAACGGATCACGGAACGAGATTTGTATTCCGATCCGTTGCGCGGGGGTGTGTATTGAGCCTTAGCCGCTAGTCCGCCAGTCAACCTAGAGTATGGAAAAAAACAAATGCGCAATTAAACAACTTTACATTGATTAGTATATTTTTTTTACTCTAGATTTACATGAGGCACTTTACCTTATTTTTTATAGTTTGTAACATATTAGGATGAATAATTAAATAAGTATCTAGAAGTTACTATTTTTTTGTAAACCACAGACATTGTCAGCATACCTACTTAGGTACTCAATTTTGAGATGGTTATATAGTAAATAGGTTAGTAGTACCTAAGGTTATGTATATATAGAGTATTTACAAACTTATTTTATATACACAAGATAATATGAGTACAATAAAGATTAAACCAAAACAAAATAACATTAGAAATTCTTCCCCATCGCTGTTAACTGTCAATGTGCCCAAGAGACGTTAGATGGCACCGAGGCAGAAGCCAGCCTTTGGGTCACCGACTTTCATGAATGAAAGCTTATTCAATCAAATTAGGTATATCATAAATTCTATTCTAAAAATAAGGCTAGCTAAGATGACCCGCTCTTGACGTCGACATCGAGCGATATTGTTAATGGTCAAAGAACGCTTTCGAAAATTGCACGTTCCATTGCGATGATCGATTGCGATTATGATCTGCAGGGCCATTACCGTATTTTTAAAAACTTTCGCAGTTTTAGTCACACCTATACTTTACCTAAATTTTAAACTAGGTTTTGACATTAATTGTCACTAAAATGACTAGATTTTAAACGTTTTTAGTTACGTGAGTTGACCTTCTGAACTTTTAGCATCTACCTATCAATTTTAAAATAGCAATAACAGCCAAAACCTCCGCCTATCCGTTAACTATGTAGTAATGTACCTACCTACTTACATATGTTTGTATGTATGTATGTCGGCTGGTTGTGGGACATCTCGTTATATCTGTTTTATTGTATGAATACGTAATGACCCGCTTGCGACACTCCAATTGCCGATCTTAGCGCTTACTACGGTAAAATTTACATAGATTAAGTTTTTTCTCGATACATAAACACGATAAGAATTTAGGCAGCATTTATATGAGTAGTGTAAAGAAGTGATTAAAGTGTTATTGGCGATATTTTTTATTTAATTGCTAGATAAAATTAAATGTTACTTGTTTTAAAAAGTATCATTAATTTACTGTTGAAATCTAATCTAATCTAATTTATCTGTTTAAAGAATCCGGAGTGCTTTTTTTGAACTTCGTAAAGTTTCAGGAATAAATTGAATTACCGGGCTATTCTGTAAAAGTCTTCCTCTGTGAATTTAAAGTGAGCTTGAGATGAGCTGTCATGCCAGGTGATCCTAGGGATTGTCAGCTTACTGCAAGTCCACTTTTTTTTTACTAAGGAAGATTTCATCGAATTAGCACTTCTGGACTTAGGCATAAATCAAATCGAGACGATAAAGGCAGCGCATTATGCAGACAACAGTCCCAATCAATTAATAAAAGACGGTTTATCTCATCAATCGTATTCCATTACTCACAGAGGCTTACAAAAACTATACACAAATCAATGAACTCAATATCGTTGTGTCTGTTCACATTGTTGAATCTTTATCGCCACTAGAATTGAAATTGATAAGTAGGTATGTGGCATATGCTTGTTTACGAGTATCCCGTATCTTTATTATTTAAATCTTCACGAACCGGTCGCAGTTAACTGATTGCGTTGGTGTATCGACATTACAAATGTTAGATATTTTTTTTGAACAAGTATGAATATTTTTCTAATTAATTTAATGTTTGTGTTCTTTGTAATTATGTGGTGTTTCGTTTTAGTTTTCGATTCATTTGTAGGAGGAAATTAAAGGTAAAGTTACTTAACTTTGAAGACTGGTAGTGGTAGGGTTAGGAAATAAATACACAAGGTTTTTCTTCATGTACTTACCTACTTTTATTTATTTTGAGTGTACACTCAAAATAAATTAGTTACTGAGTTAATACGGATATTATATACAGACGAGGGATATGTTAATTAGATTAGAAAAGCTATTAAGGGTTTTTACTTATTAAAGTATGTAGGAATAAACCTACCATTCTCATTAAGCGTGTCTATAAATACAATCTTGGAAAAGTGATCCTGAATTCAATGCACGTAAAACCAACACATGTTGGTTTATTATAACTAGCCTGTATTGTTCCACTGCTGTTATAATGTTTTGGTATATCCAATCTTATTTTATGTGTCAATATTCCTATGAAATAAACTCTGTTCTAAATTAGTAGAAAAGACTTGACAGTCGACCACGGCTGACAAAAATAAGACCAATAACAATGAGACCAATTTTTTTTTCGACCTGTATTGTCTTTTTGTTGGGCAAAGGTTTCCCCAATAGTCTTCCCTATGCTTGTTCTCTGACCAATCTTCCATAACTGTCTCAAACCAATATACGAAATAATACGAAAAAGTGTGTTTCAATCGAGTAGACAAAACCCACCAGTGATTATGAGAGAGAAAACACATATTTCAGACCACAAATTAGAAAACTATCAATCCTCTATACAAACAGATAATAACCATTTTTACAACATACAATAAAGAATGGCCAGTTGTAATCGGAAACAGGAAACAACCATTAGCGAACGAGTAACAAGTACTGCGAGCTCTGAGCAGCCTTTCACTGTACTATAATAAATTGTAATTTATTGTGATTGGCTAGTGTTTTGTTTCTCACGGTAATCGATACTAATAATTACGAAGTGTGATAGAATATCGATCCTAAATTAGTTTGCCAGTTCGTGCTGCGCAATTTAAAGCGTTATCTTTGAAGTGCGTATGCGAAATTAGCTGTGTAATGCGGTTTCAAAGATCGCTTAGGTAAAAAAAACATGTATTCCTTTAATTGGTCGAGTTTATAGAATCAATTATGGATTAGATAGTGTTAGATTAATTAGATGATTTTTTTAGATTTATGTGATGACATTTTTAGATTAATATGATGACAGACAAGTAAAAACTTAATCAAAAACTACCTTGATAGCCAAACATTCAATCATTTTGAGAATTTAAATGTTAACAGACATACACGTATGAAAAATTGAACGCGCGTTATAGTCAGACATAATTCAGATCTCTTAAATACTCTAAGTTGATAAATTACATGAGTAAACTTTATGATTTGTGAATGGAAGTCCAAGATCAGTTTCAAGAACATCCGATGCCCTCCAGCGGTCTTTTAGCAACATATAATTGCAGTTTTTGAAGCGCATTAGACGACTATTAATGTGAAGATTGGCGCATACCATTACGTGGGCGAGCCGGATAGCTTCTTAAAAGAAATTGCTTATAAATGTGAGTTATTAAGTAATAAAAAAGGTAATATGTCTGTAGTAGATGATACATTGCTGTGGTACCAACAGATACATAGATACCTAGAGATAAACTACTTTAACATGACGCGCCCCTCCATATTACTATTTCAATGTGTGTAGTCACATCCGTATGAAAGAGTTTGTATGTAGTTGTGAGTAATCGTCTTCAGTAGCAGGCCGGCAGATTTGTTTGTCAACTAACCATAAATAGCCGACCGTGCAAGACAACGCACCTGTCATTTTCATAGAGTAGTCAGTGCAGCGCCATACTAGTAATAATGAGTGATTAATGACGCCGCTAGTCTAGCAACAAATCGCTGATTTGTTTTTGTTTCGGGAGCCGTCTCAGTACGCACACATGCGTTGTGAATCTTTTCAATACTTTTACAAACACTTTCAAACGTTTTGAATTGTGGAAGGGCGCGTCAAGTTATTGTAGTTTATCTCTACGTTTTAGGATTGGAGACAAACTTGAATATTAGAAAACGGAATTGTGGGTGAATATTTTAATATGTTTTTTTCATTAAGAAATTCTATCCTCTATTCATTGATTAAAATGTTGTATCTGATAGAGAATCTGTTAAAATATTCCGAGGCATTAACCTCCGCGCGAATTTACGTAACGCGCGTCCACCGTGATGTGCGCCTACCTTCAAGCCAGTGGCTCTTAACCTTTTATTGTCGAGGGACCATCTCACAAAATTTTTGTCTTGCCGTGGACCATCAAATGTTTGGCGGTAATTTAATTTTTTTATGAGAGTAGGTACTTTTTATGTAAAACACGTATAAAAGTATTTAAAAATGCACACAATCCAGACGTCGCAGACCACTTCTGGTGCTTTCAGGGACCACCAGTAGTCCGTGGACAACAGGTTAAGAACCACTGCTTCAAACGTAATAGTCCACATAACATAACACCATCCCTTTAATCCCCGAAGTGTTAGGCAGAGATGTTAGGCAGTTATGTTTAATTCCCATGTAATAGGAGGCGAGCCTATTGCCATCAATCGGGCAAAAATCCAGACTCCGAGGCTGCTACTGAGAAATTTCTGACGGAAAAACCCAATAACACTTTGCTCGACCTTAAATTATTGGGCACAAATCTGATACCGAGGTTGCTACTGAGAAAACACAACAACACTTTGCCCGACCTAGGAATCGAACCCAAGACCTCATGCTCAAAAGACGCGTTGCGGCCACAAGTCCAACGAGGCAGTCACACCTTGGTCCACCAGTCTATACAATTGTAATTTGTACATCGTAAATGCACTAATGATTCTTCTCCATTTTGACACGACGTTAATTAAAAACGATCTCCATAAACGTCACTAAGTGATTTTTATTACCCACCATAATGAATCCGACGTCCCATAGTCTATAATAAATTACATATTGCTATATAATTTCAAATGTTTAAAGTGAAGAAACTAGGTATACATTAGGTAATGGTCGAACTATACCATCCTATGTCGCCATTAATTCGGTAACATCTAATTATGAAATATGGTCGTTATTTTTTTAAATGTAAATCGAAAGTGCCATCTGTGGCATCCAGTGATGAATATTGGCGTAGTGTGTTTTAATTTGAGAGGAACTTTTATTGCCTCATTTTGATACGGAATAATATTAACTGTTTATTATAGAAACGTCTTTAGTATAGTCTGTTCGATTAGATCGTTAGCATTATTTACCTTATTAATTGGTGTTAATTCTTCCAAAAGAATCCAATTCAGGTCAAAATTTAGGTTTTGATTGTTTGTTTATGTGAGTTTATATGTTTGTAAATGCACCAACGTTGCAGGAGAAATGCCAAGTGTAATGCCAAGTGTAGGACGAAGTTTTTTATCTATATATACATATAATAAAATGGTAGGAAAGTCAAAACTGTACATACATTGAATATTTTTTTTAAAGAATAATTGGGGTGTGGTCTACAATCGATACCGAAGCCAAAAATATAGTTTTTAGAATGTTTGTCTGTTAGTCTGTTTGTCTTTTTAATCAGTAAAAGTCTGACAGTCCCTTCCGCCCCACCCAGGGCGGAAGGAGTCATTTGATGATTTTTACCACCTAAAAAAAAATGTGTTTGTCTGTATGTATGTCCGGGATAAACTCAAAAAGTACTGGACGGATTTGAATGTTTTTTTTTTGTTGTATAGGTATTAAGTCTGGGCAACATATAGGCTATAATTTATCTTGGAAACTTGAACACCTGATGCAGAACCGCAACAGACCAGAAAAGAAGAGATACAAAAATGACACCATAGCAAAAATTGTTCCACGTGATGAGCATTTTCTGCTGAAAGAATAAATTTGAAGATCTGGAACACCTGATGTGGAACTCCAAGTTCACGCAGACGAAGTCGCGGGCAGCAGCTTGTTTATATATAGGTATAATATATGTATAGATTTTTATTTTATTTATTTTAAATTTACTTATTTTGATTGGCAAAAGATCGCGATAACAAGATGGCGGTCGTCTTTCATCCCCATACAAATTCAGACATTAAAACATAAATTTTAGATGAACCAAAGCCGATTTAAATATCTGGGGCCAATAAACCACGAAATTATCGATACTCACTTAAATAACTAATAACGGAAATGATATTAATTTTACGACGAATGCTTATAATTTTAATGGCTGTCCCGTTGCTATCGTGTTCGCAAGCGCGACTGCTGAGCGTGGGGACCTGGGTTCGATTCTCTGGTCGGGCAAAGTGTTATTGGGTTTTTCTATCAGGAATTCTTAAGTAATAGCCCTACGGTCGCAAGTTGATGGTGTATCACCACCGTGTCTCCAGAAAGCACGTAAACCCATCGGTCCTGAGCCTGACTTCTCCCCGTTCGTGTCATTTTTTTTTATAGAGAGTCACCGATTCTAATAGGAAACTTGATTTAGTCTATATTAAAATCTATCTTCTATGCATATAAAATGCTTTGTCCTGAATGACTCACTGACGGATCATCGCACAGCCTAAACCGTTGATCGTAGAGACCTGAAACTTGGAGGGTGTGTTCTTTGTATGACGTAGGCATCCGATAAGAAAGGATTTTCCAAAATTCACCTCCTAAGGGGATGAAAAAGGGGTCCAAATTGTATTGAGAAATAAACTTTGAGGCGGACGAAATCTCGGGCAGAAGCTAATGGCCAATAAAATTCTACAGCACACGGTGTATTGTAGAATTTTATTGGTCATAAGGTCTTTGTTGAAGAGAAAATCTTGAATAAAAACCAGAGCAATCATTTCATAACATTCTCACACTACCAATTTCACTAAAAAATTATACGACATTACCGTTAGACACCCAAATCTTCAGAAACTGTCACAAAAGTAAAAAACCCGAAGAATTACCACTCTGTGACGTCATCGCTCATCGTTGTGTAACAAAGCTTATATTGTTGGACAATTGGAGCGATCGTGGGCAGAATGATTATTTGAATACTAATGTATGATGATATTACTAATATGTATAGTCATAAGTATGAGAGGAATATTTTATGATCGTTTAGTCTTATAAAAAGTATAAAGAACGAGGTTAGAATTGATAAAAGACACCTACAATCTCTCAATGTTTAAATGAATTACGTCAAATTAATTTAACCTTTAAGTACCGACGTGCGGTCTGACAGGCCCCGGCATGCGGCAGGCACTTGACTTGCTTCTTTACCCCTTTCCCCGCGGAATTCCGATCCCTGCTTTTAAGTAGCTGCAAGGACAGTGCCCACGTTGACGTCGAAGCGGGAAGGCGTGACGTCGCGCGCGTATTTGGTGAGTAATTACGATTTGAAATTCCGACGCGGCCTCTCAGGCCTCACGTCGGTACTTACGTAAGTTTTTTGTTTTATTTCAAATTTAGTAAATTTCTATTTTTTACAGATATTGTAAACTATTGATTTACCAGGACCTTCAGGTAGTAAAAGAAATAGTTCTACGACAGATTCACAGCATTATAAGATACCTCGGATAGGCATAAATGAATTAAATCCAAATTATAAGCAAGTGATGAGGGATCGATCGCGGATGAAGATTCCAGCGGATCCGAGGTTGACGATGTTGGCGAAGATTTTTGTCCGGAGCACAGTGAGCATGATACGGATACTAGCACTGATATTTCTGATACCGAAGAAACTCAACCTGAACACCTGGACGCGCCGTTATCGTCATCAGATGAAGATGTTCATGATTTTGGATAAAGTTCCGTCAATTCTCATCTTTTACATGATGTACATGTAGGAAGACAAACTGATAGAGGAGCCTTTATAAAAAAATTACCTCAACAGTTGGTATTAGAGCACATGAAGGGAAGATTTTGTAAACTAAGATTGCCTCGTGAACTTAGGATGAGTTTGACAAGAGTACTTGGTTCTGATAAGCCAGAGGCATCAGAAGATCAAGCTGAAGAAGTCAAGACACGCCAGACTTGCCTTTCGTGTCCACCTAAACTCAAAAGAAAATCGACGTATAGGTGCTATTCGTGCAAAAAACACATTTGTTTACAGTGCGCGAAACAAGTTAGCTCTGACTGTGCTTAGAATTTAAGGTGAAGTTCTACTGTGGACACTTTTTTTTTCAGAAAGTTTATGTTCCTACTATATTTTTTTTCGTAAAGTTATATTAGTCCTTAGTAAGAAATACTATTTTTTGTTATTATGAGAGGATTATTCTTAGTGTTATGATTTTTTATATCTAATAGTCAGTTTTTCCCCCAAAATTCAAGCCAAATATTAATGTAGTCTTAAATTTAAAATTTAATAAAGCTTATCTTCTTTCTATACTTATTTTTCCTTAAAACCCTTTATTTTCCATCATATCGCAAAGACAAATATTTAAATCAACACATTCTTTAAAAAACACTACATAACATAAGCGGCCTCTCAGGCCTCATGTCGGTACTAACGTTACAAAAAATGCACGTCGGTGCTTAAAGGTAGTTGAATGTACTACATCCAATAGGTAAGAGTACTTATTAATATGCTTTGAACAGATTTAAAATTAATCAATACATCACCTTTTTATCCAAAATCATTATAATTTCGCCAGTTATGTTATAGTCCCATGTAATAGGGGGCGAGCCTTTTGCCTTCAAAGCGAGCACAAATCCAGACTCCGAGGCTGCTACTGAGAAATTCCTGATGGAAAAACCCAATAACACTTTGCCCGATCTAGGAACTACACACATCAAAAGTGTCTAGGGATCAACATCCCTAACATTTGTTAGGGATGTTGATCCCTAGACACTTTTGATGTGTATAGATCCAAATATCCAATTATGAGATCTATTTATTTAGATCTCTTAAACGCTTTCCATTTGAGGTCAATGAATTGGTAAACTCCTAAAGAAATGTTTATAGCTGTTCCCTATGATGGCTGTTATCCATAAAACCTAAGAAAATGTGTTTTTATCTGCTCAATTGTCAAAGAATTCACGTCAGATGAAGCCTCCATGGTCTAGTGCGCCATATAGGCTGTCAGCTTCGGTACAAGCCTAGTGTTAGCTGGTTTGTCTCTTCATAACTAATAGAAGTTCTCGTAAATAAATAGCATGTGATCAAGAAAGCTAAAAGCAAGCCAATCGCGACTTTATTTAATTGTTTTTGTCACTGAAATGCCTTAAAATACTACTGTAGGACTTCATTGAATGTTCTTTGTCAAACCTTCTGGCTTGTTGAAAGGGTTTGGATGATCCTCTTTGACTTTGTAGACCATCCGTAGATAATCCTCGGGCTTGGGATAATTATTCTTCCCCTAGAGGGAATCTTCGGGCTGTGATCAAAAACTGTGGTATATTCAAGAATTTCTTTGTCCTACTAACATTTACAACCACAATTCATCAATTACTCCGATATAGCCATATTTTTCTTATAGGAAACCCGTTACACCAATATTGCTTTTCTGTGTCTTACCGTCCCATTGCGTCACTGCATTAAATTCACTGGACATCTCAGTTATTTACGACTGTTATCCGGAAATAAGCAGCTGTAAGCGGTTGTAACCGGACCGAACCGGTTTCGATTACAATTAATATCGTCGCCGACTTAACATTTGTTGTGCATTGCTTGAGGCTAACTTTAATTTATTGTGTGGTAATGAGGTTTTAGTAGGGAACATTTTTTGGCTGTCAAAGTTCGTTGCTGTCGTGGTTAGATAATGACGGAGATGTAAGGCGCGACGCTCACTGGTAAAGTCGAGGCGACGTCGCGTCAGCGGCGGTGCGGCGTCGCAGCACGGTCGTGGATAGGTCTCTGCGTAGAGTCGAGGCGCAGGCGGCTATGCATTTTGAATGGCAAAATGACAAAATGGCGGTGGAATCGTGGCTTGGGCACACTTGAGCGCCCCTCCTGCGCCTGCACGTCGCCTCCGCCCCGCCTGCACCTCGCCTCCGCCCCGCCTGCACCTCGCCTCCGCCCCGCCTTCAACTCGCCCTCGCCGCAACTCTTGTATGTGAGCGCACTACCATTCATTTGTAAAGAAAACCTTGTTGCGGCGTGCCTCTTATGCGCCTCCGCCTCAACTGCACCTCGACTGTTAATCGTGTGGGCGACGCCCCTAAGAGTTCGGTTCCAGGTATTTAGAAGATTGCGCAGTTTTTATACACCATTTTTTATACACCATCATCTGCCTAGCCTTTTCCCAACTATGTTGAGGTTAGCTAGGCTCGCCCCATATTACATGGAACTTAAATATGACTGGCGAAATGTAGGGTGTACTAATGGGTACACCTCTGCCTTACCCTTCGGGGATTACAGGCGTGATGTTATGTTGGAATCGGCTTCCAATCTTACCGGATGCAGCTGAATACCAGTGTTTTTCGTGGAGTAACTGCCTATCTGACCCTCACAACCTAGTTCCTGGGTGACACGATACCCCTTGGTCAGACTGCTTGTCAGAATTTCGGAATTCTAACTACCCTTAACGACTGTCAAAGATCTGCGAATGACAGCCGGGACCAAATGATATACGTGCTTTCCGACGCACGGGCCGATGTCAGTGATGTCCAAGATAAACTTAGTCAACTCATCATGAATCTCATTATGAATTGGAATTGTCATATTGGTACTTGCCCGGATTTAAAATCACAACTTCATGCATGAGAGCCGGGCATATATGTATATCGTGTTTTCTTCTTTCTTCTTGGGTCTTGGGTTTGATTCCCAGGTGGGGCAAAGTATTATTGGGTTACTCCATCAGGAATTTCTCAGTAGCAGCCTCGGAGTCTAGATTTGTGACTGGTTGAGGGCAATAGGCTCGCCCCCTATGACATGGGACTTAACGGTCGATCGCACTCTAATCTCAGTCTCGATCTGTCAAAAAATTCCTCTAATTTACACTTTTTGACATTGATTGTCTCTGAAATGAGATTGCGGCCAGATTTTGGATGTTTTAATTAGTAGAATTGGTCTTTAATGATGTGTTTTTTTTAGCCTTTGAGTCCATTTCCACATTATAAAAACACTTGGTGACTTGATTAAATACAAATAATGTGTGTTTTAAATTCAAGACAATATATCTCAACAACCTTTCACTAAACTTTCCTATTTTACCGACGCGTACAGGCCTCCACAACACGACCATAAAGTAAATCGTAAAATATTGAAACCAATGTTATCTGACCTTTACGTAACATTTTATTGAGCAATTCTCAACCTTATAACACAGGTGTTAAGAATGTCATCTTAAATTATACAAATAATGGTTGATCTATAAATTAATCACCCGGTTGTTCGTGATTTATTGTTTTTTAACACTTCAAATAGCTGCCGATGTCCATTTGGAGGCATTTTTCAGAATAGTGATCTGACAGCGATGATCCGCACACTAGAATACTTAGGCACCTCATTTTAAATACCGAACACCTTGTCATCTTGGTGTTAAAGTTGAAATTTGAATGGATAATGATTTGTGGTCGGTAAAGTTAAGTTGGTTTTAAGTAAGTAGTGTTTGTTACCTAACTGTCACTTTATTTTCTTGAATATTCAACAGGCTCACTCTAAATTCGATCGTGCCGGTGTCTTATGCTATAAAATCTAAAAATCGGTGCAATACATCACAGTAATTAACGTAAAACTGCCTTTCTATCTAATTAACGCTTAATTAACAAATATACGATCCTGTAAAGAACTGTTTTTTTAATCATTTAACATTTATAACACGTGTTTTCGTGCTAATTATGAACTATAAATAACTGCTATTTATTTACTGTTTTGATACAGTTACAGTTATAGATGTTACTTTAAGTAACTTACTTATTAGCGATATTGAAAGTCAAAACATTTATTTTAATTAGACCATTTACAGGCACTTTTGAATTGTCAAGAAGTCGGTCGGTTAGTCAGAAAATTAAAGGTAGTTGCTCGTTCCAAAACATCAAAACGACACAAACTTGTAGACAATGCCAATCACACTATTTAAAAGAAAATATATTTTTTTACGAATTTATAAAGCATTGCAATGCATTTCCCGGTTTCACTATTTAAAAAAAACCAAAATAAAAATTCCAGATTTAAAAAAAAATAGATGAAATTAGATACATTTAAACGTGGTCCTTAGTTCCGAAATTCACAAAAAAAAACGTAATCTTCCTAAGCACCCAAAATAATGTAATTAATATCATTAATAAGTTATGCATCAACATTTTTGCTTAACCCGAAGAAGAACGCCGCGGGCAAAATCCATAAAACCCGGGTCGTCCATTAATAAATTAAAACTAAACATTCCTACTAATTGCGTAAATCAGTAGGTATGGTAATGATTCCGGTTCAATATGGTACTTTCGAATTTGATGATATTATGTACGTGTTTCATTTATATGCTGATTTAAGTGGACGCTTGGCGGAAACACTTGGCTGTTACGGGGACGACACTAGTAGAACGACGACATGCCGCGGTAAACGATACGGGAGGATAATGTGAGCGCGCACGCAACTAGGATTACCAGATCCTAAATCCGGAAAGCCGAATCATCGGCCAGTTAAGCCGGACTTTTGGGTAGAATTGGGTACAAAAACTCGGATTTTATGTCTGAATTTTAAAGTACTTAATAACATTATTGTTATCGTCATTGCGTTATTAAATTTTATCGAAACTTTATCATGATATCAACTTCAAATTAAAGAGATTAACATGCATATACATCTCTCGCAAGATTTTTCGTGAAAAACTGTTTCAACATTTACTTACTTTCTCTTATGTATGAAAAAAAATGGAATGCATATAAAACGATGCTTCATCTTTGCCTTCATTCACGTTACCAACCAAAAAGTCGCTGTCAGCAATCTTATCCTGGTAATACTGAGTAGCGGGATAGGTAGCAAGGCAGGAAGGTATTTTCTGCCGCCATAAAAGGTAAATAAAAATGTTTAGGGCAAATTGAATTCGGAACGTGTTTCGATCTTCCGTTACAGATGGGAATCTTTTGAGCTTTTGAAATAAGAATATTATGAAGTGGAAGGTTCCGTTTTTTGTTTTCATCCTTACTAGCAAAAATCTGCTTTATTAGGATTTTTTTTTTTACTAGTGAACTGCAGCCGGAACATTTCCAGAGAATTTTCCAAAAAAAAAATTCTTTCATACAAACCTTGCTTGGGAAAATATGAGTACAACAAAATACTCGTAGAATCAGGGAAATCGGTCTAGCAGTTCTCGAGTTTTACGCTTAGCAACACATTTAGCCATTATTTATTTATTTATAATACATAATTTTTAGATAGAGAGTTGTACAGGTTCTTAATTACACTTAGATGTTTTTTCATCGCTAATGAAAAAACAGTCCGTATTGACGGCGCCGCTCACAACAGACTTCCGTATATTTTCAACACATTACTGTGGTTTATTGGCACCGTGTTGCCATAATATATTCCGATTGCAGATTAAATGATTTTAATTAAGCAACACAGATAGATTTATATCATTTAAATGCTTCTACTTCTTAACGCTTACTGTAATTTTCCCTATAATTCAGCCGAATCGGTCATGGGGTATTACGTGGTCATTATCCATACTAATATTATAATTGCGAAAGTAATTCTGTCTGTCTATCTGTAACGCTTTCACAACTAAAGTAATGAACTGATTTTGATGAAATTTGGTACGAGGTAAGTTTGAACCCCAAGAAAGGAGGAGCTGCTACTTTTTTATTTTGCGTCATGGTCTGTCGTCACCCGCGATTTTTTCCCAAAGATTTCCTTGATAGTTCAAAAGTGCTTGTAAATGTTCTAATTGAAATAAACGCTTTGACTTTTACTCAGACGAAGTCACGGGCAAAAGCTAGTAAACATACATTTGCTAATTTCTTTTCTAAATTAGTTGAACGAACCTCATTTTGACGCGTTCAAAATATATTACGTATTTATTTATTAAAACTTCTTGATCACAGTTACTGGTATGTTTGACACAGTTACTGTAATGATCGAGTTATGGTAATTTTCCATGACTTTTAACTTAAATAGTTGTTTAATAGATATTATTATGATGGATGGTTTTATGGCAGTAGAATTTTCATTAAGATCATTTGCCATAAATAATGGTATTATAATTATGGCGGAGGTGGGCGAGAGATTTGTCTATTGTGATTTGAGGTGCGTAAAAGGAAATTGGTTCTTAGAAAATTTAATTTATGGATATGATAGGATGATGAGTAACAACAATAGGTTGGACATTTATGTCGGAATTCATCATATTCTGTTCAGAGGTAACATAACATCACGCCTGTAATCCCCGAAGGGTTAGGCAGAGGTGTACCCATTTCGCCAGTTATGTTTAAGTCCCATGTAATAGGGGGCGAGGCTATTGCCATTAACCGGGCACAAATCCAGACTCTGAGGCTACTACTATGAAATTCCTCCGAAATCGTTTTCCAGTAATAATTTTTACTCAATGTTCTTAGTTTGTAGGTGTATGCGTTGTTAAAACTATGAGATGTGTCTTCTTATACCCCGTATTACCCTTGGGCAGTTCACTATTGCCTCTTTTGTACTTTGGGGGTAAAACAACCAGTGGCTAGGCGGGCACAACCTCAAAAGTCAGTAGTTAAATAAATGTTTATTCAGTTCTAATAGTTCAACCTAATAAGATATCCCCTCGATCACCAATCAGTGCCTGTCTCCTTAATTACCCTAATTAATATCTGCCTGACCGGTGACAAAATGCTGGTAGTTGACTCTAATCTATTAACGAAGTAGGTAGGTGAAGATTTTTTGTGCTAGGCAGATGGACGGCATTGCACAGCGCATGTGCACAAATGTTCCGCATATGCAGTTTGTATGTTCGTCTTTACATGTTGTTACGTTTTGGAGATCCCTGGGGAATGGGCTAAGATAATTATGTTAGTGATAAATTGAATAATCTGAAAGCTTGTCATCTTGAAATAGTGAGAATTTACTACTATTCAGCTGTAGCATAGAAATAGACAAAAATGAAACATAATAATAATTTCTTGGATTTAATCATACAAGTACTGTGTCCCACTGCAAGGCAAATACCTCTTTTCATACAGAGAAGGCACGAGCATTGATCACCACGCTTATTCAAGGCGGATTGGCGATTTCAGAATTATATTAAAATTAAGTCCAGGTTTTCTCACAATGAGTGTCACGGGTTTAATTCTTGCACAAAACCAATATTTTTATAGCCTGCAGATATTACTCCGGGTCTGGATGTTTTTGTATGTGAGAGTATATGTTTGTAAACGCAACTTCGAAACAGCAGATTTTTTATTAAAGAAAATAATTATATGTACCTAAACCACTTTCATTTTATCTAACTACCTACTTAATATATTCAAACCATTGACTTTAAAATATCCGTAAACAGTTTACCTTATCAACTATTACGAAAAGTTTAACTATTCGATGCGTAATTAATTAATTATCTATGACCTGCAATTTTGATCATTATTTGGCCTTCACTTATGGTTGTTTTTAGTTTAAAAACTTGCCAATCGTTTTATAACCTTAATATTTTGCATCTACTTTAGTGTAATAATCATCCTATGTTGATTCCAGCCTCTTTTTCCTATGTTCTATTCTTTAATGGGAGTTTGTTCGTTCTCCATTGAAATGCTTATTGTAAGTAGGTATTAATTTTCCAATCACATTCGAGTAGATTAGGGTACTTCTAAATATACATATTTTTAAATGATACTATACGGGTCCCCCTTTTATAAAGTTCGTGCCATACTCAGATTCTTAATTTTTTTGCGTCAGTCTTAAGCATCCTTTTTT
>OX438581.1:0-7500 GCA_949316365.1 Hoplodrina blanda | reverse complement strand
TGGTACTGTTCCTCGTCTATCAGGCTGTCAAACTGCAAGGTCGTTTGCTCCGCGGGGTGGAGAAGCCGTGAGAATGGAGCCATCCGCTCGATCTCTCGATCTCCCAGCGCTGGCAAGGGCACGCCCCTCTTGGCTTCGTATAGCGAGGCCATCTCGCGAATGCGGAGGTCGAGGGGGAGGATACCTGCCAGTATCAGCGCTGAGTTTAGGGAGACCGTGCGGTAGGCTCGACAGAGCTTTTGCGCGAAACCACGCTGCACCGAGTTCAGCAACTTCTGCACTCCGACCTTTTTTGAGGCTGGCGCCCAGGCACTAGCCGCGTATGTTATAACCGGCTCGACTGCCGCGACGTATATGCTACGTATGATTTCTGGGTGCAGACCCCAGCTGACCTTCGCTGCTCTGGAAAGCTGCTTGTAGATGTTTATGGCTTTTTTGCATACGTTCGCAGCGTGTGTATTAAAGGTCAGCTGGTTATCGATTGTTAGCCCCAGTATCTTCATTTCTTTAGACATGCAAATGTCGACCCCGCCCATGCTCAGGAGCGGGACATCATACTTCAGCTTCTTGGTTATTACCATTGCGCAAGTTTTGTGCGGCGCAAACTTCAACTTGTTTCTGATGCCCCACTCCCGAACATATTCAAGGGCGGCATTTGCCTGTCTTTGCACTTGCAGTGCTGTGTCCGCATCGAAGATGAGGACCACATCATCCGCGAACGCCTGGCAGTAGTCTCCCCGTGCTTCGAGCCCCCCCAGCAGGGGATCAAGGAGGAGGTTCCATAGGATCGGGCCGCCAATCGATCCCTGGACACAGCCTTTGCTGGTGCTCCTCTCCACTTCCTCTCCGGCATACCTAACCCGGACCTTTCGGTCCGCCAGGTAGCTGTCCAGCATTCTGCGAGTGTTGACCGGGCACTTTTCCTCAGCCAGTCTGGTTCTGATCGCCGGCCACCATGCGCTATCGAAGGCTCCCTCTATGTCGAGTGATACAACAGTGATCAGCTTTTTCTGACTTAGCTTTTCCTTGATATATTGTATCATCGTGTAGAGGGAGTCCTCAGTGCTTCTCTGGGGCATGAATCCAAACTGGCGAGTACTAATCCGGGGGACCAGGTGCCACTTTAGCCTCGCCACCACCATTTTCTCCAGTGTTTTGCCCAGGACTGGCAAAAGGCCGATGGGCCTGAAGGACTTTGGGGTGGTGTAGCTTTCCTTGCCTGGCTTTCGGAGGATAACTACAGTGGCCACCTTCCAGGCTTTCGGGAAGTGGCCCTGCTCCAGACACTTGTTGGCCAGCGCAAGGAACACCTCCGGGTCTCTAGATATTGCCTGGGCGCAGATGTCGGCCGTGAGACCATCCGCCCCGGGTGCCTTCTTAGGGTTGAAGCTTTCCACCGCGGTTTTCAGTTCGTGGAGCGTAAACGGCGGGTCGTGTGATTCACCAGGCGCCCACTCGTTTGCGCGACTGGCCTCTACACGAATCCGACGGTGGTAGTCGTTGTCTTCCTCTTCCAGGTCCTCGGGGTAGAAGGTCTCCGCCAACAATGCCGCCGAGTCTTTGGGATCGAGCGGCGCCCCGTCCCTCACCAGCGGCAAGTCCTCGCATCTTTTGGCGGTCCGTCCGATGACCCTGTAGATTCCCTCCCATAAGCCCTCTCTGTCCTGTTTCTCGCAGAATGCCTTCCAGCTTGTGGTTTGTGCCGTTTTTGCCTGGGATTCATAGTTTTCTTTTGCTTGCAGGTACTCTTCGACGACTTTGGCTCTCCGGACCGGTGCAGCGCAACGGATGCGGCGTCTCCTGGTGTTGACCTCCCTCTTCATATCAGCGAGCTCGTTGGACCACCACGGTATGTTAATTTTATGGTTTGGATTGATTTTGGGTATGTTCTCTTGGCATGCTTTAACTATTGCTTCTACGTATTTATTAATGTTTGATTCTAATTTTGTGTTGTCATTTATAGTTTCTATTTCTTTTTTGTTTAATTTATTTTCTATTTTTAATTGTGCCAGTTTCTCATGAAACCGGCTCCAATTTGCTTTTTTAGTGTTATATATTCTAGTTGTTGTTTTAATATGTATGCCTTTCGATTTTTGTAGATTAATTTTGAAAACAATACCGTTGTGGTCCGAGCTCGTGATGCCCTCTTCAACTCTCCAGTCCTCCACCAGGCCCAGCACATCGGCTGAGCATGCTGTGACGTCGACATAGCTGCTGAACCGTTGGTTGCCTCTGATGGTGTCGAAGGTCGGTTTGTTCCCGACGTTCAGTACCTGCAAGCCTATTTCCTCTAGGGTGCCCGACATTTCCTCTCCCTTTCTGTCCTCCACGGCGCTGCCCCACCAAGCACTCTTCGCGTTAGCGTCGCCCCCCACAAGGAGTTTTACAGGGCCTATTTCCTCGCGAATCTGTCTTAGCTGCTCCAGGTATGGCTCTATGGGCTGGTCTGGTTCGAAGTAGAAGGAGACTACTGCGAGTTCCCAGGCGCTGGTTCGGATCCTCACCACCGTGATGTTATTGGTGGTGAGTTTTGGGTTCTGCGTGACATCGAGGTCGCGGTCGAAAACGGCTATTGCGGCCTTCACGGTCCCACTTCCTTGTTCAGCGCTCTGGTAAATTCTCGCTCCCCGGTAGTCTCGCATCCTTTTCATTCCGCCCACATATGGCTCCTGGAGCAGGGCGAAAGCAATCTTGCGCTCACTGGCTGCTATCATGAGCTCTTGGGTAGCCAGGTTCTTCCTCTGCAGATTCGCTTGGATCACCCGGTAGCCTGTGGGAGGGTTCGGGTCCGCCGCAGTGTTAGCAGTTGCGGTTGAGTTTCCGGTCTCGCGTGAGTCCACCTTAGCAATACGCTACTGACAGTCGTGCCAGTGCGTCCCATTTCACGCGGACCGGGCACTCGCTGTCGAATGCCTTGTGGTCGGTCCTGACCAGTTTTGCCAATCTGCAGTTGTGGCAGCTCGGCGCTTCCGATGCAAGGCGCGAAGGGCAGTCGGCCTGCATGTGGGGTTCCCCGCAGTGTATGCACAGGTCGGCGGGCTCCGTGCATAGTTTGCGACTGTGACCATATCGCAAGCAGCGAGTGCATTGGACAAGTGGCGACTGGTCCAGCACTCGAACTCGCTGGAGGTCGATATGCACTCGACCCGCCGCCGTCAGTATCTGCCATATTGCGGGGGAAACCTGCATGACAATGTGGGTCATGTGGGGGTTCCTTGTCCTGCGGCGGTATTTCACCCCTAGCCGAAGGTCTTCCGCAGCTAGGTTCCCTAACAAATTTGCGTTCTGTCGCTGCAGGGCCTGTATGACCTCCGCGTCGCTGTGGCAGGAGAGGACGTCTCTCAGGATGATGAGGGGATCCTTGTTCTTAACTTCTTCGGCTAGCAGTTTACCGGATCCTCGGATTCTGTCCCTCACCACGGCCAGCTCTTCCCTCGTCCTGAAGCCGATCACAATTTTTTGGTCTCTCGCCTTGCGCAGACGCTCCACTCGTGTGCCCTCGTTTTTGGCGTCGACCACCGTCCTAAGCTTTTCTAAGATCTGGTCTCCGGTGTCCTTATCGTCCGTGGATGATACGATCACCGAGTGAATGGGCTTCTGTGTTCGCGGTTTGGGACCCGCCGCCATCTCTGCGTAGGATGGGCCTTGGCCTGCGACGTAGTGGGGGGTCTGCGCTAGATGGTCCGACAGGGCTCGTGTGTGCTGTTGGCATTCCTCCAGCGCTTGTTTGTGCTGTCTAAGGTCCGCCACCAGCTGGGTCATGAGCTCTGTCGGCATGCATACTGCAGTCGGCGGTTGGTCTTCTGTGGCCTGACAGCCGACGTCGGTGCGCGGCGCGCTTGTTGGCAGGGCGGGTTGCCTTTGTACGCCGGTTTTAGCTCTTTCCGACTCCTTCACTATTTCGTAAAGCCTGTTTATGGCCCCAAGTACCTCCGTTTTAATTTCGGTCTTGAGGTTGCGAGAGTTGCCCAAGTGAAGCTTTGCCTTGCTTAGGCAAGCTCTCGCCTCCGCTGTAAGGTTGGGGTACTTGGCCACAGGCTTAGGTGAGGGTCCTGTTGACTCTATTGAAGTTCGAGCCGAGCTTTGGGAGCCAGATATCGCCTTCGCAGGTGGCGGCGCGTTTGTTTTTGGGACCGTCGGGGACTTGGCCGATGATTTGGCCTGGGTCTCCGACTTCCCAGCTTCCCACTCCCCGATGCTGCGTCTGACGCTTTGGAGGGAGGGTCCGGCCTTGTCTGTAGGTGTCGGCGAGCTTGTGGAGCCCTGAGAGCTGGCGTCTTTCTTGGCGGGTGTGCGGTATCCAAACATAGTGGATAGGTCAGGGGATGTGTCTGAAAAATAAAAAGTGTACTGCAATCCCTGTAAAGGGGGGATTGGTACGTCAAATATGTCCAAATGAGTAAATGTTAAGTCCCTATACGCGTGGGATGTCAGTTTTTATATTTGGGGTAGTGCGTGGGTCCAGGTAAAACTATTACGGCTCAAATTATGAGTTGGTAAATTTTTCCGATCTGAGTATAGTTCACCTGGCCAAGCGAAAAAGGGTGGGTGGGCGGCCAAATTTTTGACGTTCCACAGCAGCTATCCGCACGTGCGAGGTGTCAAAACACGCGTCTCGGCGCGAGCTGTCGAACGGTGTGATCAACGGGGATGGGTACCGAACAAAAATTTTGGGTTTTGGTCAAAAAAAGGGGGTTTTTACAGGAAAAGCTGAAAATTTTGTACTACGCTGCGGCAGTCTGGTTCGCGAGACGCGGTGCAGAGTGCAGGTACGGCAGGTAGGTAACTATTGTGCTACTAATTTAGACAGAACTACTAACAGAAAATCGAGTAAGTCGAAATTTCAAAGAAGAATTTTGGTGAAAATCGGGTATGTATGGAAAAGCTGTTTTCCACGCGTCCAGGTGAGTCAAATTAGGTCCAAACGTTAGACGTCGCCTAAACTAGCTAAAATAAACTGAAAACCGCTTCGAATTGCGTCACCGGGATGCAAAGTTACTACGGTTTGTATTAAAATTTCGTTGCAGTACCACGACTAAGGTGGATTTTGCGTGGATTTTTCTAAGTCCTAAAAATGTAAATTTTGAGAAAATTTTTGACGTTCCACAGCAGCTATCCGCACGTGCGAGGTGTCAAAACACGCGTCTCGGCGCGAGCTGTCGAACGGTGTGATCAACGGGGATGGGTACCGAACAAAAATTTTGGGTTTTGGTCAAAAAAAGGGGGTTTTTACAGGAAAAGCTGAAAATTTTGTACTACGCTGCGGCAGTCTGGTTCGCGAGACGCGGTGCAGAGTGCAGGTACGGCAGGTAGGTAACTATTGTGCTACTAATTTAGACAGAACTACTAACAGAAAATCGAGTAAGTCGAAATTTCAAAGAAGAATTTTGGTGAAAATCGGGTATGTATGGAAAAGCTGTTTTCCACGCGTCCAGGTGAGTCAAATTAGGTCCAAACGTTAGACGTCGCCTAAACTAGCTAAAATAAACTGAAAACCGCTTCGAATTGCGTCACCGGGATGCAAAGTTACTACGGTTTGTATTAAAATTTCGTTGCAGTACCACGACTAAGGTGGATTTTGCGTGGATTTTTCTAAGTCCTAAAAATGTAAATTTTGAGAAAATTTTTGACGTTCCACAGCAGCTATCCGCACGTGCGAGGTGTCAAAACACGCGTCTCGGCGCGAGCTGTCGAACGGTGTGATCAACGGGGATGGGTACCGAACAAAAATTTTGGGTTTTGGTCAAAAAAAGGGGGTTTTTACAGGAAAAGCTGAAAATTTTGTACTACGCTGCGGCAGTCTGGTTCGCGAGACGCGGTGCAGAGTGCAGGTACGGCAGGTAGGTAACTATTGTGCTACTAATTTAGACAGAACTACTAACAGAAAATCGAGTAAGTCGAAATTTCAAAGAAGAATTTTGGTGAAAATCGGGTATGTATGGAAAAGCTGTTTTCCACGCGTCCAGGTGAGTCAAATTAGGTCCAAACGTTAGACGTCGCCTAAACTAGCTAAAATAAACTGAAAACCGCTTCGAATTGCGTCACCGGGATGCAAAGTTACTACGGTTTGTATTAAAATTTCGTTGCAGTACCACGACTAAGGTGGATTTTGCGTGGATTTTTCTAAGTCCTAAAAATGTAAATTTTGAGAAAATTTTTGACGTTCCACAGCAGCTATCCGCACGTGCGAGGTGTCAAAACACGCGTCTCGGCGCGAGCTGTCGAACGGTGTGATCAACGGGGATGGGTACCGAACAAAAATTTTGGGTTTTGGTCAAAAAAAGGGGGTTTTTACAGGAAAAGCTGAAAATTTTGTACTACGCTGCGGCAGTCTGGTTCGCGAGACGCGGTGCAGAGTGCAGGTACGGCAGGTAGGTAACTATTGTGCTACTAATTTAGACAGAACTACTAACAGAAAATCGAGTAAGTCGAAATTTCAAAGAAGAATTTTGGTGAAAATCGGGTATGTATGGAAAAGCTGTTTTCCACGCGTCCAGGTGAGTCAAATTAGGTCCAAACGTTAGACGTCGCCTAAACTAGCTAAAATAAACTGAAAACCGCTTCGAATTGCGTCACCGGGATGCAAAGTTACTACGGTTTGTATTAAAATTTCGTTGCAGTACCACGACTAAGGTGGATTTTGCGTGGATTTTTCTAAGTCCTAAAAATGTAAATTTTGAGAAAATTTTTGACGTTCCACAGCAGCTATCCGCACGTGCGAGGTGTCAAAACACGCGTCTCGGCGCGAGCTGTCGAACGGTGTGATCAACGGGGATGGGTACCGAACAAAAATTTTGGGTTTTGGTCAAAAAAAGGGGGTTTTTACAGGAAAAGCTGAAAATTTTGTACTACGCTGCGGCAGTCTGGTTCGCGAGACGCGGTGCAGAGTGCAGGTACGGCAGGTAGGTAACTATTGTGCTACTAATTTAGACAGAACTACTAACAGAAAATCGAGTAAGTCGAAATTTCAAAGAAGAATTTTGGTGAAAATCGGGTATGTATGGAAAAGCTGTTTTCCACGCGTCCAGGTGAGTCAAATTAGGTCCAAACGTTAGACGTCGCCTAAACTAGCTAAAATAAACTGAAAACCGCTTCGAATTGCGTCACCGGGATGCAAAGTTACTACGGTTTGTATTAAAATTTCGTTGCAGTACCACGACTAAGGTGGATTTTGCGTGGATTTTTCTAAGTCCTAAAAATGTAAATTTTGAGAAAATTTTTGACGTTCCACAGCAGCTATCCGCACGTGCGAGGTGTCAAAACACGCGTCTCGGCGCGAGCTGTCGAACGGTGTGATCAACGGGGATGGGTACCGAACAAAAATTTTGGGTTTTGGTCAAAAAAAGGGGGTTTTTACAGGAAAAGCTGAAAATTTTGTACTACGCTGCGGCAGTCTGGTTCGCGAGACGCGGTGCAGAGTGCAGGTACGGCAGGTAGGTAACTATTGTGCTACTAATTTAGACAGAACTACTAACAGAAAATCGAGTAAGTCGAAATTTC
>OX438580.1:18277500-18287500 GCA_949316365.1 Hoplodrina blanda | reverse complement strand
ACCTAACCTAACCTAACCTAACCTAACCTAACCTAACCTAACCTAACCTAACCTAACCTAACCTAACCTAACCTAACCTAACCTAACCTAACCTAACCTAACCTAACCTAACCTAACCTAACCTAACCTAACCTAACCTAACCTAACCTAACCTAACCTAACCTAACCTAACCTAACCTAACCTAACCTAACCTAACCTAACCTAACCTAACCTAACCTAACCTAACCTAACCTAACCTAACCTAACCTAACCTAACCTAACCTAACCTAACCTAACCTAACCTAACCTAACCTAACCTAACCTAACCTAACCTAACCTAACCTAACCTAACCTAACCTAACCTAACCTAACCTAACCTAACCTAACCTAACCTAACCTAACCTAACCTAACCTAACCTAACCTAACCTAACCTAACCTAACCTAACCTAACCTAACCTAACCTAACCTAACCTAACCTAACCTAACCTAACCTAACCTAACCTAACCTAACCTAACCTAACCTAACCTAACCTAACCTAACCTAACCTAACCTAACCTAACCTAACCTAACCTAACCTAACCTAACCTAACCTAACCTAACCTAACCTAACCTAACCTAACCTAACCTAACCTAACCTAACCTAACCTAACCTAACCTAACCTAACCTAACCTAACCTAACCTAACCTAACCTAACCTAACCTAACCTAACCTAACCTAACCTAACCTAACCTAACCTAACCTAACCTAACCTAACCTAACCTAACCTAACCTAACCTAACCTAACCTAACCTAACCTAACCTAACCTAACCTAACCTAACCTAACCTAACCTAACCTAACCTAACCTAACCTAACCTAACCTAACCTAACCTAACCTAACCTAACCTAACCTAACCTAACCTAACCTAACCTAACCTAACCTAACCTAACCTAACCTAACCTAACCTAACCTAACCTAACCTAACCTAACCTAACCTAACCTAACCTAACCTAACCTAACCTAACCTAACCTAACCTAACCTAACCTAACCTAACCTAACCTAACCTAACCTAACCTAACCTAACCTAACCTAACCTAACCTAACCTAACCTAACCTAACCTAACCTAACCTAACCTAACCTAACCTAACCTAACCTAACCTAACCTAACCTAACCTAACCTAACCTAACCTAACCTAACCTAACCTAACCTAACCTAACCTAACCTAACCTAACCTAACCTAACCTAACCTAACCTAACCTAACCTAACCTAACCTAACCTAACCTAACCTAACCTAACCTAACCTAACCTAACCTAACCTAACCTAACCTAACCTAACCTAACCTAACCTAACCTAACCTAACCTAACCTAACCTAACCTAACCTAACCTAACCTAACCTAACCTAACCTAACCTAACCTAACCTAACCTAACCTAACCTAACCTAACCTAACCTAACCTAACCTAACCTAACCTAACCTAACCTAACCTAACCTAACCTAACCTAACCTAACCTAACCTAACCTAACCTAACCTAACCTAACCTAACCTAACCTAACCTAACCTAACCTAACCTAACCTAACCTAACCTAACCTAACCTAACCTAACCTAACCTAACCTAACCTAACCTAACCTAACCTAACCTAACCTAACCTAACCTAACCTAACCTAACCTAACCTAACCTAACCTAACCTAACCTAACCTAACCTAACCTAACCTAACCTAACCTAACCTAACCTAACCTAACCTAACCTAACCTAACCTAACCTAACCTAACCTAACCTAACCTAACCTAACCTAACCTAACCTAACCTAACCTAACCTAACCTAACCTAACCTAACCTAACCTAACCTAACCTAACCTAACCTAACCTAACCTAACCTAACCTAACCTAACCTAACCTAACCTAACCTAACCTAACCTAACCTAACCTAACCTAACCTAACCTAACCTAACCTAACCTAACCTAACCTAACCTAACCTAACCTAACCTAACCTAACCTAACCTAACCTAACCTAACCTAACCTAACCTAACCTAACCTAACCTAACCTAACCTAACCTAACCTAACCTAACCTAACCTAACCTAACCTAACCTAACCTAACCTAACCTAACCTAACCTAACCTAACCTAACCTAACCTAACCTAACCTAACCTAACCTAACCTAACCTAACCTAACCTAACCTAACCCAGTCTGCTTCCGTCTGCGACAGCGAACGCCACGTTTTTCGTTACGCTCTGCGCAAAATAAATCGCAAAAATAGTTTTACACGACATATAGTGACGTGCGAGGTACCAAAATCTGCGCTTCCGTTAGGCGCATACGACCGAGTTATTTCCCCGAACGGAAAACTGTGCAGTGAAAAGTTTTAAGTGAAAAACCCGGAAAAGTGCCCTTCTTAAAAACCTTGGAAGGCCAAAACTCGGTGGATATACCTTAAACCACCAGTCTTTTTTCACCATATTGTGGGGCCCCTCAAGGCCTACAATAGCACGCCTCAGCCGGGAAAATCCGCCCACGAACTCACAAGAAAATTGCGAAAAACAAAATACCTAACCTCAAAACTTCACCACGAGGTCACTGAAACTGACGCAGCAGACACTTCAAATTTTGGTAGAACCAAGAAGACAACAAAGCCAATCATTCGACGCTTCAAACGGATTTTTACCACCCACAGGTAAAAAGTACCGATAATTACAAAATATTGACAACTTCAAACTTTGAGCCACTACAACGCAAAATCTGCAGCGACAACCCCCCCGTTTTCCAGTGAAATCGGCTGCGCGCTTGCGGAGAGAAGAGGACCAAACAAGAAGTAAATTTTTTTAGTTGTATTTTAGGCTAGATTTTTAAGATTTTTTAGATTTTCCAGTTATTTTCAAAATTTTCATTCAGTTTTTCAAAATTTTAAAATATAAAAATTGTATCCCCTAGATTTTTAATTCCTTTAGATAAATCCGATTTTTCTAGATTTTTACCATTTTTGGCAACAAAGTTACGAAATTTTTAACCTTTTTCTCAAATAAATCGGAAATAAACTAAAATAAATAATAATTGACCATAGAATTGTCTTAGAAACGTGTCTTCCAGTTAGATTAAGCCCAAACTCGGGTCCAATAACACCAAGAACTAAGAAAATAGACTTTTTCAGCCATTTTGGTTTTTTAGGTTGTCGCATTAAAAAATTAATATCTCTGGAGATATTGGGCCCAGAATTGCAGGATTTTCACTGTTCTCTGTGGGAAGACAGCGAGAACATTTCCTGCATGTTTTCAGGATTTTTCAGGACCTGAAATTTTTCAGCAGTAAACCCACTTTAGCCTGATAGGGAGAGTCAAGCCGGGTACCGCAGTCGAGACCGCACTTCGCTGGGACCATCGGTTGCGGAGTTACAGCCAATTTAACTTGGCTTTTGACAGCTGGGCGGCCATTTTGAAAATCTTTTAGCCACCATATCTCCGGATCCGGGGGTCCTAGAGAGTTGTGGATTTTGCGGTGGCGCTTGGCGTGGCAACCCCTACCCGACATACCTGTTTTCAGGCCGATCGGCGCTGAAAAATTTCAGGCGCCTGAAAATCATCGCACACGTCGGAGCGGGACAAGTCGAGCCGAATAAGCCCAAACACGGCTTTTCTGCGGCACTGGGAAGGCGAGTTATACCGGTTTGAAGATTGACTTTGACAGTTTCTTGACTGTCAAACCATTTTTCGGAGCCGGATATCTCCCGAACCGGGGGTCGTGGAGCGCCCGGACTTTCTTTGCGGGCATTGGCCAGACCCTCCTCACCCGACTAGTGCACTTTCAGGAGCTTTCAGGACCTGATAAATTTTAGGCCTGAAACCCGCCCCGCTTGATAGCTCTTGACGAGCCCATTCAGAAAAGCCCAAGCACGGCGATTTTCGGACGAACGGTTCCGGAGGAAACCACCGGTAACCAAATTGCGGCCGCCATTTTGTTTCGGCAACCAAAAATTCAAACCGGGTTTTCTCGGGAACCCTTTGGGCTAGGGCAGCCGTGTTTGGGTTCATTGGAAAGGGCTCGGGGAGACCTACTCAGTGGACTGTAGAGTTGGACTCTACGTAGAGTCAAGAAATTTTCTGCTCTATTTTTATATTTTTAAAATTTTTCTTTTGACACATTTGGGTTCCTGGGAGCTCCATGACACCAGATTCAGGTCTGGAACCTGGTACACAATAAAAAACTGACAGCGCCGTGAGCTGACTTAGGGAAAAATACCCAAAACTTTTTTACAGAAGATTTTTACGATCTCAAACGCTTTTTGTTTCTTTTTTTTTTCTTATTTTAAATTATTTTTACACTTTTACAAATTGACGCGAACCTCCAGCATGATGAATGCTATTAGGACCCCACTCAAGGTGAAGCCGGCCGAGGGCGAATCATCTAAATACACTTCGCCTCCAAATGTGAGATGCAGCGTCGCAGAACTGGAGGCCGCGGGGCCCTCCAGCGTGAACCCGAACCAAACGCCCCCTTCCCTAATCACCAAGACGGCGCAGGCTGGGCCTGCGAAACTTGCACAGAAGCCCAACTCACCCCAGCCGATGCTTGTACAGGTGCACTCACCGCCGAAACAAAAACAAAAATACGCGGACCGGTCGGCAGAGGCGAGGGCCTGCCTAACAAAAGCAAAAATGCTTCTCGGCACCTCGAGGAACACAAAGAATGAAATAAAAGCAGGCATTACCGAGGCGCTGGACCGGTTGTTCCAGCTGGTAAAAGAGGCCGAAAAATCGGCCAAGACAAACAGAGTGGGGCCTGCCAATGCCCAGCCCGAAGGAGCCGCAGCCGACCTCACCTTCACCACTACAGCCGACCCAAGCACCACTCAACTGCAGGCTCAAATAAGGAGCCACTCTTTGCTGCTGGAGAGCCACTCAAAGGGGATGGAGGAGCTGAAGGCAGCAATTGAGCAGCACAAACACAGCATCGAAAACAGCGCTGCCATCACCACATATGCGAGCGTAACCCACAGCGGAAAAGCAAATCCAACGCGAAGTACGCTCCACTCCATAGTGGTTACCTCCACAGACGAGGCAGAGTCCGGGGACGAAGTCCTCGAGAGATTGCGGAAGGCGGCTGATGCAAAGGAAGGCTGGGTGAAGGTAGAAAAGGTTAGGAAAGCCAAGGACAGGAAAGTTATTATGGGCTTCCAAACAACCGCCGAAAGGGATAAAATCAAGGAAAGACTGGCAAGGGTCAGTAAGGACCTCCATGTCGAGGAGGTGAAAAACAAGGACCCCCTGCTGATCCTCAGGAGCGTCCTCTCAGTAAACACAGACGAGGATATCCTCAAAGCTCTGAGAAACCAAAACAGGGAAGTTTTTCACAACCTCGATAAGGAGGAGGACAAGGTGGTGGTGAAGTTCCGGAGGAGGACAAGGAACCCACACACCTGCCACGTTGTGGTCAGCGTCTCTCCGACCGTCTGGAGACGAGCCACAGAACTCGGGTGCCTGCACGTAGACCTCCAGCGAGTGAGGGTCGAAGACCAGACCCCATTGGTGCAGTGCACGCGCTGCCTAGGCTACGGGCATGGCAAACGCTACTGCAAAGAAACGGCGGACCTGTGCAGTCACTGCGGCGGACCGCACCTGAGGTCGGAATGCTCCGACTTTCTAACAGGTGTTCTGCCAAAGTGCCGGAACTGCACAGGAGCCAAGTTCGGTGACGCTGGCCACAACGCTTTCAGCTCAGAATGTCCAGTACGCCACAGGTGGGACGAAATAGCAAGAGCTACAGTTGCTTACTGCTAAGGGCATCCACGGTAACCCAAACCCCTACAAAGTGATACAGGCCAACCTCCAGCGGAAAAGACTGGCGACCAACGAGCTCCTTATCGAAGCGGAAAAACGCGGGGTCGCGATTGCTCTCCTGCAGGAACCATATGTAGGCGGGGCCAAAGTAATGAGGAGTCATAGAGGCGCTCGGATCTTCCAGAGCACTGACATCGGGGAGGGTACTGTTAAGGCCGCAATTGCGGTCTTCGACCAAAACCTTGTCGTCGAACAGTGCCCGAAACTCACCACGAACAACATCACCGTGGTGGGGATCCGAACCAGTGCCTGGAGAATCACACTAGTCTCCTTTTACTTTGAGCCAGACCAGCCAATTGAACCATACCTCGACCACCTCAAACGTGTTGAGGAGGAGGTGGGCTCCAGAATGTGGATTCTTGGAGGAGACGCAAACGCGAAAAGTACATGGTGGGGAAGCCTGACCATAGATCGCAGAGGTGAAGAAGTGTCCGGAGTTCTCGACGAACTGGACCTGAACGTACTCAACAGAGGGGAAATTCCGACCTTCGACACAATCAGAGGAGGCATTAGATACTGCAGCCACGTCGACTTAACGGCATGTTCGACGGATATCTTAGACCTGGTAGACGACTGGAGGGTAGACGAGGGCCTCACGAGCTCGGATCACAACGGCATCGTATTCAACATCAAATTAAACAAATCTAAAGGCATACAAATCAGCAGAACGACCAGAATTTTTAATACGAAAAAAGCAAACTGGCCCGAGTTTCGTGAGAAACTCGGCCAATTATTGCAGATAAACGAAATTAATAAAGTAGAAATCGACAAATTAAATACAGCTGGACAATTAAACTCAATAACAAAATTATACATTACCTCAATTAGAGACGCATGCACTTCGTCAATGCCAAAGAAGAAAATAAACGAAGTGTTTACTTTGCCGTGGTGGTCCGAGAAACTCGAGGGGATGAAGAAAAAGGTCGCTACCCTGAAAAACAGAGTCAGGAATGCAGCACCAGTCCGAAGACCGAAGGTCGTTGAAGAGTACCTGAAACTGAAAGTTGAGTACGAGACGGAAGCAGCCAAGGACGAAGTCGAGAGTTGGAAGAACTTCTGCTCAAGACAGGACAGAGAAGGGGTTTGGGAAGGAATCTACCGGGTGATAGGAAGGACCAAGGGAAGAGGTGAGGATCAGCCATTAGTGAAGGACGGGGCGGTCCTGAACGCTAAAGGCTCGGTCGAACTACTGGCAAAAACATTTTACCCTGAGGACAACCCGGAAACTGACAGCACCTGCCACCGCCTTACCAGAGAGAAGGCTGACGTCGTGAATGCTGGGAGGCAAGATGAGTCCTGCGAACCACCATTCACGATGGCCGAGCTGAGGGCAGCGTGCGAGTCATTCAACGTTAAAAAAGCGCCAGGAGCCGACGGCTTCACTGCCGACATTTGCTGCCAAGCCATTAGAGGAGCCCCCGATGTGGCCTTGGCTCTCCTCAATGGCTGCCTGAGAAGCCACCTCTTCCCCGAAATTTGGAAGGAAGCAACGGTCATCATCCTAAAGAAGCCTGGCAAATCAGATTACGGCAACCCAAAGGCGTACAGACCAATCGGCCTGTTACCAATCCTCGGTAAAATGTATGAGAAGATGTTGGTGGCCCGCCTCAGGTTTCATTTGATCCCCAGGATGAGTACTCGTCAGTACGGATTCATGCCCCAGAGAAGCACCGAGGACTCCCTCTATGCACTAATGCAGCACATACGTGCCAAACTCTCTAAGAAGAAAATAGTAGTACTAGTATCACTGGACATAGAGGGAGCCTTCGACAGCGCATGGTGGCCAGCCATAAGAGTCCGTCTGGCTGAGGAACAGTGCCCTGTAGGCCTGAGGAGGGTCTTCGACAGCTACCTCGAAAACCGAAGGGTCAGCGTCAGATACGCAGGTGAAGAGTACTGCAAAGCCACAAGCAAGGGCTGTGTCCAGGGTTCCATCGCGGGACCTACGTTCTGGAATCTATTGCTAGACCCGCTCCTTAAGAGCCTGGAGGCTGGGGATGTCTATTGCCAGGCGTTTGCAGACGACGTTGTGCTGGTTTTCGATGGTGACACAGCGTTGGAGATCGAGGGACGCGCCAATGCCACACTTGGACATGTTCAGGCGTGGGGTGTCCAAAACAAGCTCAAATTTGCCCCTCACAAAACCAATGCAATGGTTATAACGCGCAAGTTAAAATACGACACCCCGCGCTTGAGCATGGGCGGGATCGACATTGCCGCGTCCAACGAGATCAAAATCCTGGGTGTCACCATCGACAGGCAGCTGACGTTCAACGCACACGTCGCAAATGTGTGCAGAAAAGCGATAGGCATCCACAAGCAATTAACGAGGGCGGCAAAGACCAGCTGGGGGCTTAACCCAGAAGTCATAAGAATAATATATGTGGCCACCGTCGAACCAGTAATCATGTACGCCGCCAGCGTATGGGCTTCGGCCGTAGACAAACTGGGAGTAAGGAAGCAGTTGGGAGCGGTCCAACGCGGTATCGCACAGAAACTGTGCAAGGGATACCGGACGGTCTCCTTAAACTCCGCGCTAGTGCTGGCTGGGATATTACCTCTCGATCTGCGAGTACGCGAAGCGGCATCGCTTTACGAGGCCAGGAGGGGAGTGCCTCAGCCGGCACTTGGCGACAGGAGCGTTGAGCAGACCGCCTCGGCAATGGAGGCTCCACACCCAGCAGAACGCGCTGAGCTAGAGCTCATAAGCCTGGTAAGCCAAGAGCAACTTGATGCCCAGAGCGAACATGAAGTTCGCATCTTTACGGACGGGAGCAAGATTGGGGGCAAGGTTGGAGCTGCACTATCCGTATGGAAGGGTGGCACCGAGACCAAAACCCTCAAGCTTGCCCTCCCACACTATTCCACTGTTTACCAGGCTGAGCTTCTGGCAATATGCGTCGCCACGAGGGAAATCCTAAAGAACAGTGCGCAATCGTTTGGAATCTTCAGTGACTCTATGTCGGCCCTCCAAACGATCAAAAACCACAATCGTCACCACCCCCTGGCAGTAGAAACAAGGGCCAACCTCAGGTCCCTGTCGACCCAAAACAAGGCTGTTACCTTGTTTTGGATCAAAGCCCATGCGGGGTTGGAAGGGAATGAGAGAGCAGACGAACTTGCTAAAAGAGCCGCTGAAGGTTCCAAGCGAAAGCCCGACTACGACCTGTGCCCGGTTTCATACGTCAAACGGTGCATCCGAACGGCAACTCTTGACGTGTGGAACCGGAGATACTGCGCTGGAGAAACGGCTTCAGGGACTAAGTTGTTTTTCCCGGATGCGGTGGCGGCGTATGGGATAGTCAGAAAGATAAAAATCAGCAATATCACTACTCAGATTATGACGGGGCACGGTGGGTTCTCTGAATACCTGAATCGCTTCAGGTGCAAGGAGAGCTCATCGTGCATCTGCGATCCTGACATCGCTGAGACGGTGCCACATATATTATTCAGCTGTCCCGTATACGACCAACAAAGACTTGTGGCTGAGCACGTACTCGACACCAAACTGAATGCCGAAAATGTGTGGCTTTTGATGAAAGGGAAAATGAGAGAGGAGTTTCTAAAATACTGTGTTGAAATTTGCGGAAAAGTGATAAAAAGAAACAAAACAGCATGAGAAAAAATGTTTACCTAATATTATGTAGAATATTACGGTCAAGCATTGATAACAGTCGTAAAAATACTGCCTAGAAACGCCAGAAAACCAATAAACACGTACAATTACTAATATGGTGCCCACACTGTTAAACTAGCTTAAATAGTTAATCGTAAGAAAGAGAGTTAAACTTAAGATGGCCGTTGAACTGAGACCTACAAATGTACCATTATTAAGAAATAGAATTAAGCGTAGTCTTAAGGAATAATTTAAGTAGAAATAAAAACATTATAAATATAGTTGTCAGAACCGCAAACCAAAATGTCCTAGAAATAAGAAATAGAAAATAGAAGTAATTGTAAGAACTAATGTAAATAGAAATAAAAATAGCATAACAATTGTCGACGTTGCAAACAAACATATAGAAACATAAATAAGTAAAATAAGAACCATTGTAAAACTAAAATAAAAATAGAGTAAGAAACACTGTAAAAGACCAATAAAAAACTGAGTTGTGTAAAACCTGGAATGAAAATAAAAATGGAATACAGTACAAAAATAGGGAAAGTAGAAGGGCGTCCCACCCTTACAGACAGAAA